>CM028382.1:70388900-70428218 GCA_013146195.2 Codonopsis lanceolata | reverse complement strand
CAAATAAGGTTTGAATCCAAAAATATATATTGAACTGTGTTGAAAAGGAACTCTATGAATGTTCTAGTGAGGCAAAGAAGAGGTTAATTATTGTGAAGAATAATAGGGATATTAAATGGGATTTCATCAATTTTTGAGAATGAGATAGTTAAATGTAGAATACTTGAATGCTTTCGTCAAGTACAAACAAAAATATTACAAATATGATAGTTAAATTTCGAACACTACAAAGATTTCTCTAACATGACAGAGATAAAAGCAAAAGTTTTCTACAAAACCCCAATTTCAGCCACATAATCAAATAGTCTACTTAACACTTAACAACTCATCAAGAATCTATGAATTGATGCAAATTCAGGGAAACCACATGGAGGATCATCTTGTGCTTTTTCAACCAATACATACAAAACATTCAAGACAATGTTAGAATGGGCAGAGCATCCGATTGGAACCGAGACGCTCAAGAGTTTGGACGAGCCAATTATAAGAGTTACTTAAAGAAATGGTTGTTGATTAACAATAAATCTGGTTTGGTAAATGTCAAATGTGTTATTTAGTAAGTAACCAGATTGGAAATATTAGTTCATAAACACAAAGAGGAAACTTAATTCGATTACATAAAAGGTAAGAAATTTTTTGAACTTTAAATTGTAATCTGGATAAAAGTCTAGTTTACGATTCCTTGTTTAGATATGAAAATTATTACTATACTAAATGTAATGACCTAGCCTAAGAACTAGCATGAAGTTGATTATATATTCATTGGACAAAAAGCAACTTGAATTCCATTATGCAGAAGTTATAATTTTGAAAAAATTACGGGTCGATACAATTTGGTGGATTTTCAACTGTTTTAATCAATGATAACATTATTAAACCGTTAAGTCCACTTTGATTCATTGCAATGCATCGTTTGATATCGATCAAAGGACACATTTGACATCGTGAGACATCGATTTGGAAACACAACGAATGAAAGTGGACGTAAGTAGTTTGATAATATAATCGTTGACTAAAGCAGTTGAAAATTTATCAAAATGGACCCGCCCAAATTATTCGCTATCATTTACTTCATATCAAATACTCAAATAGGAGTGTAATCACATGATAGTTGATTCAAGAGTATTGAAGTATAGAATCCAAGTTCATTTTAACTCCTTGAAAATCTGCACCCACTAATTAAGTATTCTCTTTCACTAACCATTGATGGTTAATATTTATATTATCTATTGGATCAAATATAAAAGGCTTAGCTTTATTGGTGCAATTAATCGTTTGTATCCCAATAAATTTCAGCCCCTTATTTTTTATCCAATAAATAATTTAGTAGTAACCATCTATCATTCATGAGAGAAAATAACAACAGAACCCTTCCCCACCATCTATCATTCATGAGAGAAAATAACAACTGAACCCTTCCCCACATAAATATATATGCATGTATGTTAATGTCGTACAGTTAATCGTCCACAATTTCAGTGACTTCTTTTGATTCATAAAAATATGTCTTCATTAGGTCCCGTAGTAAATTTGGCCATATTTTTATACATCTCAATTTGGTGATATTTTTATATAGATTTACTTTTATCATCATGTATCCATACTTTTATCATCATGTATCCATACTTAAAATCTAACGAGAGCTAGGCCAGATCCCTAAACTTGAAACCTCATATTTTACAACTTAAACATTCATGTTTGAGACTGAACTTATCCACCAAAATTTCGGTAAGTTTGTGGAAACGTTTAACAAGTATTGATTTCTACGAATTACCTATACGGCTACTTTTATATCCATTGTTGTAGCTACATATGTATCTGGCAATGTGATCTAGTTTTATTTATCACTTTAAATATTCCTCCAAAAGTTTTGATTCTCCCTAGTGACTCCTCATTGTACCAAAGAAAGAATTATAACCTAGTACAATACATGTGACTGATTATAGAGAGAGTGGGAGTAGGGTGGGGGGAGAAGCTAAATCTATTAAAACGAGTAGCAAAGAAGATTTATGCTTTTAGATATGAGCCCGAAAATGTCTTGCCGTTTCTTTTCACCAAGCTCGCAGCTACCCAAAATATTGTTCTATTTTAACATAGGAATTCATAACCTGAAGGATGCATTTAAAATAGTTGAGGGAGATGCCTGAATTATAGTTTTAATAAAGTATTAATAGCCTAGCAGCTTCAAATTCATTTCTAATTTCACTTTCTGATCTGTTAGACTACATGGTTAAAGTCCTTTAAACCGGCATACAAATCTAAACAAACATAGACAAAATAATTTATCAACTATCTTCACAACTTACCAGATGACAAGTGACCAGCAATAGTGAAATGAAATGCCAAGAGTATCGATCTTGTTCTCAACTGCCTTAGAATCGACGTTGATTTGGAATGTGCTAGTACAAAGACACTGTTGAAGAAAACAAAAGAAACTAAAAATCAATTGTTTTTTCCTTGAACACCATTAACATTGAACTTTCAATGAAGTAGTTAAGTAAAGAAGATCCACGAGATTTTATCGGTTACATGATCATATTTACCGAGCATCAATTATAACTTGTTTGTCAAATGTGTAAATTGCAGAGATTTAAGCACTAACAAATTGATTGCATGTGAGGTGACACGATGATACCTAAGTGATTCTTTATTTACCAAAGGACAAATTTCTTATCTTTTAACTTTCTTCTTTGGATCCGAGTTGAAATAAATATCAAATAAAATTATACATCCAATTTCAGTATGAAATCTAACTCAAACAATAGAAAATGGATGAGAGATAAAAGAAAACAAGTAATAAGAGGAACCAACAATGGTGAAAGTGAAAACTTACACCCATAGATTGAATCGCTTCATGTCTTCAGCTGTCTACACCTGAAAAAAAAAAATACATGCCATGCGAAATTAGCCCAAAATGTTAGATCTAAATTTAAATAAAATTGATTGAATTAAAGAAAGAAAGAAAGAAAGAAAATTGAGTGTACAAAAGTTATCAAAACTCTTACTCGATATCAAGTTACGATTGGAGAAGGACGGCGGCTCTGACTGGCGCAACCATTTCACTTTTTACTCTGCGCTGCTTGTGTGTGTATGAGAAAATGAGAGAGAGAGAGAGAGAGAGAGAATTGACTGACGGCTAGAGATACAAAGATATTGGGAAGCCCTATCGTCATTTAGGGTTGCTATTTATACTCCGCATTTGGACATTTTACCCCTAGACTATTTATTATAGTTTTAACTAGATTTTGTGTCCGTGCTTATGACACGATGTCATACTTGATAAATTAATATATTCTCAATATTTTGTAAGAGTTAGATCAATATACACTATACAAAAAATGACATCCCAAAAATTAAATAAAAAACACATTTTAATAGTTGCAAAATTTTGTAAACCAATCCAAAAAAAAAAAAAAGAGTGACCGTTGTTAAGGCACTTACATATAGATGGAATCGGGATGAGACCCGTTCCGATTAGCCTTATCCCGATCTCATCTCGATAGAATTCGAGATTTCAATTTCCTTCCCGATCCCGTTCTCGATAAGTGTCGGGATCCGACGTGTCAGGATCCCGACAGTTCGAAAGATAAAAATATCGTAATCCCGACTATAATATTTATGAACAGTATCCCTGACACTAAAATATTTTTAAAATGTCTCCATTATGATTAAGATTTCAGACTGTATATTTACAAGTATACTTGAATATTTACTTAATGGTGGGTATTGATGAATTTGTCATTATGAACAAAATGCACCTTTCACTCGCATGAAAAGAGTTGCATTAAGTGCAGAAACTTAATAGACGAAAAAAACCACAACATTGTGAAAAATAAATTTAACAAATACTATTAAATAATTTTAGCAAGCCCAAAATAGATATTGTTTGAAAAATAGTCTCTTGACTTGGCAACAATACACACTCAAAATATTAAAAAAATTAAAAAAGATTTACTTTTTTTTAAAATTAATAATAAATTTAAAAATTTTAAAAAAAAATAGTCGGGACGGGTCGAGAATCCCGATGAAATTTATATATTTCCCGAATTCAGTCCCGAAATAAGTCGGGTCGGAATCGAGACATGAAAACGAGACTTTTTGTGAGCCCTACACTCACATAATTAAATATCCAAAAGGTCTCTCACACACACAAACACACACACACACAAACCCATAAATAAACTCAAAAAAATTAACATATTAATTTATATGGAGGGGTGACTGTTGCATAATAAAGTTTTTTTAAAAAGAGCAAATACCCAAAAGACGATGTTGCCTTTCATGGATGTAAATACCCAAAAGACGCCACTGTCACCGCACAACAAAACCCCGACCATCGAGAAATACGTCGAAAACATCTTGCTTTGTAGATTACGAAACTGATGCCTTGGAAGATTCCTAAAACCATACACATAAATATAATCAATCACATAAGCTACTTATACGTACCCTACAAGAAAAGAGAGTATTTGGGTCGCTCATTTGCTGTCCCTAAAAGTCCATTTGCCGTCCCTAATAGTATTTAGGACGGCCATAGGGATGGCAACATGAGGGCTTAAATAATATGGGTGCTAAATGTTTTTGGGACACGACAAGCCGTCCCTAAAGGTTTTTAAAGAAGAAATTTTTGCCGACCCTAATACATTTCAAAACGTTCTAAATAATTGGCGGGAAAACAAAAAGGACGGATTGTTGCCGTCCTAAATGTTTTGGCGTCAACGCTTTTGGTTCTAAAATTTTGGTGGGAAAACAAAAAAGACCGATTGTTGGCGTCCTAAATGTTTTGGCGCCAAAATTTTGGTGGGAAAAAAAAATGACCGATTGTTGGCGTCCTAAATGTTTTGACGCCAAAACTTTTGATAGGAAATTACAAAAAATAGTGACGGGTAATAATGGAAAAATTGGTGGGAAACTTATTAAGGTCAACTTCCACCATCCTAAAAAATAATTTCTTATATTGATATATGCATTCTATTAACGAATTATAAATTTAGCATTTTCATCAATACAACAAACAAAAGTTTTAGTAAAAGAATATATCATTAATAATAAAAGATAATCATTATATCAATCTGTTAATAAAGTTGATTGTTTACCAAAAGAATCAATCTACTAGATCCTAAGATTAATTAACCAACCTACAAACAACTTTTATAAATATAAAAAATATCATCTCAACTAGTTTAAACTCCAAACTAGTACATCATAAAAAAACAAAAACAAATGATTGATTGATGATAACTTTTGACTAATGATTATCGAACGACATCTTGTGTTATTCCCAAAAGCAACCTGGAAAAATAAATGAAATGAAACAATCAATTGAAATAATCATATAATTTTTATTTTCCAAGGAAATATAAGAAAACTTCTTATAAACTCATGTACAATAAGATAATTATATCTTCAATTCATTATAACTCAAAAGTATTCTAGGAAAAAGTGTTGCGTCTTTTAAACCCCTACCCGAGGGTGGCTGATCCTGGGCTTATTAATTAGAGCGAGCTTCTTTTAGTAGATTCTTTGATAAAGGTACATTTATCCTGTTGGGGAAAGTATTCAAGTATGTCGATTTCAATTTCTATTGTAGAAGGCGGGATCTTTATACCTTTGAGTGACGAAGGCTATAAGATGTCAAAAATCAGCTTGATAACATATAAACCCAAGTGTCAATGAATTTACCAGATTTCAGCTCACATAAAATTGGCACAAAATGGGTAAATATTACTGTCGAGCAATTCACATGTTCCCACTTCCCAAAGATAAAAGGGTGACACAATTTGTCTAGACAAAACTGACAACCATAAAAATTGTAAACTAAGATATGTCACAATTATCACCAATAGCACATTCTAGGAACATCAACAGTGGGTAAATCATGTTTCAAATGAATACCGTCTTGACAACCAAGAACTATGCCCCATTAATACAACTCAGCAATACCTATGGGCATACAATACTTTACTTGGATACCCTACCATTTGTGTATGAACTATATGAGACAAGCGCATTATGTTGCTGGAAAGATAGATCAAAGGTTGGAAAAATGTATATTCCAAACAAATTCAATTTAGATGTCCTTGGAAAGATCCCAAGAAACTTAAAACTTTTACATTCCAATGCTTCACCACCTGGTTTACTCTTTTTCTGACATATACCATGAAAATTCTGAAGAGAAATATGAATTAGGTGACGTAAACAGGAAATCGAATTCGGTACCTGGGGGAGATTGATTTGAGGAAGTTGGAGCTGTGGCTACATAAGAAGAAGATGAGACGTGAGAAAATTAACGTTAGTCAACAATCTACAATGCTAAATTAACAAAAGTTCTCAATGAGGCTTTCCCACATAGTTAATAACCATATTGTCCAACTTGTTTCATAATTTTCAATCAGGATCTAATAGATACGGGAAAGGAAAGGGTTAATTAACATCCACCCAAAAATTGTAGATACACATATACACATTACAATGCACAAAGGATCACTATCATTATTGATTAAGCAATAATAACAACTATAGGACATAAATCAAACTTCTCAATACTAAGCTTGAGCTAGCTTAGATAGGTAACTTATGTGAGCCGAAATTGAGTGCGTTCTCGGCTAGCTCTATACATAAAAATTGACTCGTTGCCTCGTTGCTTTCTACTCTATGATCCCCTCAAAAAATGATCAATAAAACATTCGAACCAACTTGACGAAAAAAGAGAGCGGGAAATATGAACTTTATTCCAATGAACAAGCCAAAACATAACTGAACTCGACTTGTTTCAACCTCTTTATAACAAGTAACACCAGTCAGATCCTTGAGTTAAATAGAGTTCCTAACCAAATTAAGTATTTTTGAATTAAATAATGCAAATTAATTAACTAAATCCTAACCAAGTTAAGTACTCACTCCCTACCGGACAAATAGTCCACTATTCCATTTTGGGTTGTTTCTCTTAAAGAGCTCACTTTAAAAATTAAGGTTTAAAAAATACTTCCTCCGTTCCTATTTGTTATTGTTACATGAATAATAATATGCGTTTTGAATATCTTTCCAATTGTTAATATTTGCTATTCGAACCCTACCAGAAATTCTAATCTATCACCGTAATATTATTTAATTACATTTAGGAAGGATCACTCTAACATATTGGTTCAGATTTTTAACCTTACATAGCCTTGCTTACAACTAGTTATATCTAATAAGAATTGATGAAAACATAAAAAACTCTCCCAATAAGTATCACTAACAATTTAGTTTATTAGTAAACTATGTATACATCTCCGCCATCTGGTGTTTCTAAGCATTGCAAAAGACAATACAATTGGGTTTGATACCCGAGTTATGTGATTCAACCCAAATAGATTCAGCACTGGGGCGAGGGGTTGGGGGTGTTGTCAAAATATGACCAAAACACTCGAAGTCAGATTTCATGCGTTTATTTTGAAGTAAACTAACTGCCGATTGATCAATGTATAAGGCATGAATAAGATAGACTAAAGACAAGCGAGAGTGTTACCTTAGTTGTGTGAGACGAGGTCCCTTAAAACCCTAAATTGTCGAATTTGATGATATTCTGTCCACCCAACTAAAATTGGGATCAAAAGAAAAACATAGAAACAGATGGAGGACAACGAGAATAAGAACAAATTGAAAATTATGATTTGCTATAAATAAGACGAGAAGGAGATAGACCTCACCTGTGGGCACGCTCCATTGTATCCCTACCCAGATTGTATCATTGCCGCAAGATGTAATTGAAGCTAGAAAGAGAAGTTTCCTTGTGAAGCTCTAGAAAACCCTAGAAAATTAGGACGAGGGAGAGGAGAGAGCGGGATGGAAGTAAAATTTCCTTGTCACGCTCAATCAAGGTTTCTCCCAGAAAACCCTAGAAAATTTGTAATAGGGAGAATGGGAAAGAGCGGGAGGGAAGTGAAGAGGTGGGTAAAAGTTTTGGGAATAAATATAATAGGGGGATAAATTTTGGCAATTTTCATTTTAGCCGTCAATTCACTTTCTAATTTACTTGGGACGCTAAATGACCGTACCAAATAAAGGCAGACCTAATTGATCATGTAATAGGGTCGAATGATAGATGTGACCTAAAAAATGGGGTCCCTAAAACTACCTTTTTTTTGTAGTGTTATAAATATATAATACACTCAATAACTACTCTAGTGTAAGTAACAACTCACGTAAAATAGTAGATAAATAACGGATGATTCCCTTCGGACATATGATAGTCGAACCCTTGAAGAGGAGAAAAATGATTCCACCCGTCACCGTCGTCATCATACCTTATCAATAGATTAAACCAAATGATAGGTCAAATCCCAGTACTGCCTATTAGACAGCTAGTTCATATTATCTAATATAGAAAAGGAAAAGAATCAAATCCCCGGCCCGAAATCAAACCCATTCCCTTCGTCATTTGTCTTCTCTACCTCTCCCTCTCTATTTATATTTACTAGTTATAGAGCCCATGTTCTGCACGAGTTATTTTGATAATAAGACTGCTATAATTTTTAAATATGACATATATTTCTTCTTTTGGTAATAGTAGTAGTATAATTTTTAAATTTTTAAGCATTATGATTTAAATATTGAAATATAAAACCAACATCATTTTCTAACAAATATGGAATAATAATAATAATAATAATAATAATAATAATAATAATAATAATAATAATAATAATAATAATAATAATAATAATAGTGGAAGTCTTCTAACCAACGTGAGATACATAATAATAATATATATATATCTTTCAAAAGTGTTAAATATATATATATATATATATATATATATATAATAACAACCGTGATTTTCCCGCCTAAAACTCTAGCCATGCATTGGAAGCTAAAACACTTTGTTTTATTACTTTTTCTTTAGTTTGTATGCTAAATATTTAATATTTTTGGATAAGTTGACATGAATATATTTATACATTTCTATGAACTTTAAACACACCCAAACTACTGGTATTCTCAGAACAATCACAATATCCTGTTGGACCATTTGTTTTCTATCACTTATTTATAAAGTCTGTGGATGTTCTTTACGGATGTTTAATTAATCTTCTGCAAAGTTCAAAAAAAAAAGTTTGTCACAAAAGAAGTTTTAGATATTTTGAACCCAAAATTTTTACTATAACTATTATGACTTTTCATATCATTCGTCCTAAGAGACATCCACAAGCAAAGATTGGATTCTCAAAGCTAGAGTTGCAAAGAAATTATTAGTCCCAATTGGAATAAACAACGAAGTTGTTGATATAGTTGAATTGTAAAGTTAAATATTTTTGATAAGCATGAAGAATGAGGTTAAATTAAAAAAATAAGAAATGCAACAGATAAATTCAAATCTAAAAATTTCAGCTTTGTATTCTTTTCAAAATAACTTTAAGAAATATATTTAAAATTTTAGAATATAATAGATCCCAGACAATAAAATACAATATTTATCATTAAACGATGTTTTTAATAAATACTTTGAATTTATTTTATCATATTTGATAAATTGAATTCTCAAATTATTAGATCTTTATTTTTTTTTCAGAAAAACTTTTAAATGTTGTACAACAAAATAGAAAGTAAAACAAAATAATAGAAACTCAATTCTTAACTCAGTGAAAAATTAAAAGGATTTGAATAATCTGGGGAGAGAGATCGTTAGGATTTTTTACTGAAGGTTAGGTGGATGAAATTTTGAAGTGTAGGAATAGACATCAAATGAAGGATTCTAGATGAAGGGTTCTAAATGAAGGGTTGTATATTTGTTAGACGGTGGATGTTGAATTTGGTTAGTGTTGAGGTGGTGTATTACTTATATTAATATTAATAGTATAAAAGGACAACTTACATGACATGGGGCTTAAGGGCAGAGGTGAGATTTTAATGGGCTGAGTTTTATATATAGTAGACCTTTTAGTGATTTTAAATGGGGTGAGTTTTTATATTTCTCATTTTGGAAAGAGTCATAAGAAAATAATAGGATAAATTGATGGCCGATATATTTTCTCAAACATTTTTTCTCTCCAGTCCAGCGTTATTTTTTCAACCGTTAAACTCCATTTTCAAAATATTGTTCCTAAAATGCCCAGATCGTCTCCTTCAACAGCTTCGCCCAATACTTTGGATTCAAAAATCACCATTGTTGCACAACGAAACAAGGATCGACCTAGAGGAGGAAGAGGAGGAGGAAGAAGAAGGCTTACGACGCATGAGAAGTAAGAAGAAGGCGTAGGACATTTAATCTGGTTCATTATGATTTTGCATCGTGGTGCATCAATTTTGCAGCACGATGCAAAATCGGATTATGTACTCCCTCTATCCCGGATAAATGTTCTTACTTTCTATTTTGGGATGTCCCAACTAATGTTCCTAAAGACTTTTGGTATACAAATTTTCTACCATTTTTCCTAATATATCCCTTCATTAATACTATCATTATTGTAAATCCTAGAGAGAGAGTGAGTGTAATGGGTGCATAATTAAAGAGAAAAATAGTGTGTAATGTGTATTATTGTCACAACATATTTTACAACTCATCATTAATTACATTTCTTAATCCTTGTGTTTTGTCCATTACGAATATTTATCCGCGACGGAGGGAGTAATTAAAATTGATGTATCGCGGTGCATAAATTTGGTGCAACGCGATGCAAAATTGGATTGATTGATTTAAATTGATGCATCGCGATGTAATAATTGATGAAGAGCGGTGCAAAATAGGATTAAGTAATTAACTGATGCATCACGGTACAAAAATTGATGACGTGACATATTTTGCAAGGAAGAGCTATACATGCCCCGACGCATGATGTTGTTTGCACTAGAAATGAGTACATGGTTTTTAAAAATAATTGAGAAGAGAGAACTTATTTGTGTTCAGATTGTATCTGCATGGCAGAGAAAAACACAAGTTTATTTGAAGACATTCATTTTATGGAGTTTTTGAATAGTATAAAGTGTTCAAGATCGCCCGACCATGAATTAAACTTAAGATTGGTGTTCCGGTGATGTTGAGAAACATTGTCCATGCTGCAGGGTTGTGCAATGGAATAATACTAATCATTACCAAGCTAGGGAACCACATTGTTAAAGCAAATTTTTTGAATGGAAGCTATGTTGGAGACAAAGTGTTTATACCAAAAATGTCATTGTCTTCATCAGATGTGAGGTTGTCTTTCAAATTCTAGAGAAGGTAATTTACATTGGTAGTATCGTATGCCATGATAATTAACAAAAGTCAAGATCAACTATTTTCGCATGTAGGACTCTTTTTGAACAAACCAGTATTCAAGCATGACCAGTTGTATGTTACAGTTTTTAGGGTAACAAACCGTTCTGAGTTGACGATATTAATATCCGATGAAGATGGAAAACCAACAAATAAGACAACAAATATTGTGTATAAGGAATTTTTCTAAAATCTATAATATTACCAATAAAATGATGTATTTCTATTTAAGTAGTTACTCCAAACATTACTTCTCTTCATTTATTCTTTTGATTTACTTTTTCGTTTTGCTTGAATACTATTTAATTTTAAAAAAATTGTTCGTGCGTTTAACGCACGGGTGTAAAACTAGTTAATAATAATAGTAGAAGTCTTTTATCTTAAAACTCTTAAAACAAACATTGTTTTCTATCTAATATGAGATACATATCTTCTATTGTTAGTAAAATAATTTTATCTACCAACTTTTAAACTAAAATAATTATTTGTAACTAATGAGGAATAAATCATTTTTATTGGTAAGATTTTACTTAAGGACTTTTAAAGCCAACATAAACTTTTAGCAAATGTGAACATATATCTTCTTTTGTTAGTTTAGTAAAAGTCATTTATCTAAATATTTTTTAAACCAACATCAATTTTTAAACAATGTTTGTTACATCACTTTTATTGGTAATTATAATAGAGATCCATCTTACATTTGGCTATAAATTAATATTGATTTCAGAAATAATTAAAGTACTCACATAATACTTGTTGAAAAATTAGTGTTTTTAGTGAAAGAAATTGTGCAACTTGAGACTCGAATTTCTTTACGTGTCATTTGTTTTTTTCTTGGCCAAGGTAATTGTGTAAATATCTTCTAATCGGTTAGAGCATCAAAATGATTTATTTATTTGTATAAATCGAGTTTTGGATTAATAAAATATCAAAGCTTAAAGTATGGTGTTAGAAGTGGGTCATTGGAGTAAAATACTAACCCAGTGGCAATATAATAATATTATCTCATATTGGTTAAAAAATGATGTGGTAGTAAAATTCTTTCTATATAAGATTTTCACTATTATTAACAATATAATAGATTAATAGTAAATGATTTATATCACAATTTCATATAAATTTATTTGCATTAATATCCAGGCTAGGAAAAAAAAAGATGGAATAAAACAACGATTTTGAAACTAAATCATATACACACACACTTTGAAGTAAAACTAATTCACAGACAATCAATTAATAATAATATGAAGATTTGACAATTTTTTTCTCTATTTCATCATAACCAAAGTTATTATTATAAAAAAATCTATAAATCGAGATATGATCAATTTTTTTGAGATAGATAGCTATATGTAAAAAAATAGAAACCCGATAATTTCTGATTTTTTAGTTACTTATACATGTTAAAAAATTGGCTTAAACCACAAATTGGTCACCCTACTTTCCAGCTTTTTGCAATATGATCACTCTACTATTTTTTTTTCTATTTCATCATTATACTTGGCTTTATTTTCACGTTCATCACTCCATCCAATTTTTTGGATGGAAAACTTTAAAATATAAAAACCGAAAATACCCCCACTTAAAAGATGCTTTTCCTTAAAAGCAAAGTACTCGGCATAGGTTCTTATGGCACCGTTTTCCTTGCATCACCGCCATTGTCGACACCACCCTTTCATTATCTGCGATCAAGTTTCATGTGTAGCAGTGAAGAGCGCGATTAGGGAGCGTTCGTCTTCTCTTGTCGAGGAAGGTAAGTTCTTATACGAGTTGCGTGGCTGTCCCGAAATTGTTCGTTGCTTTGGTGATGATTTTAGTGTAGAAAATGGTAAACAATTCTACAATCTTCTACTTGAGTATGCTCCTGGAGGTACCCTAGCTGATCTTATCAATGCTCGACGAGGCCATAAAGGATTTCCCGAAGAATCAAAAGTTAGTTGGTACGCGTATATGTTACTAATGGGTATCAGCCATATTCATGAAGAAGGATATGTGCACCGTGATCTCAAACACAATATCCTTGTCTTTCCGATCGTAACTAAACCGGAAATATTGTTATTCATCTCAAGATTGCCGATTTTGGGTTAGCCAAGATCTGCAACGATTTCAAGATCTGTTTTTTTCCTTGTGTGTGTGTGTGTGAGAGAGAGAGAGAGAGAGAAGGGGATAAATAAGGTAGAAATGGGGTAGCAAGATTGCTCGGATAAATAAGGTTTCCATCTCTCCGACCAACGGCGAAGCTTGTTACTCGACCGACATCTCGCTTACGCCGCCATTGAAGAGTTCTTCAAAATTGTATCGAATTAGGGTGAAATCGGGATGTGTCTACCAATGAGTTTCTGCCGATTTTGGTCAATGGGTTTCCGCCGGCTGTTATGGTGGATGACAGAGTTGGGTTCATGCGGTGATGGCAGAGAGCTTAGGAATTGAGATTTGTCCGGATCTGGGGTTGTAGACGAAGAAGAGAGAGAGAGATGGGAGATGAAGAGATGAGAGATGATTGAGAAACTGGCTGGAGATGATAGCAGATGAGGAGGGGTCGGCAATGAAGCAGGGGTGGATTTGGCCGGAGATGGAGCAGGAAGGAAGCCACTGGCCGCTGATGTGCGTGAAGGCTGGAGGTCTACGATTATGGATATATATATATATATATTGGGAATATAAAATAAATATTAATAATTTAATTGTTTAGTTTAACCCATTTACTATTAACATTTTAAACTAAAAACCCTTAACATTAGTAAGGGCATTTTGGTCAATTCATACAGTTCCGTCCATCTAACTAACGGAAATAAACCTCAGTGACCTTATTGACTTGATTTGCCAAGTATAGTCACTAAATTGAAAAAAAAAATAGTAGAGTGATCATATTGCAAAAAGCTGAAAAGTAGGGTGACCAATTTGTGATTTAAGCCTAAAAAATTCAGATATAAAAAAATTACTGATGATGAAATTAATCAACATTCAGATCAAATTTGTTTGTTAGTTGAACTAAATCACGAATTAAAATTAATAAATGAGTTTTGAAGTTAAACAGAGTTTTTGAAATATTTTTGGAAACATGAACATCCCAGCAAGTTTCCGGTAAGTCGGTGGGCATAGCTTCCGTTACTGGACTTTCTTTAGGTGGTAACCTTGGGATTGACCATCGCTGCAAAAAATGCGTAAAAAAAAATTGCAACGTGTGGTGAAACTAGGGTAAAAGTGTTTTCCTTTCGTTTATATATATCAACTAAAACAACATGGTTTTATGAGTATTTACCGGATCACGGTTCAAAAGTTATCCATATCACGATTTAAACCAAATTTTCCAATGTCTATCCATTGATCGTTTGAATTTTTGGTTCATTTTACTTGACCCATCTCCTACATTTTATTTTCCTAGGTTATATACTATTTTAAATATTTTTTCTTTATGTTTGATTTTTAAATTGAACCATAATACTTGAATTATTTTGTAAAAATTACAAATTTTCAAAAGTGTTGTTTTTAAGGTTTTATGACAAAACATGTTACTATATCACAAACAAATTGCCCTTTGTCTGATATTATATACACTATCAATTTTTTTTAGCATTACTATAACTTTTATTTATATATATATTTATTTGTATATATTTTAATATCATTTTTAATACGGAAAACACATCAGTGAATTTAAATTTTTTTGAGACTCCAGAGTAGAGAATGAGAGAGAGTGAACCTCAATTCCATTGTTTAGAATTAGAATTGTGGGCTTCAATGTAAATTTTATTGTTTATATCCAAAAAAAAATATTATAATTGAAATTGAAGTGAAATTCTTAATATTTTTATTCTCTAAATTGATTTTTTTTCCTCCAAAGGTAAAACATTTTTAAACCTAAAGACTCTTGATTTTCATTAATTTTTTTATTTCTATTAATTTGCTTATCTATATTTTAAAAGAGATCAGGTGCTAACTAGCGGTCCAGATAGAATTGTGTCAAACACAACTGACGGTCCAGATTGATTCGTAAATATGTGAGTTATATATAAACTCCTCAGTTATGGGTTTTGTTTGAATTACCCCCCTCTATAACCAATAATTATATAATAACCCCTCAGTTATGTTTTTTTTAATTATCCTCTTCACAACCAATTACAGTTATATGAATGCTTTCCTCTAACATATTTTTTTAACCACATCATTTCGTTTGAGTTGACTAGGTGGTTATCTATAATTTATCTCGAGAATTCATTAAGTTGTTTTAATGAGATATTTGTATGTAAGTTTTGTAATTAATTTTTACAATTTTAAATATTTGTATTTTAATTTTATTATTAATATTTAGTTTGTATTTTCTTAATTAATTGTTATCGTAATCAACTAAATCTCAATTTAATTTTTATCCGACCTAGATTTATTAAAAAAACATTTATTCGTAAGTTTTGTAATTTTAAATATTTGTATTTTAATTTCTTTCTTTTTTTAAAAATATGTGCTAAGTTTTCCTTAATAGTCTGAAATATTTGGGATTTCAAAATAGTCTTTTGTTAGTTCACTATGTTTCATTCAATTTATTATATATTTTTTGTTTGCTGCGATTTTCATTTTTAAGTTTATTTCAATTAACATATGTTGTGTTAGCTTGCATAAGAGAGAATGTTTTTGGATGCTTAATTATACTATTTTTGGATGAGTTACAAAATTTTACAGCGAATAAAATGTTTTATTTCTTTAATTTTCGAGAAGTTGTCTTTTTTGTGTAGTGTACATTAATTTGGCCCCTAAAAAATCTCAAACATATACTAATTTATTATCATCATGCTCGCTTCATACACTTATCATGTCTATACTGACACCGTGCCATAGGCATGGGCACAAAATTTAGTACGTTTAGATTTTTAATTGAACTCTACATGTGAGCCAAACAAAATAATCTTAATTTTAATGTTATACAATTATGATATTCAATTCTACACATCGAACCCATAATCTTTATATTGTAATCATTTTTGTATTTTATTAGCACTAAAGTTTTAACTATTGTATTGATATGAATATAGATTTTGTACATCCCACGAGTGCTTTGATTATAACTAGTTTTTTTAACCCGTGCGTTAAACGCACGTCAACTAAATCGTACATAAACAAAATAAAGATGATAAAAAATCTTAAAGGATAAAATACGAAGATTTAGTTTATTAACAATTACACATAATTATATCACTAATCATTATATATTCTAAAAAATTTCATTATACGTAACATTTGTTGTTTTATTAGTTGGTTTTTCATCTTCAACGCATATCAATATCTTCAAACGAAAATATTTTGGTACTCTAGAAACTATGACATATAACTGCCTATGGCTAAATACTTGTTTCTTCGAGAAGAGACCTACGTGTAATTATTGACTTTGACACTTGTTAATTGACATTGCTTATGATACCAGCAATGGAAATTGTCGTCTCTAAAACTTGAAAGACAATCTTATATCGGATGAAGTTAATGACAATCTTAGGATATAAACTTTTTCTCCAACATTGTTTCCTTTAAAAGAAATTGTTTCAACAATGTGATCCCCAAGATTTATGATGATTAGTTTTGTTCCATTGTAACACCCTGCAGTATGGTCAATGTTTCTCAATAGCATTACGGAAACACCAATTTTAAGTGTCAATTTATGGTCTGACAATCCCGAACACTTTATATTATTCAAAAACTCTGTAGAATGAATGTTTTCGAATAAACATGATTTTTTTTCCACACTGTAAATAAAATCTGAACTCAAATAAGTTCTTCCTTTAAAATGATTATTTTTATTAAAATATATTTGTATTTTATGAATAAATAAATTTTTGATAAGAAAATAAGCTAAAATCAAAATAACAGATTTTTTTTACCGTTAACTATTATTTTTGTTTCGTAAATTATTTTGATTTTTCTCACTTCCATTATATTTTTTGTTTTATTGACTTCGTAACCATTATTTTTGTTTTATTTTTGAGAATTAGTTTTACGGAAAACTTTGTTCTGTAAATTATTTTTATTATTATGTTAACCTCAGTTTAAATTGTTTTGTATTATTGACTCTGTAACTATTATTTTTGTTCCATCAAATATTTTTATTTTACTAACGTATTTTCATTTTACATAACTATTTTGAAATTTTTTTTTTTAAACTTTTGCTCCCTAAATTATTTTTATAATTTTACTACCCTCAATTTAAATTATTTTTGTATTATTTGTAAATGTTATTTTTGTTCCATCGAATATTTTTATTTTACTAATGTATTTTAGTTTTACATAGTTATTTTTATAGATTTTTTAAACTTTTGTTCCGTAAATTATTTTTATTATTTTAGTAACATCAGTTTAATATTTTTTGTTTTATTAACTCCGTAACTATTATTTTTGTTCCATGTAATACTTTTATTTTACTAACTTATTTGTTTTACATATATATTCGTAAGAATTTTTTTAACTTTTATTTCGTAAATTATTTTATTTTACTAACCTCCGCATTAAATTATTTTTGTTTTGTTGATTCTGCAACTTTATTTTTATGGTGCCTTATTCCATAAATTATTTTTATTTTACTAACCTCTTATATTTTTGTTTGCTTGACTCCGGAACTATTATTTTTGTTTTAGTTACTATTTTTTATGTTTAAAGAGAGAAAAATATTTAAACATAATTAAAAGAGAGGAGATAGTGGTGATGAGAGAGAAAACATGGAGAAGACGGGAGAGAGAAAGATAAATACAATCAGAGAAAATAGGGAAAAGATAGGAGAGAGAAAGTGAAATGGTAACTCAAAAGTCAATAATTCAAAAGTGAGATTTTGGAGGGATAAATCTACCCTTGCCATTATATATATATAGATATAGATTTTCAATGATTAACTTCAATTTTTATTGTACAAAGTAAACTGTTTTGGTCAAGGACATGTCACTTCGATATCAATTTAAACATATGTTAAAAAAATTATTATTTTTATTAACATAATTTTCTATAATTTGTTTTATATGCATATTGAACTCGTGATTTTTCATATAATTATTCAGTTATATGGTTATCATTAAAATTTTATATTGTTTTATTTATATCAATATTGAACCGTGTATTACACGGTTGTGTTGTAGTATATATAAAAACAAAAGTGCATAATTTTTAGAAATTTCCCACAAAAACTCACTTTTTAAAAATTGAATCACTTATGTTATGTTAATGTCAAAAACAAAATTTTTGAAATTGAACTTGAGAAATGTGATTTAATGATGTTGACAAAAACTATTTCAATTGAGTTTACTTTTTTTATTTGGAAAAATAAATTTGAAAATGACATATAACTAATTACATACCAAAGCCATATAACTATTAAATATTACACAAAAATAAAGTAGAAATCAAATTTTTAGGAAAGCTATTCATAAGTCAGACAGAGTCCATTTGCATATAACTAATTAAAAACAAAATCAATATATAAAAATAATTCGTAAAAATCATATATATTAAAAAATATTGAATAGCTTTGTATTATTATAAATAAAAAATAGGTAAATAAAAATACATATGATTGTTTTTAATAGATTATGAAATACAGTTCTATAATATTTAAAACAAAAAACAAATAAAAAATACTCATGGACCTGACTTTGTTTGTTTCTTTAGTTTGGATCCGTCTTAGTTTAAATTATCACTAGATTTTGTATCCGTGCTTATGAGACGGTGTCAGTATGGAACTTATTCAATGTATGAAGCGAACAATATGCAAATGAATTGATATATGCTTGGGCTTTTGTAAATATTAGATAAATGCATACTACATAACTGAAAAGAAGAGAAAACTCAATAAACTAAACAAAAAAATATATACATTTTATGATGGTCTATTACAAATAAGTAAGAATATTGAGAACTTTATGTCATGTTCAAATTAGAGTGACATTTTCTCTTCTTTTTTTATTAATTCTTTATGTAATTGAAAATTTAAATGTAATATATAAGTTATGTTGTTGAAAGAGATACATGTTTTTTTATGTGGTTTCAATTGCATAGTCATATAAAAATTAAGATGCAATTTTTTAATTACATCACATCAATGAAAAATACATATTCTGAAATCTCAAATTAATTAATAATTTGTATACGAAATTGCGGGCCAAAAAAAAAACCGGCCGGACAAAAATTAAATTGATTAAGTTAATTACGATACCAGTTAAAAAGAAAAAAAAAACAAATATTTCAAATTACAAAACTTACAATTTTTTTAATTTTTTTATTTGAATACGAAATTGCGGGTCAGAATAAAATTTAAATTAATTGATTAAGTTAATTACGATAACAATTAAAAAGAAAAAATAAAATACAAAATTTTATAACCATAAAACTGTAAAACTGTAAAACCGTAAAATATTAACTGTTAAATCGTAATATCTCAGTAAAAGAGTAACTTATTTTTGCAATTGTAAAATAATAACTGTAAACCGTAATATCTCAGTAAAAGACTAAATGTAAACTGTAATATCTCAATAATTTTCGCACGCTTGGATTTCCAAATAAATTAAAGCGATAGGATTTCAGTAAAAGAGTGAATTAATTTCATAAAACTATTGAGCGGACAATAATTTATAATATAGATAGATGTTTGAACTTTGTGTCGGATCAATGTACACTAAACAAAGAAAAAACTAATGTTATTGGTTGCAAACAAAACCAATAATCAAATTACTGTGAAAACAATACACTTGTTTTAGTATTTTACAATAGAAACAAACAAAGCTCATAAATATATACTTATGGTAATAGAAGTCAACATTTTTTGATGTTTTTGATCATCACTCTCTCAAAAGTCAAAACACTCCATTTCAATTCTCTAGCCAAAAATCTCAATAGACTTGACATCAGGCTTCTTAACCTCCTCCTTTGGCACCGTCACGGTAAGCACACCGTTCTCCATCGCTGCCTTCACTTCATCCACCTTCGCATTCTCCGGTAATCTGAACTGCCTCAGAAACTTGTCGCTACTATGCTCCACTCTATGCCACTTATCCTTCGAATTCTTCTCCTTCTTCTCTTTGTTTCTCTCTCCGCTAATCTGCAGAACTCTCCCTTCCTCAACCTCCACCTTTACTTCCTCCTTTTTTAGCTCCGAAAGGTCCGCCTTAAACACGTGCACCTCTGGTGTCTCCTTCCAATTGATCCTCATGTATGTGAATGTTGTTGTTTCATTTGAATCGAAACGATTTTGGGTCAATCAGTCAGCCTCAAACCCATTTTAAAACCCAAAGATTCTTGCTTAAACTCACACCAAATATGGGGAGATTTGAATCGAGATCTACTTCAAAAACCAATTTGGTTTCAAAAATCAAAAAGAAAAATCCAGAAGAATGGGTGAAACAATTTGGTTCAGTTTTTAGAAACCCAAAAACATAGAAGAAAAATGAAAAAACGAAGGAAGAACTTACAAATTCCGGCAACGAGAGAGATCAACCGAGATGGCGAGGAGGAAGAAATCGATTGAGATTGAGAGAGAGATGGCGAGGTGGAAGCAGAGAGAGGAAGAGACTGGGAATATGAGGAAGAGAGAGAAACGAACTTGAGAAAGAGAGAGGAACAAATTTGAGGATAGAAAATAGGGAGGGTTTTTGTGGAGATCAACTGTTACACGGTTGAGATCTGTAAGACCTAATCTTGGCCAGTGATTGTGTTTGGTAAAAACAAATCCTGGCCAGTAGTTAGCTTTTCCCAACCGCTTGATCTCTTTTATATTATAGATAGTAGAGTATTAGTTTTTGGGAAAAAGATATTTCGGGGCCTCTTCTTTATCAAAATATTCATATAGGTTACTCTACTTGTAAATTATCAAGGCTTAAATCGTAATTTGGTCATCATACTTTAACAAATTATTTATTAAATGATTAATATATTATTTAGTCCCTGAACTATCCACGAAATATGTATTTGGTCTCACTATTTTTTTTCGTATGCATTTGGTCCTTAAACTCGGTTTTTGCTGTGAGATTTCCCCCTCATGGGGTTACCGTGAGTTTTGACGTCAAATTTATTTGAAATCCCAAATTTTCCCTTACGTCTTAGGGCATCTTATGAAATCCCAAATTTACCCTTGAACCTAGATCTACTTCTTCTCCCAACAACGATCTCCCTCCCTCTCTCTCATCTCTCATGCTCAACCTTCCCGAATCCACCATAGCCCCAGCTCCATCGCTTTCCTCCCCTCGCCAACTTCAAGCCCAGATCCGGCTCCCATCTCCTCCGTGTCTAGCGCATCTCCACCATAGCCCCCAGCCTCCTTCTCCGATTTCTTTCTCCTCATGCTATTCTTCTTATTCATCGCCGACCCCAAATTCGCCATAGCCCCCAGCGATTTCCCTCCAGCTTGGCCAAAACCCCTCACGTCTGCCATCGATCTTTCATTCTCTCTCCCTCCCTTTTTTTTCTCTCTTTCTCTCTCTTTGTTCGCTTCAGATCTGTCTACCTCACCCACAACACCAGCCCTGCACGTCCATTGTTGCTTCACCTCCATGTCAGGTGGGCAAGTCTCCATTCTCAGTAATAGATCCGACAAATGTCTATTGCCATTCTCCGTTTGCGTTCTCCAGCTCTAGCATCAATTTCGAAGAAGGCAACGTAACTGGCCAGCCAGTATCTCTCTCCCTCGTCAATTGCAGAGCACCTTAGTTTGGAACTCCCTCTCATAGATTCACGTAATATTGTTTCAATTTTTCTATTAACTGTTGAATTTGGCAATTGGTTGCTTGGGTGTGTGAATATTTTTGCTATAATCCTGTGGAGATGGTGATTTTTTGAAGAAAAAAAAGAATAATAAAATAGTTGAAACCGTCGGAGATTTGAACGGTGTTGATGGGTAAATTGGTGGTTTGGGATTGCAAATAAATTTGACGTTAAAACTCACGGTAACCTCGTGAAGGAGGAATCTCACAGCAAAAACCGAGTTCAAGGACCAAACACATACCAAAAAAAATAATAGTGAGACTAAATGCATATTCCGTGGTTAGTTCATGGGCCAAATAATATATTAATCATTTAATAAATAATTCGTCAAAGTATGATGACCAAATTACGATTTAAGCCTTAATAATTTACAAATAGAGTGACCTATATGAATATTTTGATAAAGTAGAGGGCCCGAAATATCTATTTCCCAAAAACTAATACTCCACTATTAATACTATCTATATTATAAAAGGGCTTGGAAAACACGTGTGCAATTGATTAGATATAAAAAATGGCTGAGATTTACCGTTTTACGGTGATCCAAGGCCCGTAATTCTTTTTATCGCTCGCATGTGCGAATAGTGGTTTCGTTCGGTTACGACTTTTTCCTACCACTGCGCATTCGGCATTCATCTCCACCTTCTTCCACCTTTTCTTCCTCTGTTACCGCTTTCCATGGATTTTTAAAACCAAGAGAGCGTTTCAAGAGAAGGGCAACCAGATAAAAAGCTGCCTTCTCTGCCGACGATCTCCCAATTCTGTGCGCCTCTCTCCCTCTTTCTCTCAGTCCAGGTATCTCTCTCTGCAAAGCCAACAGACTCCTCCAGCCCCTTCAACCTTCCGCCGCCTCGCTGCCTGTTCCAGCCCACTTAGCCGCCTTTTCTGCCGACGCTGTTGTGCGCCTCTCTCCCTCTTTCTCTCAGTCCAGGTATCTCTCTCTGCTGGACATCCTTTGCTCTGGTTTATGTTTTAGTGAAATTGTAAAAATTGTAATCCTTTGCTCTGATTCTAAATTTCTAATAGAGTGTTAACTGTGTGAAATTGAAAAAATTGTATGGTTAGTAAACATCCAGTTTCTAAATCATGGGCTGTTATGAATTCAATTTACACCAATTCCTCTTATCTTGGTTTTTTATTAAATTTACCAGTTTCTAAATCATGGGCTTCATTCAAATGTTCAGTTTTTAATTTGATTATCCTATTTGAAGGAAGAAGTAATAGTAATACCTCAGTCAATTTGTTGGGTTTACTTGGGCTTCATTCAAATCTCAAAAGAATACTGCTTTATATTGTGGGTAGTAAAGTATTTTTAAAAATTGGTTTACTTGCATTTTGCTTCCAGTTTCTTGGGTTTGCAATTGTGTTCAGACCTCTTTATGGTAGGTAACATTGATCATTCTGTGCATAATGTTTACTTACAGTAGATTAGAATTATGATCATTCTGGTCATGTTCATTCACACTTGATTTCTAAGCATATGAATAGATGTGGGACCTGTATGAATAGATGCCCCCATTTTGAATCTTGATGTTAATAGATGTGGGATTATAAATGGAGTTTGATTCTTTCTACTAATTGATCTGAATTAAGAAATTGTAAGTTATATAGTGCACTCTATTTTTGGATAGATTTGTGAGGATCCGAACTCTTGTGCTTTATTGTAGTGTGGGGCTCAGTTGTTTGTTGATAGTGGTTTTGGTTAACAGTAGGGTTGTTGCACATTCTTATGTCTGTTGGAAGTTAGAAAGAGTTTCTTTGTTATCTTGATGGTTTTGAAGATTCTGTTACGTAATTCTCTGATTACTTAACACTTGTGGTGTGGTTTTTTTATTATACTTTTGTTATCCTTGACCTTGCAGTCAAAATTTTACCGTACGTTTATGTTGTTTTTACTGGTAGATAAGTAGGTCAGAATTGCATTGCGGGAAGGTTTCTCACTGCACCGTACTAATCTTCAAAGTTTTGTTCAGGTGATTGGGTTTCATGCTCTGTTGGTGCTAGCTTCACGCCCCATATCATCGCTGTTAATGCTGGAGAGGTAAAATCTTCAGTGATAACTTATGGATTTTGGTGTTTCAATAGGTTTTCGATTCTCCTTACTTACTCTGGTAGTATTCAGTATGAGACTTGCATTACACTTCGTGATAATCATCATTAAACAGTTTGTTTATTCAATTTGTCTATGTTAATAGTAAACCTACATAATTTTGTTCAGTGTAAGCAACTGCTAGGTTGAGAATGCACTAGGTAGGTAGGAAGAGGGTTGGAGTTACCTATATATGGAAACATCTACCTTATTAGCTTACCCCATCCCTTACATTTTATATTATTATTTTTTCTTCTTATTACTATTATTATGTTTTTAGTATGATACTTGAACAAGTGAAACTTTGTTAAATCAGTTGCTAGAAGTTTAGAACAAACTGAGTGCTAATACGGACATGTGTAATCATTGCAAACCATCAAATTGTGTGTGTGTGTGAGAGAGTGAGAGGCATAGATTTTGTTATATATTTATATTTATGGGTATACGTAGATGTAGAATAGGATGATAGTTGACAGCACATAATTGAAAGTGACAATGTTTGAAGAAGCAGGGGCCAAAATTCTTCACAAGCTCGGACCAAAATTTTAACGTACTTGCTCGGTTTGCAAGAGCGAACATTCTGTCATTCCGTTCGTTCCATGTCATTTTTTGATGTGAAATCTCGATCATAAATGACATGACTTTTTTTTATTTTTTTAAAGTAGTGTTCGTGGTCAAAAATATATATAAACACAGATAAAGTGACTGAGCACAAGTTTAAAAACTGTGTTGGGTGTAAGGCAAAGTGAAGTGGTCCTTAATTTGGTTAAGTTTCTTTATGTTATTGGTTAAGTTTCTTTATGTTCAATGAACCAGTTGGGCTTCATTCAAATGGTGGCTGAGATTTGTATGAAAACTGTGCATAATGTTTAGTTACAGTATATTAGAATTATGATCATGGTGGTAGGTGATGACACCAGTAGGCAAAAACAGTTTGATTAGAGTTTCTGGTCATTGTAATGGGATAAATATTTTCCACCCCATGTTCATTCACACTTGATTTCAACTAATTTTACTTTTTCTTCTATTATCCAACTTGATATTTGCTATTACTTTGTTGTATGCTGCATATATGCTGCATATGGTAGATTTTCCATGGACCCATGCAATGGTGCACTTTTCTTCCCTCTTTTCTTTTTAGGTGGGGGTTCTTTGTGATTTTGGTTTCCATCCTTTTCTATAAGTAAAACTGTTTAAAGACAAATTGTGAACAATTCAACTCCTGAATTTGATCCCCATATCAAACTGATACTCCTAGACTCATGCAGTTTCACATCACTTTTTCAAAGTTAATTATAATTATCTGGCAAAAAATTACCTTGCTTATATACATACTGGTTTGCACTCATGATTAGAATCAAATTCTAGAGATAAAAAGTTCCAGAGTGCTCCTCTGGTCAAGCAACCCAAAGTAATATAGCAATAACTTGCAATTACAAATTGAAAATCAGTATAGGATAGTTTTAGTTTTATCAAAACACAGTAAATACCAGATAAATTCTTACTATTGCTTTACACTAAATTCAGGATAATTTGTGTGATAGTACTTTGCAATCTCCGCAGTTGGAATGTACAATCTAGCGTATAAGAATCTGCCCTTGATCGAAGGTGTCTCGATACAAAATATATGAGCTCAGCAAACATTCAATTCTTCTAAGAACTTCAGGGCTTGGTATGATATTGCATCATCAGTAATATGTGATACAAAGAACCCAACTGTTTGGGGAAGGAAGGATAGATGAGTCATATGTGTTGCAATTTCATTCTCTATGTGAAACTTATAATTTTCAAACTTATAATTTTTTTATATGGAAATTGTTTTTCTTATCCCTTTTTCTTTTATTTTCTTGGTGGAGTTGGTGAATGAAATTGTAGGCTTAACATCTACAAACTCTCTCATTAAATATTGAGTAATTTTTTGACTTTTCAAAGCCAATTTGAAGCTGAAGCTTTGTGGTTAAAAAATATTTATTGATCAATTTATCTGCTTGATTTATGTGTTATCTGTTGTAATTTTCTTTTGTTGTTCATTTTGATTCCGATTTCAGTTTTTTAGTTTAATGCTGATGTATTTCCATATAAAAAAATTATAAGTTTGAAAATTATAAGTTTCACATAGAGAATGAAATTGCAACACATATGACTCATCTACAAACTCTCTCATTACATATTGAGTCATTTTTTTTACTTTTCAAAGCCAATTAGAAGCTGAAGCTTTGTGGTTAAAAAATATTTCTTGATCAATTTATCTGCTTGATTTATGAGTTATCTGTTGTAATTTTCTTTTGTTGTTCATTTTGATTCCGATTTCAGTTTTTTAGTTTAATGCTGATGTATTTTGAAGGGTACTTTGTTTACTATACCGTTCAGGTTTTCCGCCGCCTCTCTGCCCGTTCCAGCCCGAGATTTACGCGCCCTCTGCCCGTTCTAGCAATCCATTGCCTTCTACGCCCTCAGCGCCTCTCTCCCTCTTTCTCTCGGTCCAGTCGCAACCCATTTTCTTCTCCCATTTTCTTTTATTTTCTTGGTGGAGTTGGTCACTTTAATTTGATTATTATCATGTTTTTCCATGATTATCCTGCTTCTATTTGCTTTTTCCGTGTCTCCTGCTTCAATCACCTCTCATGTTTTTCATGATTATCCTGCTTCAATCAAATATGCATCTTTTATAGATTGTGGGAAGAAGTAATTTGGGTGTGATTTAAAATCTCATCTACTTGATGACAACAATTTCTTTATTTTTATTTCTGGGGGAATGGAAGTTGTCCAACTGATGAATTGCTCATTGTAAACCTACAATAGTGGCAGCAACAAAGACCTTAAAAAGGTCTCACTGATTGTTGTGTAATCTGATATTAGGGGGTGGAAATAGACACTCAATTTATAGAAAATGATTTCTTGAATGAACTCTTAGACACTCAATTTATAGAAAATGATTTCTTGAATGAACTCTGATTGTGGTGTAATCTGATATTAGGGGATGGAAATAGACACTCAATTTATAGAAAATGATTTCTTGAATGAACTCTTAGATAGGGTATACTCATGAGCAAACAATGAATATTTTTTTATACCAGTATTCTAATTAAAGTCTTTATAACAGATCTGTTTGCCTATGAATAAATCTTAACATACAACTGCATCATTCCAACACAGATGTTTAACTAATTAATTAATAATCTATTTAAGGATGAAAAAGGAAAACAACAAAGCTAGAGCATCATGTTCATCGCTGCTATTCACTGTAGAAACATACTTTGCATACATACACGATCACACATCGTTCATGAAATAATCAAAAACAGGTTGGGTTAATTTTTGTCGTTTTCCTTGAATTTGGGAATGGCTTTTCTATTTTGAGAGCCAAAAGGCTAGCTAATCTCTTCATTAGAAAGTATTAGGACGCATCGAGGACAACGACTATAATTTTAGGTAGAAAGATGTCATTTAGTGAAAAGAATCTACACCCAATAAATAATCTGTTCAATTAATGAGTAGAATTACATTCAAAGAATACAAATTTTCCCAAGTCACTTCCCAATCATATATAGATAAAACTCTTGATTAGGTCAAAATTTAAGCAAACTCATAAATTACACATCCGACAAAACCAATGAATACGTAAGTAAACCATCTTCACAAATAAGCTAAATTGAATTCCTACCATATTAGATGAATAATCCGATTTCAAAAACCTACCCATTTTTAACCGCTACTCCATAAAATAACTGAAACAAGCTATTTTATGGGGGAATGGAAGTTGTCCAACTGATGAATTGCTCATTGAAACCAGTAGGTATCTCAATTCATTAAAAATTATGAATTGTTACTTCAATTTCATTTTCACAAGGAAACTGAAAATTATAATCTCTATGCTTTTGTGTATTTCTGAAAATTATAATATGCATATAATATGCATATAAAAATTTAAATCGGGGGGAGTATACGATATAATATGCATATAAAAATTTAATAATTGACCGTAAACCCAAAATAAAAAAAACTCCCAAGTACTACTTTTTTTTTTTTTTTTTTTTTTCTGTTTGTGTTTTTGTATTCTCTTCATCTCTATGTTTTGTGTATTTGTGAAAATTATAAGTTATTTTTTAAAGTTAATTATTACATAAAACTTCTCAAAATAGTATTGGAGACTATTTAACTATTATATTTTTTATAATATATCTAAATTAAACTAGCTTACACATATATAAAATTGGGCCCTCTTACATTGGGGGCCCTATTCGCTCGATCAATTTGAACTTCCCCAAAACCGGTATTCGGTATTGATTCTGATTTGATGCGGCGTATCATGGTAAAAAAAATTATAAATTAAAATTTTGAATTATAGGAATTTAAAAGCATAACTATTTATGAGTCAAGTATCAATGCTTATATACGCATTTTATAAGTACGCATTTTTCTACAATTAGGTTGGGAACGATCTACATTTTTAAATTTAAATTAAATGGTCAATATTTTTTCTATGTCGTATTCAAAACATACACTTTCCTTTTCGTTTATTCAATTAACTCATGGTTTAGTAGATATTAATTAATATTCATTTATCAACTGAAATGTTTATTGTTTTTCTTCTACTTCATCATCTATGCAGCAACAAGTTCCACAAAATGGACCAACC
The DNA here is from genome assembly GCA_013146195.2 of Codonopsis lanceolata. Lineage (NCBI taxonomy): Eukaryota > Viridiplantae > Streptophyta > Magnoliopsida > Asterales > Campanulaceae > Codonopsis > Codonopsis lanceolata. The sequence continues at coordinate 70,399,532 of CM028382.1, read as the reverse complement.
TTCAAGAAAAGGAAAAGAACCAGTACCGCCAATGCCACCATCGGTGCAAGAGGTATTATCATTCCGTCGAAGGGCTTTCATATTCTCAATTATGTATTTTAGGTTTAACACGTTCAAAACCTATTTAATTAATTACATTTTTTCGTTTGTTGCATGATTTTTCATTATTCTATGTTGTAATTAGTTTTGATTAAATCATTCCATACTATATATGTATGTAGACTTATATCCTTTATATAGTTTATTTAGTTACATTAATTTCTTTAGGACGACGATTATGAATTAGCCATGCGATTGAGTTGAGAGAGACCCCAACAAATGTTTCTACCTTCTTTGAATACGGAGTTAGGGGAAAGCTCTTCTTCTACAATTCACATACCCAACCGTAATACTTCTCTGTCGTCAATGGCGCCAATACTTCGAGGACCCCGTGGTAGACGTGGCTGAAAGAACGCAATGCCACAGAAACTCAATATGGAACGATGTTACTGCCAATGTTGCAGTGAATGTTGCAACAATTAACAATGTAATTGAAAGTGTATAACAGAAAATAGCAGCGGAAGTTTTGTTTTCAGATTTAAAATCAAACAGACTTAGGAAGACATAAAATCACACAAAAACAATCTACAAGTATCAAACTTGTAGATCAAGCCTCAAGGCAACAAAATATATTAAAATCAACACTGTTTTTGAACCTTAACAGTTAACACAAAAATCTCACAAGATATAGAATCTTGGAGATCCGAAAAACCCACATAAACTACTAGAATAAACGTGGGAAGAAAAGACTCAAATACAGCTTCCAAAACAACATACAAGAAGGAAGCACAAATCAGAACTTCAGGAAACACAAGGCTGTGTTCCTGAAGTTTTAAACAGCAGCAGCCAGCGGCAGTGTGTTCAAGTGCACTGCGAATGGTCTCGTGTATGGGGTGTTGATCTCCTCTCTCAAGCTCGGCACACAAGAAAACTGGATCGAATCTCTCTTATCAGTACACAGCAGTTCTGAACAATTTCTTCTATATGCTCTCAGCTCTTACTCTCTCGGTCTTGCTGCGTAGTTTCTCTCTTGTAAGCTCTTGCAGCGTGTATCTCTTTTTAATCTGCTCTCACAGGTCGCACATTGCTTCATGATCAGCCTCCAATATATACACAGTCCTGCAAAGGCCACAGCAAAAGGAAAACACAATCCTACTAGGAAAGAGATTTAGCACAATATTAAGAAAGATTATGTTTCCTATTAAGACTAAGATACATCAAATAACTAATTTATTTACATAAATCTAGTTACCAAAAATATGTTGCCTAAATCTTTTGAAAGATTTGAAAGATCAAATCTTTTGAAAGATTTGAAAGATTTTCCTATAAAAAAATCAAAACCAATCTAATCTTTTGAAAGATTTTCCTATCAAAAATCAAAACCAATCTACCAAAAGTATTCTAAACAAAATCTAACACCTAAATAAAATATACTAAATCCTAAACTAATTTAAACACCTACTTTGACCAAGAAAGGTGAAAACAAGATAAAATAGGTCATGCCTATTTTACCCTTACAGTGGCCTTGGACAAGCAAGATGTTTCGCAAGAGAAAGAGCCGAACGAGATAGGATTGGACATATTATTCAACCCCGTGATTCAAACATTGTTTTGAATCCTTCGAGACGGGCATTAGCGCAAAGGAGACGAAGAATTAATGAATCACAACAACACACTGAGTCAATCATGTAACATTATTTCCCCTTCACTCATTATTACCTCAAATAATCATGCCTTAAAACTTTATAATAACACTTTTTTAATGTAGGCAACCTATACTAGAAGAACCTCTCACAACTGATCAGCAACATGACCATACAAGTGACTTCAGAGAAGAACACAACCAAATTGGTGACTTTGAAGATGATGTGTTTCCTCTACCCACAATTGAGAATCAACAAATGTTGAATCAAAGCCGCCATTCCCTTGGAAGAATGGACGTCATTTGTGAATATTGTAAAGTATTGCACTGGATCGATGAGAGGTTGGTTGGCTCTGCTAAGTCCAATCCAAAATTTGGGACATGTTGCTCTCAAGGGAAAATAAGACTACCTCCACTTCGTGATCCACCCACTATCTTCAAAACAATATATGAAGGTAATAGCAGCCTATCGAAATCATTTTACACCACATTCGACAATACAATGCAGCAAATGCCTTTACAAGTCTTGGGTGTAAAATAGATCGCAATGTCCTGATCGGGAGGGGTCCTTATAGCTTCACTATCCACGGCGAGTTGCGACATCATACCGGTGCATTATCACCTCAACCGGATACAAATCCTGTCTATGCTCAACTTTATATATACGATCCCGTGACCGCCTTACATAATCGTGAACGTCAGAATCCAACATTGAATCGAGAACTCTTGGGAATCATCCAAGAATGTTTGTTAGAAAACAATCCATTTGTATCTTTGTATCGTCAAGCGCATGAAATATTGGAACAACAAGATCAAGCCCAATCTAATCAAAATTTACCAGCGATTTTGCATTATAATCCGAGAACAGATCCACGACGATATAATGCACCAACGATAGATGAAATTGCAGTCATATTTCCCGGTGATGGTAGTGAAAGGAGGGGAGCAAGAGACATTGTTGTATATTACATAGGAGACCAAGGTTTGATGCGGATCAGTGAATGTCACCCGGCATATGCACCGTTGCATTACGTGTTATTGTTTCCAACTGGGGAGCTAGGGTGGGAACCGTCAATGATGCTTTGGGATGTGCGTACAAATGCTTTTAGTACTAAAACAAGAAACCGCCTCACAATGATTGATTACTATAGCTATCGTCTATTCCAAAGAACTTCAGAATATTCAACCATTTTGAGAGCCCAAAAATTATTTTAGGAATATTTGGTAGATGTCTGGGCTGCGACAGAGCAAAGTTGTCTTTACTACATCAAAGAAAACCAAGGTGAGTTTATTCATTTTGATTGCTATAAAGACCTTCAAGAAATCTATGATGAAGAGGGACCAAGACCCAATGACAGAGGCAAAAGATATATTCTCCCATCTTCTTTCACTAGTGGACCAAGGCAAATGTATGAAATTTTTCAAGATTCCATGGCTATTACTCGCACATACAAACACCCAGATATTTTCTTAACCATGACAGCCAATCCAGCGTGGCCAGAAATTAGTGATGCTCTTCTACCTAACCAAAATGCAGCCGATCGACCAGATCTGGTTGCTCGAGTTTTTGAATTGAAAAGAAGAAAACTAATGAAAATTGTAAAAGATACGAGGGTGTTCGGGCGAATAGAAGCATATGTTTTCACAATTGAATTTCAAAAAAGAGGACTGCCTCATATGCATGCTTTGTTTTTTCTGGCAGAACCAGATAAGATTAGAACAACGGAACAAGTTGATAGGGTAGTGTCTGCTGAGTTACCTGATCCAATTAATCAGCCTGCACTTTTCGACACAGTTAAGAGATGCATGATACATGGACCATGCGGGACGAGAAACCCACGTGCACAATGTATGGAGAATAATTATTGCAAGAAACGATACCCAAAACTATGGGCTGACACTACTTCTATTGATGCTGACGGTTATCCAATCTATCGTCGACGCAACAATGGCTTCGCATTGATTGTCAATGGGAAACACCTTGATCATAGAGATGTCGTACCGTATAATCCTTATCTGACAGAAATGTTTGACTGCCATATTAATGTGGAGGTTTGTGCCGGAATGAGATGTGTCAAGTACATAAATAAGTACATCTACAAAGGACATGATAGAGCAACTATGGTTTTGGGAAGAGGTGATGAGATCCAACAATATCTTGATGCGAGATATATTGGTCCCCCAGAAGCTGCATGGCGGTTATTTGGCAACAATTTACATGAAGAATTCCCTAATGTTGTTAGATTGGATCTTCATTTGCCTGGAGAACATAATGTTTCATATGATTCAAGACAGTCATGACAGCAGATAGCTCAACAAGCTGAGGAGAAGGTAACAAAATTAATGGCTTTTTTTAATTGTTGTGCCTCCGACGAAATGGCCCGCCGTTTAAGGTATCAACAAATCCCAAAGAATTACACATGGCAGAAGACTTTTTGGCAACGACGACATCCTAACAGTCCGAGCAACGCGATTGGTAGAATATATTTTGCCAGCCCTTCCAGTGGAGAGAAATTTTACCTGCGACTATTACTAATTACTGTGAAGGGGCCAACATCACGGGAAAATTTACGCACATACAATGGTGTTGAATATGATACGTTCAAAAATGCCTGTGTTGCACGCGGTCTTTTAGAAGATGACGAAGAATGGGCGCAATGTTTAGAAGAAGCATCAATTATGAAGTCAGGATACCAATTACGAAGATTATTTGCGCTTATTCTAACACAATGTTCGCCAATACACCCTGATGAGTTATGGAATAAGTTTGCAATAAATATATGTGATGATGTTGCACACAAATTGAGTACGAACTTTGGAATTCCAAATCCAAATGATGCTCAAGTAACGGATTATGGTTTGCATCTCTTGAACGAAATATTACAAGAAACTGGAAAAAGTTTACAAGATTTTCCACCGATGCCCCTCCCAATTGAAATTGGACACAAGCCGCAGTCAATAACAGGCTATTATGGGAACATATACAACTCCAGTATGATGATCGGACAATTGGTGCGGAAGAAAATATCAACTATTTGAATGTTGATCAACGAAACTGTTTCGAAGCTGTTATGTCTTCAGTGGTTCAAAATCAAGGGATGACCTTTTTCTTGAATGGGGGTGCTGGAACTGGTAAAACATTTTTATATAACACCATTGCAGGAAAATGTCAAAGCCTTGGTCATATCGTGATTTGTGTTGCATCATCTGGAATTGCATCGTTGTTGTTGGTAGGTGGTAGAACTGTGCATTCTACATTTTGTCTACCATTGAATGTGTTGGAAGACACCATATGTTCATTCACTAAACAGTCAATTCATGCCGAATTGTTAAGGGAGGCGAAATTGATAATATGTAGAGATGTTAAATTGGGTTGGCCCTAACCCTATAGGGTCAGCCCTATAGGGTTGTGACCCTATAGGGCCGCGGGTTAAACGGGTCATTTAAACGGGCCATTCAAATCACAACCCTAGCCCTAACCCTGTAGGGTGCGGTTTAACAGGGTCAGCCCTATTAACACATGATGTCTTATTTAAATAAAAAAAAAATCGAAATTAAGTAACAAACATATTGACAGACAAGTGACAACGATTAACAATACAAATTAAAAACATGAAATCGAGTTTTCTTTTGAGAAAGTATCTTCTTCAACATCATTATCATCTTCATCTACAATAATAAAATAGCATAAAATAAATGTTGGTAAGAAGTTAATACAATCAAATATTTTAATCAAATAATAAAATATAATACTAAGGTCAACCCGTTTAGCACAGAATTTAAACGGGTTGCATTTTCCCGACGCTAACCCTTTCCGATTCCTGATTAGCAGAGTCAACCATGCGGTTCTCGACCATTTTAACATATCTAATTATGTATCCAAAAATATCATTTTGACCAATTTTGGAAATTTATATGTCTTAGAATTGTACTTATGACCATGTTTGGGTTTAACTTTCATCAAATGCACATACACCATCATAAAGATAACAGGGCATAGATATTGGTTTACCAAATGAGATGATAATATATATTATGCATTTGAATTTAGAACAAACAATTTAGGATGGTTGAATGGTATAAAGGGTCATCCATAAGTTCTTATACTCTTAAGAGGTTGTGGGTTTGAATCTCAATTGTAACATTTTCGAACAATTATTTTAGCCATAAGCTTCCAGCCCGCGGGCCAGCCCTAGAACCCGCGGGCTCAACCCTAACCACGACCCTATAGGGTCGGCCGTTGCTTATTAACAGGTTGAAGGGGTTGAATTTTCCCAACCCTAACCCTTTCATGTTTCCGGTTAATAGGGTCGACCCTACGGTTTCCGACCTTTTTAACATCTCTAATAATATGGGATGAGGTCCCTATGCAACATCAACATTGCGTTGAGGCTGTTGATCGCACCCTTCAAGATGTTCGAGACAACAACAACCCTTTCGGTGGAATTACTGTTGTACTTGGTGGAGATTTTCGCCAAACTCTGCATGTTCTACCGAAAGGATATCGTGAGCAAATTGTGGGATCAACTCTTCAAAAATCAGTACTTTGGAATAAGATACACATCTTGACTCTATCAGAAAACATGCGATTGAATCGTAATGAGTCCGCGAATATTGAATTTGCAACATATTTGAATGAGGTAATATAAATTTTACACATCTACCATTAAACTTTACATTAATAAGCATTTTCTAATCAACATTGATGTAACTTCAATTACCAGGTTGGAACCAATCCAAATGCAACCATCGAATTACCTTCATCAATTCGGAAGTGTAAAGACCTGATTCAGCTAATAAGAGAAGTGTATCCACAACTGCATAGAACAGAGACTTCTACAACAAAATTCTTAACTGATCGTACTATTCTCTCAGCACGTAATGACGATGTTAATGATATAAATGTTGAAGCATTGAAGATATTCCCTGGAGATGTCATTAGTTATCTATCAGCAGACAAAAATGCAGATGATGTTATGAGTGATCCGATCATGGCAAATCGATACCCAATTGAATATCTAAAATCATTGAATCCCGCTGGTCTCCCTCCTTCAGACCTCCAATTAAAAGTTGGTTGTCCCATTATTTTGCTCAGAAATCTTGCCCCAAAGGATGGTCTCTGCAATGGAACAAGACTGAGGGTAGTAAGATGTGCACAACGGATTATTGAAGCCGAAATCTATATATATATATATATATATATATATATATATATATATATATATTTAAACTTGGTGAGGAGCACTATGGTTGTGCCACTTCACCACCTTTGGATAAATCTTCATTCTAAAGCATCCATGTGGAACTTTCAAAAACTTTTGGTTTTCTAGCCATTAACTAATAATAATACATAATAATAATCTATATGATAAGGGGTATTAGTATTAGCATATATAACTTCTTCTATTGTCAATAGTAGAAGACTTATATTTAAAAACTTTTACAACTAACATTACTTCTAACCAATGTGGGATAAAACTCTTCAAGGTTAGATATTACTTCTAATGACTCACTTTTAACATCATACTTTAAGTTTAGATACCTTATTCATCCAAAACTTGATTTGGACAAATAAATATATCATTTCGATGTTCTTGCCGAGTAGAAAACATTTTCACAATTACTTTTGTCAACAAACAAATGACACATAAAGAAATTTGTGCCTAAAGTTGCACAATTTCTTTTACTAAAAACACTAATTTTTTAATAAGTATTATATTTTAACTCTTGATATCTTATTCATCCAAAACTCGATTTGGACAAATGAATATATCATTTCGATGCTCTCACCGAGTAGAACACATTTGCGCAATTACATTTACCAACAAATAAATGACACGTAAATAAATTTGTGCCTTAAGTTGCACAATTTCTCTCAGTAAAACACTAATTTTTTTAACAAGTATTATACTTTAAGTCTTGATATTTTATTATCCATAACTCGATTTGGACAAATAAATATATCATTTTGATGCCCTCACAGAGTAGAATACATTTACGCAATTACCTTCGTTAACAAACAAATGACACGTAAAGAAAGTCGTGTCTCAAGTTGCACACTTTCTTTCACAAAAAACACTAATTTTTTCAACAATAGAAGAGATGTATCCCACATTGGTTAGAAATTGATGTTGGTTTTAAAAATTCAATTATTAAGTACCAATAAAAGAAATGCATCATGCATCATACATTGGTTGAAAAGTGATGTTGATTTTCAAAGTCACTAGAAAACCAAAAGTTTTTAAAGCTTCCACATGGATGCTTTAGAATGAAGATTTAAAAAAAATTAACACAAAGGTGGTGAGGTGGCACAATCATAGTGCTCCTCACCAATTTTAAATATATATATATATATATATATATATATATATATATATATATATATATATATATATATATATATATATATATATATATATAATAAAATATTTTTACCATTATTACTAATAAAAGAGATGTATATAACACATTATTTAAAAACAAAATGTTAGATTTTAAATTCTAAAGACTAAAAACTTTCACTTTTACAAGAGATGTATTCACATGGTTACAAAATATTATACTATTATTACCAAAGAGATGTATCACACATTGGTTAGAAATTGATGTTTGTATTAAAAATATTATTATTAATTAATAATTGAAAAGATGTATCATACATTTGTTATAAAGTGATGTTGGTTTTCAAAGTTTTTTGATAAAAAACTTCTACCATTATTACCAATAGAAGATGTATATCTCACATTGGTTAAAAAATGATGTTGATTTTTAATTATTTTAGATTATATAAAAGATTTACTATTATTAGCAATATAAGATATATATACTTTTGGTTTTCTAACCATTAGCTAATAATAATACATGATAATAATCAATATGATAAGAGGTATTAGTATTAGTATATATAACTTCTTCTATTGTCAATAGTAGAAGACTTATATTTAAAAAAAATTACAACTAACATTACTTCTAACCAATGTGGGATAAAACTCTTTAAGGTTAGATATTACTTCTAATGACTAACTTTTAACATAATACTTTAAGCTTTGATATCTTATTCATCCAAAACTTGATTTGGACAAATAAATAAATCATTTCGATGTTTTTGACGAGTAGAACACATTTGTACAATTACTTTTGTCAACAAACAAATGACACGTAAAGAAATTTGTGCCTCAAATTGCACAATTTCTTTCACTAAAAACAATAATTTTTTAATAAGTATTATTATATTTTAACTCTTGATATCTTAGTCATCCAAAACTCGATTTGGACAAATAAATATATCATTTCGATGCTCTCACCGAGTAGAACACATTTGCGCAATTACCTTCGCCAACAAACAAATGACACGTAAAGAAATTTGTGCCTCAAGTTGCACAATTTCTCTCACTAAAAACACTAATTGTTTTAACAAGTATTATACTTTAAGTCTTGATATCTTATTATCCAAAACTCGATTTGGACAAATAAATATATCATTTTGATGCTCTCACCGAGTAGAACACATTTGCGCAATTATCTTCGTCAACAAACAAATGACACATAAAGAAATTTGTGCCTCAAGTTGCACAATTTCTTTAACTAAAAATACTAATTTTTCAACAATAGAAGATATGTATCCCACATTGGTTAAAAATTGATGTTGGTTTTAAAAATTCTATTATTAAGTACCAATAGAAGAAATGCATCATATATTGGTTGGAAAGTGATGTTGATTTTCAAAGTCACTTGAAAACCAAAAGTTTTTAAAACTTCCGCATGGATGCTTTAGAATGAAGATTTATCCAAAGGTGGTGAGGTGGCACAACCATAGTGCTCCTCACCAACTTTAAATATATATATATATATATATATATATATATATATATATATATGATAAAAGATTTTTACCATTATTACCAATAGAAGATATATATCTCACATTGGTTAGAAAATGATGTTGAGTTTAAATTATTTTATAACCATGGAAGAGATTAACAATCTAATTATAATATTTAAAAGTTATATTATTATTATAAAAATATATATATCCCTCATTGTACCCGTGCATAGCACGGGCTAAATAACTAGTATTAACTGGAGATAAAGCTGGAAATTTGGTATTTATACCAAGAATTTCTCTTACCCATACGCCGAGCTTACCATTCCTATTACTGGAGAGAATTTCCAATTAGGTTGGCGTTTGCAATACTATAAATAAATCGCAAGGTCAATCGGTTAAATTTGTCGGTATTGATCTTCGGACAGTGTTTACTCATGGCCAATTATCGTTGCACTCGATGTACTACATTAGGTAGGATAACACTTCTCTTACCATCACAAGAAGAAACCGACAACAAATATAGTTTATCCTGAAGTTCTTCTATAGTGCTTCTAACATGTATAAATCTCTATAATTTCCAACTCTAAAATTAAAATGTTGTCATTTCATACATTATTACATCAAAATCATTTTTACGATTATATAGTTTTTATCTAACACATACATGGCTTCAAATAGGTCACTTTGCAACTCCATTTGACACTCCACCCATCTCCAACTCCCCTCTACCTAATTGTTATGATTAGATTCGTAGAGAGGAATTTGTAAGCATCCAACTCATGTTTAGATAAGTGTTAATAATTACATATAATACAAATTTACAATTACATAATTTTTATCTTACACATTGCTCCAAAAATAGGTCTCAGCAACTCCACTGCAACTCCACCTACAACTCACGACACCCCTCCTCCTCCATCTCAAATTCTACCTTACGATGATGTGGGAGGATCCGAGTTTTGTAAATGAGGTATGTTTTTTATTTTAATAAATTAATCACTTTTATGCATAAAAATATAGTTAAATTAATCTAACTTGAATCTTTTTTATCTCATGTGTAGATGGAAATCTCGACGGAGTTATTGCGTCTCGCGTTTCAAAATCGAAATTGTTGTGAAACAAAAAC
>CM028382.1:70336566-70388800 GCA_013146195.2 Codonopsis lanceolata | reverse complement strand
ATGAACAATATGGACTTAAGGCACATAATGAACATATTAATCAAGTATAGAAGGCATGTTACACAAGTAGGGTTTGGGTTCTCACAACCATAGTCCTCTACTCGGATTAAACCAAAGACTATTATTTAGTCTAAGAACAACCATAAATCAAGACTTAGTATTTAGTCGTTCATAAAAGCATATCGGACTCATCCATAGTCCTAACCGTCGTATATACTCGACTTCCTCAAAGCCAATCTCAAGGGTACCAAAACTAACCCGTAGTCATATCCTCGCAAGTGCTTTCATGTGCACGCGACCAAATTCCCAAAGAGAAACTCATTCAAATAATAATTTCTTAAAGTAATACGAGATCATAGGTTGGTCTCTAATGCTTCAAAAGTGTCCTAACGAGCACGCTCTAAGTAAATCCCCAATAAGCCTCCATATCGTGGGTGTCACAAATGGGACACAATTCGAGATGCTCGGTACTCACAATCAAAACCAACCAAACCCGAACATCGTAGGATTTCAACCTAAGGCTCACCAACATAATATTGAACCTAAAATGACTCCATTGAGTCTTAATATCGCATTTCATTTAAATACTAATTTCATAAATCCCAAAATTAACACATCAATCAAATTTATAACAATTCTCCCAAAATAATCCGGGCTTGTTTCCCAAGCCTAAAAATCCAAGAACTCAACATAATCATAGCGAGCGAAACCCAAATGTGGGATTTCAACCCGAGTTCATTAACACATTATTGAACTTATTAAGACTCCGTTGAGTCCAAATGCTAAGTTTCATTATTTTCACACTTCATCAATTTCAACAATAATACCCACTTTATTTAACAACAATATATCCAATAATTCGGGCTTGATTCTCAAGCCTAAAATTCACTAACAAAACCCAACATGAATCATAACCCATTTCATAAATCACATTATTTCAATTAAATGATCCTACTCATAATTTCTAGTGAGTTCATATATCAAAGCCCCAATCATAGGCATATTTCCACAATAAACCCAAATAACATATGGTCATGGTTTCTAGCATGCTCATAGGCCTAGAAACACAAAATGAAGAGTAATCACATATTTCAACAATCATAGAAGTCATTCTACAAATGCTCCTAACAAGTTCATACTTCCAAAAATCCCCAAATTGGGCATACAAAGCATATCAAGTGTTCATTGCCCAAAAATAGCATATAGGTTGTTTTCCTTAGGGCCAATGAACCAAAATCAAAAGGAAGTAACTTACCTAGCTCGGATGAAAACTCAAAGAGCGCAAATCGATCGGTGAACTTGTTCTACGTCGAGGGCTTCACGAATCTGAAGTTTGAAGGCAATCGGACGGTTGGATCTTCGTAGATCGGAGGAAGAAGAAGCTAGGGCTCAAAGCTTCAAGCCCCCAACTCTCACTCTCTCTATACGTATTGTGGAGGAGAAGAAATGAAAGGATTTTCTGATTTCTCAAATGGGTTTGGGTATTTATACCCCCAAAATAAGGAGGGCAACAATAGACATTTCCCTTGCACAATTAGTAGAGATTAGGATTAATCAATCACTAATCTAACCTTAATTAACTTCCAACTAATGTTAGGACATGATTAGGGTTAAGTATGGGTGGTTAGGAAGGGTTTAGAGGGGTTTAATGAGGGTAGGATAGGCAATTCTCGTCAAAACACAAAAGCAGGGAAAATCCGTAGGTGCCTCGATGTTGAGGCGGGCGCCTCACTCAAGGCAGCGGGCGCTGGGCTTCAGGGAGCTGCTCATGACCATTTTGCAAAGCTCCCAGCATTGCCCCCGCGAGCTGGTGATCAGAATTCGATGCGAGCGCATCGTACAGCCCTTGAACTTGGTCTAAACATGTCCTAAATGGTCCCAAACTCATGGGAAACCATTCTAAGGTCTAACCCAACTCAAAACAAGTCGGAAACACACCGAACAACTCCGAAACAACTCGAGGCGAAACCGGGAAGAGGTGCAACAACGTAACGAATGAACTAGCAATTGAACGAGCAATGAAAGGGGAATTTTAAGGCAAGTATAAGGGCTAATGAAGAAGCTTAAACAATTCTAGAAAGTTGAATAACAACTAGGGAAATAAGAATTCCAAAGGAGAGACGATTACGCGACTCGATCCCGAACTGTGATAGAGACAAGCACTATCTCCAAAGCTTCCAAATCATCGATAGACTTAAGGAACACCTCCAACTTGAAGTCTAATACATCTAAACATGTTAATCAATCATCATATAGAGGTCTAGGACCAAACCGAGGTCACGAACACAAAACGCAAGCAAACCCTCAATCGCGTCGCATTCCGACTATCGTCGAGTCACGACTTGTGACTTTAGCAAGTCAACAACTATATGGCATCTCTTAATAGTGTTTTGGTCTTAATGTGGTCTCTCATACACATCTAGACCCTCTCGCAAACCAATCATACAGTCGACAAAGGAAGAAGTGCAAATATAGCACGCAAAACCAGAGCTAACGAAGGGAGGGGTGTTACATGCTCGCAAAGTCGAGTACTAGGACTTGACCTTGGCCCAAGTGGCATTCTGCTCGCTAGCTTATCAGAGGTAGTCCTGCTCGCATAGTTGAGTACTGGGACTTAACATTGGCCCAAGTCGCTAGCTTATCAAAGGTAGTCATGCTCTCAAAGTCGAGTATTGGGACTTCACCTTGGCCTAAGTGGCGTTATGCTCGTTAGCTTTTAAAGGTAGTCCTCCTCGTAAAGTCGAGTACTGGGACTTGACCTTGGCGCAAGTGGCGTTATACTCGCTTGCTTTTAAGGGTAGTCCCACTCACGAAGTCGAGTAGTAGGACTTGACCTTGGCCCTAGTAGCGCTTTGCTCGTAATAGAAAGACTTATGCAATCCAGTTCTAAGGCATAATGGTTAATTAAAATATACAATGACGGTCAAAAGAGATTAAATCTGTGACTCATCCTAGCACTTTTGTTATCTTATTTACCAAGATGAAAGTGATTAAGCCTTGGCGTAATGGTTAATTAAAATATACAATGACGGTCAAAAGCGATTAAATTTGTGACTCATCCTAGCACTTTTGTTATCTTATCTACCAAGATGAAAGTGATTAAGCCTTGGTCATCCCAGAAATTAAAGAAGATTATGAGCAAATAGTACTCCTTACTCTCGAGATGAATTTCGAAGAATAATGAGTAGGTGGCTACTGATGTGCATATTTTGAATCCGCCTCAATGGTGTGGGGGCCTTATCTAATGGTCATTATATATTACATAATGTCGGAAGGCTTGGGCCGGGCATATAGTCCGCGAGCTAAATACATTCTATCTAGGTATGAGTAACCCCACTTGTCCATAGTGAAGGGGCGTTTTTTTTTTTCTAATTTAGAATCATACATGTACTTGGGGGCTACGCGCCCTCTCTTTCATACTCAATGTACAGATAAACACACCAGAGGGTTTTTGGGGGGCCTTCCCTATCGACTCACAATGTTTATTTTACAAATAATATAGCCAGATATCCACCACCGACGACAACATGGTCGCTGGACGGCAACTCCAACGACCCACGTCCACCGCTACCTTCGGCACCCCAGATGATGCTTTTTTGGATACATCACTACTATAATTTTTAAATGTGACATACATTTCTTCTTTTGGTAATAGTAGTAATATAATTTTTAAACTTTTAGGCATTATGATTTAAATGTTGGAATATAAAATCAATATCATTTTCTAACAAGTTGGGTGATGTGATATATCTCTTCTATTGATAATAACATATAAAAAAAATTATCCAAAGACTTTTATAATCAATATCTATTTTTAAATAATGTGAGATACATCTTTTTATAACCAATGTGAGATACATTATCTATAAACATTTTAAACCAATATCACTTTCCTAACTAATGTGAAATACATATTTTCTATTGGTAATAAGTTTTTTTATAAAAATACTTGTAATACATACATCACTCTCTAACCAATGTGGAATACATCTCATCATTTAGTTATAATAGTAGAATTTTTATTTTAAAAATATCTTAAACCAACATATCTTTCTATATAATTAATGGGATACATCTTTCTCTTCTCTTCTTTTCTATACATGATAAAACTATAAAAGTATAAAAAAATTTATTTAAAAACTTTTAAAATCAACATCACTTTTTAACCAATGTAGCTTGGATGTACCTCTTTCATTGGTAATAATTGTAGAAGTCTTGTAATCTAATCTAAACTAATTTAAAATCAACATTATTTTCTATCCAATATGAGATATACATCTTCTATTAGTAATAATGGTAGAAGTCTTGTGTCAAAAGACTTTGAAAATCAACATCACTTTCTAACCAATGTATGATATATCTCTTCTATTGGTAATTAATAATATTATTTTTAAAACCAACATCAATTTCTAATCAATGTGAGATACGTATTTTCTATTGTTAATAATAGTATAATATTTTGTAACAAATGTGAGATACATCTATTGTAAGAGTGAAAGCCTTTAGTTTAAATATTTTAAAATTCATAATGTGATATATATCTCTTTTATTGGTAATAAGAGTAGAAGTCTTTTATATAAGACTTTCAAAACTAACATTTTTTTAAACAATGTAAGATAAATATCTTCTATGGTGATAAGTAGAAATCTTTTATCAAAATAATTTTAAAACCAACATCAATTTATAATCAATATGAAATACATCTCTACTAATATTACCATTAGAAGAGACGTTTCTTATATTTGTTATAAATTGATGTTAGTTTTAAAAGTCATCAGAAGTCTTTTATCATAAAACTTTTGAAACCAACATCATTTTCTAACGAATATGAGATACATTTATTCTATTAATAATAATAGTAGAAATATTTTATCTTAAAACTTTTAAAACCAACATTATTTTCTATCTAATGTGAGATACATCTCTTCTATCGTTAATAAAAGAATTTTATCTAAAAAAATTTAAACTAAAATAATTTTTTGTAACCAATGAGGAATAAATCATTTTTATTGGTAAGATTTTTGCTTAAGGACTAGCTAACATCAACTTCTAACAATTGTGAACATATATTTTCTTTTGCTAGTTTAGTAAAAGTCATTTATCTAAATATTTTTTTTAAGCAAACATCAATTTTCAACTAATGTTTGTTAAATCACTTTTATTGGTAATTATAGTAGAGATGCATCTTACATTGTTTATAAATTAATGTTTTTAGAAATCGTTAAAATACTCATCTAATACTTATTGAAAAATTAATGTTTTTAGTGAAAGAAATTATGCAACTTGAGACAAGAAATTCTTTGTGTGTCATTTGTTTGTTGGCAAATATAATTGTGCAAATATATTCTACTCTGTGAGAGCATCAAAATGATATATTTATTTGTCCAAATCGAGTTTTGCATAAATAAGATATCAATGCTTAAAGTATGGTGTTAGAAGTGGGTTATTAGAGTAATGTTCTTACCCAATGTCAATCTAATAATATTATCCCACATTAGTTAAGAAATGATGTTGGTAGTAAAAGTCTTTCTATATAAAAGTTTCATTATTATTAACAATAGAAGAGATTAATAGTAAATGATTAATATCACAATATCATATTAACTATTAATTTTAGCGAATAGTTAGAAAATGAAAAGTTTCAAGTCAAGTGATGTGGATGCTTGAGGATTCAACAATATCAAAAGTTGGTTGAGGTGGAACAACCATACTGCTCCTCACCAACTTCTAATATATATATATATATAGAAAATCATGGTATAATTTTAGTATGACTTTATGGTATTTTTCCCTACAATTGTTAAGTGGGTTCATTGTGGGTTCAACCGCTTTAGGCCCTTTTTCAAACAGGCAAAAAGAAATACATCTTGATGCAAAAATATGCACAAATGATGCATACCGATGCCAAAAAGTTCGGAAAGTATCTTTTGTTGGTTTTAAAAAATAATTATCGATGATTAAAGTGGTTGAAAATTCAAAAAAATATACAAGCCTGCGATTTTCCTATTAGATGCATGACATTTAATTAAGACTTTGGGCCAATATAAAATTATGAATCATCCATAAAGTGAACCACTCCTTAATTCATAAGACATTTAATTATGCCAAATTTCACGTGGGTATAATTTTAGAAACATGTTTTCATCTAGGTCTATAATTTTTTGGACATTTCATATAACTACAAATTGGTTGCCAAATGACAAAAATGTCATTAATGAAGACCAAAAAAATCAGATAATACTGATGTCAATGCTAGGCATCAGTTAACACATTTTTTTCAAGACAAAAAAATTCAATAATGTTGATGCCAATGTCAGGCATCAGAGCCAGACATCAGGTTGCTGATGCAAAACCCAAGCATCAGGTTGTTGCCAAATTCAGACATCAGGTTGCTGATCCCAAACCCAGGCATCAGGTTACTGCAAAATCCAGACATCAGGTTGACAAATCCAAGCATGGTTGCTGATGTCAAACTCATGCATCAAGTTGAAAAATAACCAAAAAATGTTGATACTAAGGCTTGGCATCAGGACTGTTTAACAGTTTATTCAACCAAAAAAAATTCAAAAATGCTGATACCAAGGTTTGGCATTAGGAATACCAAAAAAAATTTAAAATGCTGAATCCAGGCTTCAGGTTGACAAATTTGACATCATCTTGATAATCCAGACATCAGGTTGACAAACCAGGCATCAGGTTGATGTCAAGGCTTGACATCAGGACCTCCCTTCCCTGTCACCAACCCCGCCATCTCCACTTTATCTGTCGCCCACCATTCTTGTCGGGTCTGTTCCCTCAATCTCCATCCCCCGCTGCCTTTGACCAACCACAATCTTCAACCATCAAAGCCCCCCATGGCCGCCATCAATCTTTCCCTCCCTCATCTTCTCCGGTCAGTCCAGCCAGTCTCCGACCCCCCTCGTGCATGTTGCTTCCGTCTCCTAGGCCGTCCATGCGGTAGCTACGCCTACGTCTTCTTTCCCTCTTGCCGGTTTCAGAATAGCCCACAGATCCGACCTTCATCCTCAGTCCAGTCGCTCAACCTCAGGCCAAAAGCTCCAGTGCTGCCAAGGCAAGAAATATCTCCATCTTCATGCTCCCGCTAAACCCCAATTCTGGCTGCCTTCATCGGATCCCTAGCGCCATCTGGGAAGAATCTCCTGAACAAAGACGTAGGGACTTTCTTCAATTACAGAGGGTTCCTCTGTGATTGACTCGAGAACTCGTAGAAGTGACGAATGAGAAATTTGTCTTCATTAAGGGTAGTGACGTACTTTCGCCCCAAAATTATACCTAAAAGATATGTCTAAAAAATAGTTGGATTCATTTGAAAATATGTTTTAAAAGATATATCGGCTTGTAATTTATTCATTTTATTAAGACTTTGGGCCATTCCTTAACACAAAGTCGTCATGTCAAGTCCAGGGCCGGCCCTGGGGGGTGGCGGGAGGGGCTACCGCCATGGGCCCCCAATTTTTTAGGGCCCCAAATGTTTGGGTACTACCTTATATTTAGTATATATATTAAAGTGTCAAAAAGGTTAATAATTGATTCTCTTAACCTATTGGTTATGGTGCTCATGATTTAAGTTAAAGGTTTTAGGTTCGAATCCTGTGTTGTTACTTGTTTGAACCTATTACTTTTTTTAGTCTGTGAACTGTATATAACTTATAATGTGTTGATAATTGCAATCTAGAATAGATGATCCAATGGTTAACATATTTGGCAGATTATGAGAGATCTTGGGTTCAATTCTTGCTATAAGTTTTTTTTTTCCAATACTTTAAAATTTAAATGATTTCATTTTTATAAAGGGCCCCTATTGGGCCCCCATTTTTTTTTGGTCATGGCCTCTCGAAACTCAGGGCCGGTCCTGGTCAAGTCAAGAAGAGCCATTAAGAACAATTGTTTGTTAATAGATGATAGAACATATAAATATTTATTAAAGTGTGCCAATAACTTTTATATTAATTTTTACACACACAGCCTAGAGTCGGGCTATATTGTCGGATGCTCTAGTCTTTTTTATTCTTTCTTAAACTAAGTTTATTTTTTGCTTATGGTACTACCACATACTTCATTATTCGTAAGTCTCTTGATCCAAATTATTTACTCTTTGAGATGGCAAGCATCAATATCTTTGGTAATATTTTTCAGAATCTCCAAGAGTGTATTTGGGTCAGGAATACCCTCGTGGAGCTTCTCGTATTCGAATGTCCATGTCACCAAGCTTGTTTCTCCCTTTTTATCAACTCGGAGAGTGATGCAGCAGGACTTGTAGAGCTCTTTCATATCACCTTCAATCACATCATACGTTACCGTCTTTGTCTCCTCGTTTACATGAACGATCTCTTTCACGACTTCCTTTTTCCCATCTATGGCATCACAAGAAATAATTTTCATTATCAAACAAATAAATACAGTTCATGCATGGGAGTTGATGAAAGAATTAATTAATATGGAGTATAGGTGATGGCTTACCATGGAAATAATCCCAACTGATAATAGATCCAGCACTTCCCCATTCACCTTCATGAAGATTACAACCGTGAATATGATTAGGGGCCAAGTTGGAAACATGGTGTGGTTTCTTCCCGAGGATCTCATGAAACAGATCTCCACATGACTTGATTTCAATTTGGACACTCTTCTTACCGGTTAAACCCATTTCTTAACAATAAACTTCTACTAAATCAAACGTATTGATAAGCAAAAATAGATAATAACCCTTTGCTATTTATAGAGTAGAACTTTTCCTTCTTTGGAGGTACTCAGTCTTCCTTTCAATGTTTTTGGTAATAATATTTAAGAAGTTGGTTTTTATGTCATTTTGGCATTACATAAACCTGAATATCCATGAAGTACCCACTATAATATACTCACTCCGTCCCTAAATAATCGTCTTAGTTGATCCGGCGCACAGTTAAAAAAAATAATTGACTTGATTATTTATATTGATTTAATGTGTAGTTTCCTTTAAAGCATATGTGTATGTTACCCATAATTAAAGCATTGTGAAAAAGTAAGGGTAAAGTGGTAAAAGTGATGTTCTAAAAAGGTAAGTTTCAAACTGAAGAATTATTTTTGGGACGGACGAAAAAGGAAAAAAGATGACGATAATTTAGGGACTGAGGGAATAACAATCGCAAACTGTAGCACGAACATGATAGATATAGCAAAGATTAATTTAGGAAGTGTTTCCTAATCATTTATGTTTCTTTATTCTATTTGACATGTTTCTGTTGTACTTTGATTTTGTTTCATTTTTGTTTTAAACTAGTGTAGACACCCCAATTTCATGCTACTGGTATGTAACATGACATGAAAATATCAAGACCTGTTAAACACTAATGAATGTCAAGTTACATGGTTTAAAATGCAAAAGAAAAAGCAGGATTCGCAAAGAGTGAAATGTAGGGGGCCAAAGTGTCAAAAAGAGGTTGGAATAGGACCCCTGGCACCACCAATGGCCACTCAAGGCGCGGTGCCCACTACCTCCATGGGTGGCGCCGAATAATCTCTTGTGCAATGTTGCAGTTTGCCTAATGTACAATCTCTCAACCGCACGGTACAAGCCAATGAAGCACGAAGAAGAAATCTTAATGACGAAGGAATCCCTCCTTCGGCCTATGAATACAGAGCCCCGACGTGAATACGAACACTCTCCGCACACAGTTAACACACCGCAGGAAGTTTACGCAGTTAAATTCTCTCCGAGCGTCCTGAGAGTTCCCTCTCCTCTAAGCCTCGAAGCTCCGTCAAATCTCTCCCAAACACAAAATCAACCGGTCAAAGTGAACCTTAGTATCCCCGCTAGGATTCCACCCTATTCCTTCGGTCCAAAAATCCCAAAAAGAGCACTTGCCCTACCCGAATCCAGACGCCGAATCCGCAAAAAACAAGCAGTTGCTCTGCTCGATTTCCGCTATCAGCAAACAAACAACAACACCAAAAGAAAGCAGTTGCTCCGCCCAGTTCCCGGTGCCAGAAAGCAACTTTCGGAAGCAGTCACTCTGCCCGAATCTACACAACAGCAAAACAAAAAGACTCCCTCTTCCGGAAGGCCAGAGCGAGCACAACCTAAAATCTAGTAGATGTTAGTTGGTACGGGATAAAAGCCATCACACTTCAAAAGGTAGGCCATAAAGTTTTATTTATTTAAAAGTGCTATTTAAAGTCGGTCCAATGTAATAAATATAAGCAGTTATGCACTTATGCTGCTTGGATTTCTATAAAATATAGCACTAAAAAGAGCCATTATTATGGCAAAATATTTATATGTATATTCGTAACTCTCGAAAGGAGACCGTTGCAAGTTTGTAATATATGTGTACATATATATATATATATTTAAATGCTTTATCTTATCTATTAAATAAATACAATAAAAGCATATTTAGCTAAAATAACTTGTTTTGAGATCGAAAGGGCGAGTTGGGTGCCTAACACCTCCCCACCTCGTAACTAAGCCTCCGAACCCTCTTTTTACAAATTTGGTTATTTTTTTGGTTTTTCTTTATTTCTCCTTAAAATAAAGATGACAACTCTGTTAAAACATTTTGAGTACACAGTGAAACCGGGCGTATTCCATGCGCTTTTTGCAACGTTCTTTTTGTTTTTTTTTAATTTCGTTTTTCCCTAAACAAGGGAAGATGAAATGAAAAGAGCGATGCATTTTCCGAATCTCGTTTTCCCCTAAACAAGGAAGGGCGAGATACGGAAAAATCCGACGCAATCACAGTGGTTCACCATGAGGCCGGGCGTATTTCATGCGCTCTCTTGCAACGTTCTTTTTGTCTTTTTAATTTCGTTTTTCCCTAAATAAGGAAAAATGAAATGAAAAGAATGATGTGTTTTTCGAATCTCGTTCCCCTAAACAAGGGAGGGCGAGATACGGAAAATTTCCGAGGCACTCACAGTGGTGACTCTGCTGGGGACGTTGTTTTTATTTTAAAAACGGAGGGCTGGACTCATTTTCAAAAATGAAAAAAACAAACAAGTTACCTTTTCTTTTTGGCTAAATATGCTTATTATATTTATTCAACAGTTTAAATATCGAGTTTTTATACATCTGTATATATATTTGTGCAAATAATTGTGCAACTTGCAGCAGCTTCGTTTCGGATACCGTTACAGGCATATATATAAAAAAAATCAAGCAAAATAAATAAATAAATATATATATATATATATATATATATAGAAGTCCGGGCAGTATAAAAAAAGGGCTGGGGCTTTATTTATTATTGCTTTATTCTGTTTTATCTTACTATTATTCTGCTTGCTTTATTTATTTCGTGCAAAAAAAATGTACATATTATTTTATTCTGTCATTTTTTATTTCAGGGATTAGGACAAAAATATAATTAATAGTAATATATAGATTCTCCACTTTTCTTTCTATTTTTTGATCTGAATGGATGTTTGATCGCGTCGTCCTTTCAACGACTCAAACTAATCAGCCGAGAAAATTCACAATGAACAGAAAGACATGTCATATCTGCTTTATTTATTGTTTTATATCTGAAAAAAAAAACTATACTGCTTTTTAGCTACCGCACACACGTGCACGCACGTAGAATTATTCTGAACTGCTACCCTACACCATGACCAGCCTACCCCCTGCATCGGCCAACGTTAATTGCATATAGATTTTCAGGACAATTCATGGACCGATCGATTTTTTATATCTCTTAATTATTGACCAATCCCTCTTACAAAAAAAATGTAAAAAAAAAAGCAAAATAAATGCACAGGGACTGACCAAAATTTTCATGATATTCGACCTAGACCATTTTTGAATGGTGGATCCTAGAAAGAGTATAGGCCCTTCGGCTAAGATCAGTCCGGTCTTAGGGAGTCAAAGGGCAGGTGGAATACGAAGGTTGAGCCATGAATACCTCCTCGGACAGGTTGCCTTGAAGAAAGGCATTGTTCACATCCAGTTGACGAAGATCCCATCCTTGACAAACGGCCAGTGAGAGAACAAGACGAACAGTGGTCGGTTTAACCACCGGGCTGAAAGTCTCGTGGTAGTCAACCCCTGGTCGCTGGTGAAATCCCTTGGCTACTAGGCGAGCTTTGTAGCGATCAATAGTACCATCAGCATGTCTCTTGATACGGTAGATCCACTTACAGCCAACTATATTGCGAGCATCTTCGGAAGGGAAAAGATCCCAAGTCCCATTGCGAGCAAGGGCATCAAACTCTTCAGACATGGCCTGACGCCACTTCACATCCTTGAGAGCCTGAGTAACACACGTAGGTTCACTGTCCACTGCTAGCTGAGCCGAAAGACTCATTTTAATCTTCGGTTTGAAGATGTTGTTCTTGGAGTGAGTGACTATGGAGGATGTGCCGGCACAGGGAGCAAGAGCACGTAGCTGGAGCAGCGGGCATGGGAACCAATGTAGCAGGCACTGGGTGATCCTCGAGCACAGTACTGGTTGCCGAGGAGGATGGAGCAGCGGGCACGGGACAAGGAGCAGGAGAAGTGGTATCCTCTGCAAGATGGCCGATGTGGGGGGTCGTGGGCGGCCGAGATCAACCAAATTATGATTAGTGGCGGGAGCCACGGGCGGAGAATGCTTGGAGCGAGCAGCCGACGGTGTGTTTGAGGGACCGAGCAGCTCATGAGGGGGTAGCCAAGACTCACTATCATAGGTGTCTGTGCGAGCAGGGCTGGTGACCGGGGTGGACATGGGAAAGGTGGACTCGACAAAGCGAACATGACGCGATATGTACAGCTTGGGGTTCTCAGATCATAGCAGAGATAGGCACTCTGAGTGATCGAGTAACCAAGGAAGACACACGGAGTGGAGCGAGCATCGAGGTTGTTGGCGGAGTAAGGATGGAGCCAAGGATAACAGAGACAACCAAAAGCACGAAGCTTGGCGTAGTTCGAGAAAGCCAAAAAGTTTATGGTAGGGGGCGGCGAGCAAGGGTGGGTGTAGGTAGTCGATTTATGAGATAGGTCGCGGTTTGGAAGGCAAACGACCAGAAGGGCAGCGGAAGAGAAGCACGAGAGAGAAGGGAGAGACCAGTCTCAACAATGTGGCGATGACGACGTTCCGAGAACCCATTGTGTTCCGGGGTGTGAGGGGGCGAGGTAAGGTGAGAGATGCCATGGGCGGACAGGTAGGCGGCCAAGCCAGAGTCCCGGGCAAGCCCCATATACTCGCCGCCATTGTCCGAGTAAAGGGTGACTATGGTGGTTTTAAAATAATTTTCCACTAAGGCTTTAAATTTGGGAAAGATGGTGGCAACCTCAGATTTGAGTCTGAGCGGGTAAAGCCAGATGTAATGGGTATAGTGATCAACAAAGATCACATAGTATTTGAACCCATCAATAGAGGGAAGGGGGGAAGTCCAAACATCAGTATAAATAGTTTGAAGAGGGAGAGTAGACACAATAGTATTTTGATGAAAAGGAATTTTATGACTTTTATTAGAAAGGCAATCATTACAATGAATAGGAGTGCGAGCAGTGTCTAAAGCTAAACCTAGGCTAGATAATATCTGACTTTGGATGGGGCCAGACGGATGGCCAAGACGATGATGCCAGTCCTGATGAGAGACTTTGGAGCTGACACAAGCAGAGGGGTGGGGCGGGGAGACTGTGGTCGGCCATTCATACACACCGTCCTTAGACTGTCCGGTCAACAATATTCTCCCTGTCAGCAGATCCTTCACATGAAAAGAAGTTGGTAAGAACTCAATAGAGGTTTTATTAGAGATGCAAAATTGAGATATGGATATAAGATTCTTTTTCATGTCAGGAACAAATAGAACATTATGAAGGGAAAAAGTGTGTGAGGGTGTATGAAGGGAGGAGAAACCAGTTTTGGAAATAGTTAACCCAGTACCATCACCAATGACCATGTCATCCATGCCCGTGTAGTTGGAGTGTAGCGAGAGATTTCCGAGGTCGCTAGTGACATGATGAGAGGCACCGCTATCGAGTAGCCAGCTCGGTGTCCCCGTGTCTTCCGTGGTTGCAAGGTGAGCCCGTGGTTGCCACTTGGAGCCATTTGCCGAGTTGGGAGTAGCGGGCATAGAGGTGGTGGCGATCAGTTGAAAGTTTGGGCAGCGAGTAACCGAGTGGCCCTGTTGGCGACATGCTTGACACTTGCCTAGACGGTCGGCCGTGGCGGAGGATGCCTTGAGGGTTGGGAAGGTGGCCGAGGTTGCGAGGGGGGCGTCACCGAGCTGCGAGGAGGATTGCCGAGTTGTCGAGCTATTGCTCCTTAGTGCAGCGGAGGTTGGCGAAGTAGGGTGCAAGGGCAAGAGGAAGCGCGAGAAGAAGCTCGCGATTGATGAGTTTTTCATGAAGCTCATCAGACGAGATGGGGGTATCCCGTCCTTCAACCACATCCACGATGTGGCGGTAGTCATCATCCAAACCACCGAGGATGGTCTCAATGAGATCCTCGTGGTCAAGAGGTTTGCCCAGAGCAGCTAATTCATCAGCCCGACTCTTGACAGACTGCATGTAGTCGGTGATCGACTGAGTGCCCTTGGTTGCTCGCTTGAGGTAATCTTTGATCTGTTTAATGTGACCGCGAGTTGGGCGAGCATAGGTATGAGCCAGATGTCCCAAGCTTCACGGCGAGTGGCGGCTGTTGGATCGAAGGAACGGGGAGGCGCACAGGGGAAGCCAACAAGAGCCCCAAGAGAGGAGTTTGTCTTGGCGAATCCAAGGCTGGTAGTGGGGTTTGGGGTGGGAACGTCCTTGGATGTTTGGGCATCCTTGGTGAGGACAGTGGGAGGCGGGCATGGGTGTGAACCGTCTACAAACTTGTAGAGGTCATAGCCAATGAGGGTGGCCTCAACTTGGAGTTTCCAAGCTATGTAATTGGTGGAGGTGAGTTTGGTGATGTTGTGGTGGGAGATATTGATGAGGTCGAAGGTTTGGGTGGGATCAAGAGGGTTTTTGACGGTGAGAGAGTGATTTCCATCAGCCATTGTAGGGGGGTGTTTAGGGCGGCTAGAGGAAGAGGAAGAAGGTTTTAGGAGCGAGCTCACGATACCATGTAGAAACTAAGAAAGTTTAGGAATAATGGCATAGCCTTTCCATTGAATAAATCACCTATTTATAGGGAATTTACAATTAGAGTTACACTAGGAGTAGGATACACGAAACCTATACAAGGAAGGTAACACAATTAGGAAAGAACTCTACAAGGTAATTACCACTAATTACTTATTACAAATCAACAAGAATAATTAAAAGATATTATTCTCTAACATCAGGTACTTTGATTAAGCCTTGAGGGGTACCCTTCTTATTGATATCGTAACCAAACAAACATACGCCCGAGGACGATTTAGAAGCCACCGATCATATTTAGGGTAACAAAGAAGCCGGCTAAGCTGACGGCGGCATTGATGAGGATTGATCTCTTGAGCTCAGATTCGATTCTGTTGTGGTAAAATATTAGGTAAGAGTAGGGAATTATAAAGAGGAGGGAGAATTTCAGAATTGGGCCTGATTTGGAAGGCGCGATCTGAGGCTCGGTGGTAGTGGTGGTGGTTGTTTGAGGTTTGGGTGGAAGTTCCGTTGTTGCCGTTGTTGATAGAGGTCTGCGTGTAGTCTCTGATGAAGCTCTCTTCGAGCTGCCATGGCTCTCTCTCTCTCTCTATCTCTCTCACTTTCCTTATGGTACTATCAGAACAGAGCAACTAACATTTAAATTTAAATTACAAACACACTCTTGGATTACATTTCATAATTGCACGCATAAATCACCAAAAAAGAGCTTACTCTTCCCTTTACAAAGCTGTAAATCGAGAGAGAAGAATACCTTGTTTGGTCGAGAGAAAAAGAGTTGAGCTTAGTTCACCGAACTCAGGCTAGAGAAGCTTCAAATCCCTAGAACATAGGAGATTATGGTGTTCACTTCTCCAAAAAAAAAAAAAAAGGAAATAGGATAAGGTCCATATTCGTAATTCTTCACCCTACTTTTTCTTTCATCTCCACCTCGAGAGATCTGTAAGATAACATTCAGTAAAACAAAAGAATCTCAAAGGCATCTCAAGTTTAGTCTACTAAAAAGTCTAAACTAATGAATAGTCTAGTACACAAGGGTCCTGAAGTAGCACAGAGTCTTGTGTATATTTTCTTACTCTGTCAGAGATAGACAGTTTCTGCAGTTAACCTTATATGCCAATAACCATTTGCGGAGCGTCTTGAGCCAGATAAAGCCATGAGTTGAAAATGCCTTCATTTGGCAAACCTTAACTCAATGGCTGTTGACTTTACGAAAACAGGAGCACCAGCTGAGATGCCCTGGGCTTTGAGGCCAAGGGAGTTTCCTGATTTCATAGAGAGGTGGGAGAAGCCCATGTACATCTCACAAGGGGAGCTAGGTAAACTTTACCGTGCGACCAAGGTATCATTGGTCAACAGAAAATCAACGTTTGTTTGGTCAGAGAAGACTGTACAGGATCTTACGATTGTAAAGTTGAAGTCCAAGGGTTTGAAGAGTGGATTGAAATTGCCCAAACCCAGAAAGAGATGTACTGGGATAAACTGAGCAGCTTGATAGTTTATTATGAGGTAGAGACAGAAGATGAGATACTGACGGGTAATTTACGAAAGAAATCTTTGTACTTGAATAGGGATAACCGAGATACGGAGAAACAAAGGATTGTATATTGGTGTCCATCAAGAGTCTGCATAAGGAAGCCAAGACGTGGTTTGAAAGTAGGTGCAAGAATATGGAGGAACAACAAAAGTCTGGACAAAAGGTTAATATCTTGCAGTGTACCGAGCAGGCAATTCCCTGCTGCATAATCGGTTTACTAGAAATACTTTAAATCACATTATTAAGAAATTGTCTAATAAACTCTCGGCTTGGAAAGCCAACCTTATGTCCATGGCGGGTGGTAGATTAACCCTCAAGTTAGAGTGTTGAAATAATTAGGAAAATAGTGTTGTTGTCCAACTACCCTATTTTTCGACGTAGACATCAAAAACATGTCCTCGAGACATTGGAAATCATTATTTTATTTTTCTAGGGAGAGTTTTATCCAAAATCTGTCCAGAATTCCAATTTTGGGCTAGATAATTAAGAAGATTTTGGAGCCATTAAGTGGGAGCTATCAAATGATCTGAAGACATATCGAAGCCAAGAAAGTTGTGATTCTTAAATCGGGTCGTCATAAATGATGCAATAGCCCAATGAAAACATAGACTATGGTGAGGATATGCCAACAGAGCTTCATCATACTGTTAATGGAGCTCGATACCAGATATGAGGCGTATGAAAGGGTAGAAAGCTACCCTTTAGTGGCTTTATACTCAAAATCAGAAAACAAGGTTATTATGGTGTGCATATCGGGCATGTAAAACACACCAGACCATCAAAAATGTTCATGAGGATAAAATATACTCTGTAATTGTTTGTCAAGTATATGGGAATATTTTATAATGTTATTCTACAAAACAAACAAGATTATATCAGTAACAAAAAAGAGCCTTATCTAGCTTCTTGACACAAGTAAAAATTTACACAGCTCAACCAAAAGGTGATGAAATGCATTAGGAACAATTCAAGTGAGGCATGAAGGAATCAACCAAAAATCTTCTGATATAATCAAACATATCCCCTAATCATGGCTGTTGCATTTCTCTACCTGCAGAATTGAGACTTGAGAGAGCTAGATGATCCCCATTTTTTACATTTAACTACTACATGGACTCCTGTAAGAACTGGTGCTATTTTTCTTCTTCCTTCAATTTCTATTGATCATGTACATTGACCTATAGAAGACTAAATCATCTTTATCTCGTTAAGAAACATAATTACAAATGCATCAGACAACCAAAATCTCCTCCTCGATCTCCAATGCTCAAATCCTCAATAATCTGCAGTATTGGTTCCAAATCTATGAATTGGTTGGGCTTGCTGGCTAGATGTGAAATGCTAACCCTCCTTTCACACTTGATATAGTTGGCGAAAACCTGCATTTCTTCGATCTATTGGTTCTGTTCTATGTCTTTCATATTTGGAAGGACTGGAATGTTGAAGTGAACAATTCTAAAGCCAATAATATGGAAGCAATGTGTGGTGTGCTCAAATTGTTAACTGGGCACGGGAAGTGTTGCTAGCCTTTTCTAAGAAGTTAATTAATAGCATTCAAAAAACGCCCTCAATTTCTTGCTTGGTCCCCCTATAGGTCATTTGAATCCAACCAAACTTAAAAGAAATTTTAAAGTAATTATAGAACATTTACTTTAAAGTCATGGATCCAACACCAAAGTAACATGTCCATACTCCAAAGTAATAGGTCCAGCCAAGGCTCATATGAACAGTTAAACTACCAAGATACAACATACACAAAGTAACAGGTCCATACTTTCTACCACTTTAAATGTTGCTACTGTTTGTGAGCTTATCACATATATATAGAGAGAGAGAGAGAGAGAGACCATATAATACTTAAGCTTCTATAACGCCTTTTATAACTTGTCGAAAACATGGTAGTGTGAGATATTAATTTGGACAGTTGTATAATTCCTGGATAGTACGTAGTTCACCTACATTGCCTTAACCTTCAAATTTGTTAAGCACTACCAACTTATGCCTAAGAGTAAAACACATAACCCATCTAGAAATAAGCTACTGCAAATTGGAATGCAATGCACAACCAGAAAATAATAATAAGATTATTCCAAGGGTTTCCCTTTCTAGTCGATCTCTACAAAATAGTCAAGGTTAGCCTTCAAATCCACCAAAATAGTCAATTAATTCAACATTGAAAACCCAAAGGCCAATAAAAATTGAAATTGAAAAAAGCCAATGACTGATAGCTACGCAAATAAATTAGGGTTCACAATGAATCAATAATTATAGATCAATCTTACCAAATCAGAACAAAATTGCAGTTTGTGAGCAATTGGGGAGAGGCTGAGAGACGGGCCTGTATGTTGGGAGGATACAGGAGATAGAGAATTGTGTCTTGTTCCTTACCAGATGCAAAAACAGGTATGCTATGCTAGGGGCTAAAGGCGAGTGTCTGGTGAGAGAGTTTGGGGATTGGGACATTGAGTTCTTGCAGGTGGCTATCACGACGGCCGGCAACGGCGACGGCCGGAAAAACGACAATGATCGCGAGAGATTATGCGAGTTTCGAGGGCAAGAGACTAGAATGTCAATTTTTAGTTTCAAAATATAAAAATCTTATATTAATAAATGCAAGCGAACTTGAAGCGGAAAAGCGAAGCGGAGCTCATACGTTTCAAAACAATTGCAAAATTAGGCGATATTGAAAGCGATTCAATTGCATTTGCAAAATTCCGTTTCAATATTTGACATCATTTTTCCCTCAACATTTCCCCCAAAAGGACGCGGCTAATGGGTTTCCTCGTTAAATTTTTTTGTCCACTCATATTGTAAGCGAATTCAATTACATTTGCAATATTACATTACCGATTGCCTGTTTTCTTGTAGTGTTAGTAGACTACAAGTATTCATCATCTCCCAATTGCTTACCATGAGAGTAATCCACGACATCATCAGGTTCCCTGCAAGCCAATGAGACAAAAATGGCATACATCGGCATGGGAAAGGAGTGCTTTTCGAGAAGAGAAGGATTATCTACAATAGCTTGTTTATAAGCATATGTTCTTACACACGCGAACATATAAGCTCTTGGATTCTACAACCGGGGAGACGGCGGCGAATGAACTTGAAGAGCGACGGCGAGCACGATTGAAGACACAAGTGAGCCGATGCACGATTGAAGAGTGAAGGCGAAGGCGGCGGCCTCTGTCGGCAGTCTCTGGTCGGATTCGCCGAGATCCGTCCCCTTCCCTTCCGCCGTCTTCCGTTTCGGATTTTAGCCTTTTGGTGTAGTCGTTCGTGAAGACGAAGGAGAGAGTGAGTGAGAGAGACCGGAGAAATAGTGGGTGTCGGTGATGGCGAGGGTGGCAACGGCAGGTGGCGGCAGTGGAGGGAGGGGGTGGCGGCGAGAGATCTGAGAGAATACGATGTTAGGGAATTTTGAGAGAGAGAGAGAGAGGCGTGTAACCTAGGTTTTTTTATTTATTTATAGCTAGGGCTTTTTTGTTTTTCTTTTATATGTATTTTGATGGTATTTAATTTATATTTTCTTTAATTTATATTTTCTTTGAAAAAAGTAAATAATAATTTATTTGGGATAGTGAAATTATTAATTACTAATGTTTCTTTAAATTGCTATTTATACCTAGGGTTTTTTTTTCTAGTTATTAGCTTATAAATACATCACAATTTAAATTGTCATTGTTTATCTTGAATTTAATTTATTAAATAAAAAAATAGTTTCTTTAAATTTATATCTAGGGTTTTTTTCCTTCTTTTGTTTTAATTTTATTTTAAATTGATGATAATTCAAATAGCTAGTTGAGACATTAGTTGGGCCATATTAAAATAGAAGTGTGAACATTTATCCAAGACGACCGAAAAATACTTTCAATTTATAGTCTTTCAAACTAGTTATGTTTTATAAATAAATATATATTAATTAATATTAAATACGTATTTCAAACCTGTCAGAAAACAAATATCAAACATATTAAAAGGTGTCAGATTAAAACGGGTCGACACGTCTTAACCCGTCTTTAACCCAAAAAACATGAATTTAAGTCATGGTCTATCTTTAACTAAATAAGGATTCTAATTACAACAATTGAATTAATCACTTTTACCCCTGCCTGGTAATTGTGTGATTGGGTTTGGGTCGGGTTGAAATGAGTAACGGGTTGAAACGGGTCTAATATAATGCTACTAGATTTTTATGCACGTGCATATGACACGGTGCCAGTATATATGAGGGGTACATTGTTTCAGTAATTAACTTGTATTTATACCTAGGGTTTTTTTTTTTTTAATTTGCATTTTGATGGTAATTGAATTTATTTTGTCTATAAAACACGCTAATAATTTAATTTAATAAAAAAATATGTGTGTGTGTGATGCATAATTTTGTGAATTTTTAAATTATTTTAAAAGTTTAATCACTCCAATTAGGGGTGGGCATTTGGATTCGGGTTTTTTGCATTCGGGTACCCAAAATTTTGAATAAATATATTAATTAATTAATTATATATAAATATATATATATATATATATATATAATAATTAAATTGATATCTGCATTCCTTTCCAATGGCTATATCCTTTGGATTTCCAATGATCACAAAAATATTGCTAATGCTTGTCACAACCAAATTTTAAATATCAAAACCGGTCGTGAGACCCGTCGAGGAATTAGATCTGAAAACAATAAGTCGAAAGGAAATAGAACACTTTATTATTACACTTAAAGGCAGTAAAACTTATGTGAATGTGCTTGCACCTTTTGATTCCTGATGTAGTACTTCTTAGGGGAAGAAAGTTGTTAATAATGACCAACCTTTGGTGGGCCGAAGTGAGCATACCAGCTTGGTTGAATTTGCGGCCAAATCTAAGAAAAATCCAATGGTCCATCGTAGTCCATTATATCATTTCGCCAATAGGTGTAGCGTGTCTTAATGTTAAGTTACGTTAAGTTACGTTACGTTAAGTTAAGTTACGTTAAGTTAAGTTAAGTTAAGTTAAACTAAGTTAAGTTAAGTTAAGTTAAATTAAGTTAAGTTACGTTAAGTTATGTTAAGTTAAGTTAAGTTATGTTACATTACGTTACGTTAAATTAAGTTAAGTTACGTTACATTACGTTAAGTTAAGTTAAGTTAAGTTAAGTTAAGTTAAGTTAAGTTAAGTTACGTTAAGTTAAGTTAAGTTAAGTTACGTTAAGTTAAGTTAAGTTAAGTTAAGTAATATAAGTTAAGTTAAGTTAAGTTAAGACAAAAAACAAAATGTCGGGGCTAGTATAGCACGACCAAAATCAAGTGTTTGGGGACAAAGAAGTTTCAAGATCTTCGGATTGGGGTGCTATAGCTTCTAAGAAAGATAGTGATCGGTAGATTTCATTGCCTTCTCGGGTAGGAAGGATGAAATGGGCGATTCTCTATGTGGAAGAAGGCGTCGGCCGATTTCATTGCCTTCTTGGTTCGTTGGATCTGAGTGAAGACGCGAGAATTCAAAAGCGATTCAAAAGGAGGCTAGGGCTACGATTCTGCAAGAGAAGAAAGCTATGGTTGAATGGGGTTGAGAATCATAGTAGTGGATACGGTGGAGCTCGATTGGGTGAATGTCGAACTAGGGCAAGGGCTGAGCTGAAATTGGGTTGTCGCCGGCTTGGATGCCGCTGACTGGGAAGTCGGAGAAAAAAATGCCGCGGTGGCGCTAGTTGATGATGGCTCGGTATGAAACCGGGCGGGGTGGAGAAGCCACGGTGAGCGGGCGAAGGAGGCGAGTGTATGGAAAATTGAAGGGGAGCAGGAGGAGTGAATTGGACATATGGAATACAATTATTTTTAAAATTATTTTTAATTATTTTAAAAATTATAATTCAAAATTTTTTAAAAATCAAAAGATTAACTAAATGTATACCCATCCATATATGCAAGTTCAATTAATGATAAAATTAATTATTAACAAATCTCACTATTATATTGTTTTTACTTTTTTTTAAATAATATAATTTTCCAAAAAAAATATTTTGATTGTTATAAAACAATTTTTCACTTAAAATATCCAAAATATCAACTAAATGATGAACTATAAATTGATAAAATATCATTCATTGAAATTATTATAATATTTTTCTACTAAGAAACAATTATAGTTTATTTACCAAAAAAATCATTAATTTTGTATAATAGTGACGGAGAAAAGCGAATCACCGATCGATTGACGGATAGGGGCGTATTAAAGTATCCGTCACCGACGATGTGGAATAAATCAATTAGTGGACGGAATCTCCGTCACTAAATCGGGAATGAAACAATTATAATTTATTTAACAAAAATCATTAATTTTTTATAATAGTGACGGAGAAAACCGTCAGCGACGCTTGATTTTATCAAAGGATCGGGCCGGCGTATTCGTCACTAATCGGATCGAATAAATCAATTAGTAGTGAATCTCGCTCATTACTAAATCGAATGAAACAATTATAATTTATTCAACAAAAATCATTAATTTTTTATAATAGTGACGGAGAAAACCGTCACCGAGCGATGACGGATCGAGGGGCAGGTAAGGTATTTAAATTAAAATCACCGGTGGGAAAAGGATCGAATAAATCAATTAGTGACGGAATCTCCGTCACTAAATCTGGCATGAAACAATTATAATTTATTTAACAAAAAAATCATTAATTTTTTATAATAGTGACGGAGAGAAAACCGTCAGACGTCAAGGATTTGTATTCACATTCCGTCGAATAATAAATCAATTAGTACGAGGAAACAAACAATTACCAACGGAAACTCCGTCATTAAATATGGCGCCATTTCAATGTGATTTTGCCGACGGACTTCGTTAGTAATTTTAAAATTCGTCGTAATTGCTTTGTTGAAAAATTCGTCAGTAATATTCCGTCACTAATTAATGACTCACGAATCTCCGTTAGTACTTTTCAAATTCCGTCAGTAATTGCTGACGGGAAAATTACGTCATTAATATTCCGTTAGTAAATGTCATGTTTCTGTGTATGATGCGAATAAATTAATATATAAGCTTGACATTTTGAAGGGGTCGGATCAATGTACACTACACAAAGCGAACATGACATCCCAAAAACTAAAGAAAAACACATTTTATTGGTTGTAAAATTTTGTAACTCATCCAAAAAGAGTATAATTAAACATTCAAAAGCATTCTCTCACACACACACACCAACCTAACACCTGTTAATTGAAATAAACTTAAAAATGAAAATCTCAGACAAAAACCATAAAATAAATTGAATGAGACGAGGTGAACTAACAAAAGACTATTCGAAATCAAAATCAAAATATTTCAGATCAATAAGGGAAAGCTAGAACAATTTTTTTAAAATAAAAGAAATTAAAAATAAAAATATTTTTAAAAACTAAATCTAGGTCGGGCAAAAATTAAATTGAGATTTCAATTGATTACGATAACAATCACTTAAGAAATTACAAACTAAATATTTACAAAATAGTAAATCTAGGGTGCATAAAAATAAAAATAAAAATATAGAGATGA
This sequence comes from Codonopsis lanceolata, assembly GCA_013146195.2. Classification (NCBI taxonomy): domain Eukaryota; kingdom Viridiplantae; phylum Streptophyta; class Magnoliopsida; order Asterales; family Campanulaceae; genus Codonopsis; species Codonopsis lanceolata. The sequence goes on along the minus strand of CM028382.1, from coordinate 70,364,699 downwards.
TTAGAGATAGTCCATGGGAAGAAACTGGATAATTAAGGTGATAAGATCTCAGTAAAACAATAAATGTCTATTAAAAACATAAAATAATAAATCTTAGTTAGACACATGATTTAATTACGACAGTAAAATCTCAGTAATTAACTATTGCTAGAATTAACTGTTGTACACACGCTTGTGAAATTAAGATTAAAAATGAATCATGATCAGTAGTTAACTTTTCACAAAAAATGAGCTAAATTATAATATAGATACAAATATTACAAAAAAAACTAAATCTAGGCCAGGTAAATCTTAGTAAAACAATAAATGTCTAGTGAAAACGTAAAATAGTAAATCTTAGTTAGGACACATGCTTTAATTAAGGCATTAAAATCTCAGTAATTAACTATTGTTAGAATTAACAGTTGTACACACGCTTGTGAAATTAAGATTTAATCCTGACTAGTAATTATGTTTGGTAAAAATAAATCATGACCAGTAGTTAACTTTTCAAAAAAACTGAGCTAAATTATAATATAGATTATATCCTAATATTGTGAAATTGGGAAATTATGAAAGAATTGCGAATAAGTTGGGAAATTGTGAAATGAGAAATGACCATGGCATTGTGAGAAAGAATTATTGTGTATTAAAGTATCTGTTAAGCGTTAGACGTTACTTCTAACTGGAGCTCGGGGCGGAGCATAGTGCCGGTTAGCTGTGGAGTTTTATTTGGCTTAAACACCTTAGTCACAGCCATTACTGAGGTTAAGGTTACCCATGTTTGGGTAGTAGCATTGTAGATCACGATTGTTTGGGGTTGTAAGGACCCAGCCTTGTGATCGAATGTTCCAGGGATATTGTGAGTTCCATTGTGATTGTGTTCGAGACTTCAAAGTAGAGTTTGGGGATTGCGGTTGATTGAAGATGTATCTCAATCTTTAATACTACTTATGTGAAATAACATGGTTGATTCAGTTGAAGGCCTTCTCGTTCACCCTGTACTCTTAGCCGCCACCACCACCTCCATGGCTCCAATGGCCACCCCTTTTGCCACTGTTGTAGCTCCAACCACCTGGCTCTCTTGCCGTCGCCCAGCTCATACATAAAATAATTTTGTCGCCGTCGTCTCTTTCTTGTCTCTCAATCTCAATAGATTGTTACTCTTTTTTTGTTGTTGTGATTTCTATCATATATATTTTATCGATGCATATCATGCCCAAAAATTTGGAAATGTCTTCCTTATTATGCACTTCCCTTCCCCTCCTTTAATGGCGTTCAACCTACTTATTATTTTCTTTTTGATTGGTAAGTGTGATCCCTTGTTGATTGGAATCAAAGACTTGAAGATCTTTGTCAAAGTGGCCTTGTCATCTCTCCCACTCCTTTACCAATGGAAGGGACTTTGCTTCTGTTTAATATGGATTCCTATACCCCGAAACTTGAAATTAAACCATACCACCCACTAACCAATACGTAACTTGAATATCACTCATTGAAAATTTGATATGGCTTCCTTATTACTGAATAAATGGGTACAAAAGCATGAAAACTATTACTTTTATTTCACACGCAAAAGCTAAGGTGAGAATTGGTTGGGCCGGGCTACCATATTATGAGGCACATTGAAACTATGCCTGACCCAATATCAATCTTGGTCCCGATGGACTTGGTGCGCGTTGGCCCAACCCTGTCCATTAGCAGCTCTATAGTTGCATCAAACTTGCCATAAAGCAGTCATAAAGCAAAAGAAAATCCGTACTTTTTAAAAAATTCTGCTATAATAAACTCAACTTTCTGGTATAACATGTAAATGTAAGAACGTAAGGGATCAGTTCGGTATTGACGGTACTTGCATCAAGAACTTTCACTAAACAGAAGAAATTTAGTTGGTCGAATTCCATTTGTGTTTTTTTATGAATGATTAGGAAGAAAAAGTTATAGCAATAAGCAACGCAGATAAGAATGTGGGAAAAAAATTGAGTGTCACCTAGGATTTAACTTTTTTGAAGGAAAAAAATAAATTCAATGCAGCAGTGGAAATGACGTTTGAATCACTTTTTTTTCACATATATCATTGTCAGCATTTTTTTGAAACAACTCTTCCAATTAATTGTACCCTTTTCTTTTATTTTATAATTTTTGTCAGATTTTATTTTAGTGGTGGGATGCAAGCCACATATGATCAAATTCATAGTTGCATTGGAGAGGTCTATTTTAATTGAATATGAATGAAACGAAAATATTTACCTCGTGTGATTAAAGGTATTAAAAACCCACAACCACATGAGATCAAATTCACGGTTGCATTAGTAATGCTCTTACAATATTATCAAACGAGTTGTCAAAATATCAATCATAACCTGTTTATTACATTTATGAAAATTACACTTTTCTATGATCTAAGAAGCTGGTTCGTGCAATATAAGCCAACAAGGCTGTACTCAAATCATGTTAAGGTTAAGGGTCTTCATAATTGCAATTAAATGTATGATAGATCAATTGATAAACAACATTCTTTAAGTATTGACAGTGCTGATGCTGAAGCTCAAGTTCATAATGTTAGCAGCAGAATTCATCCCATAAAGAGAGATCTGCAGAGGTTATTGAGAGTGATCAAGGTTCCTTTCATCGATGTTTGGAGATAACACACAAGGCTGTTAGTTAAAGGGTTGTTAATGTAATTTGTTTTAATTTAGGACAAGGGGCAGAGTTGTAATATGTAACAGACTGTTAGTGGGAGTTATGTAACAGACTGTTAGTGGGAGTTAAATCCTTTGTATTTTAGAGGCCCTCTAATTACAACTAACTGGATTCAATTTAGTAACGATGAAATGAAACAAACTCTCTGCCCAATTCTTTTCCCTCCCAAAGTTTTCATGGTATCAGAGCCTATGATCTGAGTTCTTGATCGCACATTTTTCAACTTTCTCACCATTGAAATCGTTTGATTTGTTACAATTTTGCCTGCGTTCGGTGTTGCGAACACTCTGCTGTCAGATCAATCTAGGTTGCTGTTCAACGCGATTTTGACATGGACAACGGCAATGGCGAACGACCTACCAGTGGTGAAAATCAACTAGCGACATCTCAGACTGATACAGGAAAGACTTCAACATCAACATCTATGGAGATTCCGATCGAATCCAACATGCATCCCCTCTTCCTTCACAATAATGATCATCCAGGTTTAATTCTGATCTCCACAAAATTGACTGGTAGCGAAAATTATAGTGGTTGGTCTAGGTCAATGCAAATCTCATTATCTGCTAAGAATAAATCTTCGTTGATCAATGGAAGTTTTCCTGTTCCTGATATTAATTCAATTTTGTATCCTTTGTGGGCTAGGGCAAATGATATGGTTATATCATGGCTGTTTAATGTTGTTTCTGAAGACATAAGTAATAGTTTACGATTCATTTCATCTGCTCATGTTGTCTGGAATGAACTAAAAGAAAGATATTCGACCATTGATGGTCATAGGGTTTTTCAATTGGAGAAGGATTTACATAGATTAGAACAAGGGGATGGGTCTGTGGAGGCATATTATCATAAGATGAAAGGCTTATGGGATGAGAGTACAGCTTTAGACACTGTTACAGCCTGTTCTTGCAATAATTGTGTTTGTGGGGCTGTAATGACACAAAGTACTAGAGAGCAGAGAAAAAGACTCATGCAGTTCCTTATGGGCCTGCATGATAGCTTTGCTAACATAAGAGGCCAAATCTTGAGGATGAAACCACTTCCCACTGTTGGAGAGGCTTATTATATGGTTAGGCAGGAAAGAGTCTCTTAGGGTAGGATACATCTCTGAACACAATGTTATAGCAGCAAATTTAACAAGAGGAAATAGTGGAGGAGATAACAAATCAATGGCTGTAAATCACAGAAACACTGGAAATAAAACAGGATATACTAGAGCCCCCTTTAAAAAGGGAATTTACTGCAACTATTGTAATAAGGAAGGGCATACAAAGGCTGAATGTTTTAAGCTGCATGGGTTTCCAGTGGGTCATCCTGCATACTCAACTAATAACAGTAATCAAAAGGGCATAAAAGGGGGTTCTACCACAGAAGGTCAAAAGTCTCACAATGGAGGAAATCAAAACTATGGACCTAGGGTAATGCAGGTTCAGAGTACTCCTTCAGAGGCAAAGAATGCACAAATAGAAATTGAGCAGTTGAAAGCTCAACTTAGTGAAGTCATGTCCATGTTGAAGGGAAATGAGCATCCAGAGGAGCACCTGGCAGCTTATGCATCTACCTCCAGTGTACAATTTGCAGGTATACCTAATTCACTTACTGCTATGACAGATTGGTTGCTTCAGTCCATGATGTTAATGTAAATGCTTGGGTCATAGATTCAGGAGCTACTGACCATATATGCATTTCCATTCAGTTCATGCATTCTGTTACTGAGTTGTCTACACCTATCATTTTGTCTCTTCCAAATGGTAACCATGCCAAGGTCACACATAAAGGCTCAGTCCATTTAACCCCTACCCTCACAATTCAGGATGTACTATATGTCCCTTCCTTTAGATTCAATCTGCTATCCATATCTAAGCTTCTTGCTCAAACTCATTACATTGTTGAGTTTACTGAGTCCACCTGCACTTTCCAGGACCAGATGCAGAAGATCATGGCTGTTGGTGATCTTCAAAAGGGGTTGTTCTTGTTGAAAAGACATCAACCTAGTCCTAATCTGATTGGCAATGTTGCTGAAGTTCCTAGCAGTTTGACATCTGAACTTTGGCACAGAAGATTAGGGCATTCATCTCTTCATTCTTTGAAGAAGATTGATCAATTGTCTCATGTTTTTCATTCCAAGACAATAAATATTGATTGTATTTCTTTTTGTTCTATATGTCCTATTGCTAAACAACACAAACTATCTTTTCCTATTAGTACTTCTTATAGTGAATCTTGTTTTGATCTCATTCATTGTGATCTTTGGGGACCATATAGAATCCCAACTATGAAAGGTTGTAGATACTTTCTTACTATTGTAGATGATCATTCAAGGTGTGTTTGGACTTTCTTGCTTGCTACCAAATATCATGTATTCAGACTTTTACAAAATTTTGATGCCTATGTGCATACTCAATTTCAAACCATAATCAAGGCCTTTAGGACAGATCATGGAACAGAATTCTTCAATCAAGAAGTAGTTCCTTTTCTCACAAACCTTGGTATCATGCACCAATCTTCTTGTCCTATCACACCACAGCAAAATGGTGTTGTAGAAAGAAAGCACAAACAATTACTTGAAATGACTAGGGCTTTAAGATTCCAAGCAGGACTTCCCAAACATTTCTGGGGTTATTGCCTTCTTACTGCCACATATTTGATAAATAGACTTCCTACTAGTGCCACACAATTTAGAATTCCATATGAAGTCCTACATCATTCCAAAGTTGACTATTCCCATTTGAGGTCTTTTGGATGTTTATGTTATGCTTCAGTTCATCAGTCAGACAAACTAGAACCTAGAGCCATCAAATCTATATTCCTTGGCTATCCTCCTGGTCACAAGGGATATCTCCTTTATAATCTGGCCACAAAATCTGTTTTCATTAGTAGGCATGTTATTTTTCATGAACATATGTTCCCTTTTGAATCTCAGTCAACAACTACACAATCAGCAGCTACACCATTTCCTATTCCTACTGAGACTTCTGTTCCTTGGCCTGTAGATGACCCTCCTTCCACTACTTCTGATCCACCTACACCTCCACCAACTGTTCCACATGAATCCATTCATATTTCACCTTCACCTTCACCTCCAGTAGTTGATTCTCCTTCCACTACATCTGTTCCACCTCCACCTCCACCATGTGATCTCAATGAACCTATTCATGTTTCTCCCATGCATAATCCTTTTTCACCTTCTACATCACCTGCACCTGTTCCTTCTCCCATTCCTCTCAGAAAATCTACCAGGACCAAGACACCATCTGTCTTGTTAAAAGATTTTGTCATGCCTTCAGTTCATAAGCCTAAACTTCCACCTCATACTTCTTTCATCAATGCACTAGACAGTCATGTAGAACCTGTTTCTTATACACAAGCAGTTAAGAGCCAGGAATGGATTGATGCAATGAAGAAGGAATTAGCAGCTCTGGAAGCTAATAATACCTGGCAGGTTGTACCATTACCATCTGGCAAGAAACCTGTGGGTTGTAAATGGGTATACAAGGTTAAATACCATGCAGATGGAAGTGTGGAAAGGTATAAAGCCAGGTTGGTAGCAAAGGGATATACTCAGTCAGAGGGAATTGACTATCAGGAGACTTTTTCACCTGTTGCTAAAATGGTGTCAGTCAGAACTCTTCTTGCTCTTGCAGCAGCAAAAGATTGGGAGGTGCACCAATTGGATGTAAATAATGCTTTTCTACATGGGGATCTCAATGAGGAGGTTTATATGTCCCTACCACCAGGTTATACAGTTGGTCAGTCTAAGGGCATGGTTTGCAAGTTGCAAAAGTCCATTTATGGTCTAAAGCAAGCTTCAAGGCAATGGTTTGCCAAGCTTACTGAAGCTCTTCTGCAGATTGGGTTTGTCCAATCACATGCTGATTATTCTATGTTCACACAGGTCAAGGACAAATCTTTTACTGCCATGCTTGTGTATGTGGATGACATAATTATCACAGGAAATGACCCTGATGCTGTTGCTTCCCTCAAGAATTTTCTGGATGCTAAGTTCAGTACCAAGAACTTAGGCCCTATTAAATATTATTTGGGAATTGAGGTTTCTAGATCCTCACAGGGGTTTCATCTATGTCAAAGAAAATATGCCTTGGATCTGATTGCCACTGCAGGCCTCAAAGATGCTAAGCCTTTGTCTATTCCTCTAGACCCTAATGAAAAACTCCTCTTTTCTGTGGGACAACCATTGTCTGATCCTAGCTTCTACAGGCAGTTAGTTGGGAAACTGTTATATCTTACCATCACAAGACCTGATGTTGCCTATGCAGCTCATGTCCTCAGTCAGTTTGTTCATGCTCCAACTACAGTTCATCTCAAATCCTTAATGAGAGTGTTGAGGTATGTTAAATCCTCACCAGGACTTGGTCTCTTCCTTTCTTCCATCAATGATTTCAGACTCAGGGCCTATTGTGATAGTGACTGGGGTGGCAATCCAAATGACAGAAAATCAGTTACAGGGTACTGTCTTATGCTTGGTGATTCTTTGTTGTCCTGGCTGTCTAAGAAGCAATCAATCGCTAGGTCATCTGGCGAGGCGAATCTGAGCCTTAGCTGTTCTGTTAGCAGTGAGGTCTTGTGGCTTCATGCTCTTCTCAAGGATCTGCATATTCATATTCCTCTTCCTGTACCTGTATACTGTGATAGCTCAGCTGCTATAGCCATAGCTTCCAACCCAGTCTACCATGCTAGGACTAAACATATTGAATTGGACTGCTATTTTGTGAGGGAGAAGGTTCAGCAGGGTCTTCTAAAGCCTCTCTACATTCCTTCAAAATTACAGGTTGCAGATATCTTCACAAAATCACTTGGCAAAGTTCCTCATTGTTTCCTTTTGTCCAAGTTGAAAGTGTTTGTTCTACCTCCACTTTCAACTTGTGGGAGGGGTATATTGACAGTGCTGATGCTGAAGCTCAAGTTCTTAATGTTAGCAGCAGAATTCATCCCATAAAGAGAGATCTGCAGAGGTTATTGAGAGTGATCAAGGTTCCTTTCATCGATGTTTGGAGATAACACACAAGGCTGTTAGTTAAAGGGTTGTTAATGTAATTTGTTTTAATTTAGGACAAGGGGCAGAGTTGTAATATGTAACAGACTGTTAGTGGGAGTTATGTAACAGACTGTTAGTGGGAGTTAAATCCTTTGTATTTTAGAGGCCCTCTTACAACTAACTGGATTCAAGTTAGTAACGATGAAATGAAACAAACTCTCTGCCCAATTCTTTTCCCTCCCAAAGTTTTCATTAAGTTATCACTTGAAACTTGGAAGGAGCTTCTAAAACTACTCCATAGATTTTATAGTTGGAGAAGAACAATGGCTTCCATTGATGCAGGCCGCATCGAGTAGCAGGTTCAATCAGGACTGCATATTGAGAGAAATAGAGAGAGGGTGAGGAGGGAGGCAGTAATAGTGTTCTAGAGTTGCTTAGTATTTGAAGCATCCCCACATTTTTGAAGGCTTACGGTGGAGACCTAGGCACCCAGCCCAATTAGGAAAAACATAATAGAAACGACCTATTCGACATCATTCTAAATCTTCAACCCATAGCTATCTTTACCTAATAAACCAATTCCCTATACAAATCTACAGAAACCATTCCTAGTGGGTCATCTATTAGGGTTTGATGAAACCCTCGCATTCCAGCCAACTAATATTCTTCACAGTAACCTGACCAGTCATGGATACCAAATGGCTAGTATGCCTCTCTTCAGTTGCGTTAGCCAGCCTCACCATCTGAAACACTAAATGTTCAAGAACCCCATTTTTTATCAAATGATGCTTACACATATCAAACAAATCAAACCCATGGACCACTCCCCTCCCACATTCCCAACCATGCTTATCTCTCTCAGCACAAAGAACGACCTCTTCATCGATCTTCTCTTTCCTTTTTTTTCCTCAGAATTCGCAAGCTGTTCTTTATCTTCCCTCTTTCCGAAAAATGTCGCATGCATCTTCATTGTGATCCTTGCCTTTTATAGATTGTATTGAATGGTGCGGCACTGTGTAGATTTTATTCAACTCCATCAAAGGGAAAATAAATCCATAAATAAATTTCAAAAAAAAAAAAAGATGTACATTTTTGGGAAAAATTAATCACAGTATATCTATAACAAAACCCTTGATTATTATCTCTTGCCAAAAAAACGAAGTTACCCAATTGATCAGCATTAATGGGTCACCACAGGAAATTCGCTAACTCTTGTATATTAATATCAGCCATCAAATCGATGCCACAGCTTTAGTGCATAAACCATTCCTAGGCCTCTTGCTCGATACCATATCTGAAAAGGAGTCAACTGTCCTTCCAAGCTACTTGGGTCATTGATTAGGGCTTCATGAAACCCTCACATTCCAGCCAGTGAATGTTCTTCACACAGTAACCTGAAGCCTCATGAATACCAAATGGCTAATAGGCTTCTCTTCAGTTGCAGTAGCCAGCCTCACCATCCGAAACATCAACATGTTCACGGACACCATTTCTTATCAAATGATGCTTACACATTTCGAGTCCATCTGCCATCCCTCCCTTATTCCCAACCATGCTTGTCTTGGTCACACATAGAACAACCTTTTCATTGATCTTCACTTTTCCCTTTTTCTCGGAATTTGCAAGCTGTTGTTAAATTCCCTCTTTCCAAAAAATGTCGCATTTCATTGTGATCCTTGCCTTTTATAGATGTATTCATTGGTGCAACAATGTGTAGATTTTATTCATTTCCATCAAAGGGAAAATAAATCCATAAGTAAAATTTAAATTTCAAAAAAAAAGATGTACATTTTCGGGAGAACTTAAACACAGTATATCTATAAGAAAACCCTTTATTATCTCTTGCACTAAAAAAAGAGTAACCTAATTGGAAAAACCGGTTAAAATCAAAGAAACAAGTCAAGAGTAATTACCTACGACTACAAGAAAATAAACAATTTATCTACAAATTATATTTTGTCGCATGCGATGTCGTTATAGGGTATTGGTGACGAAAGCAATATTAAGAAGTCAAAACTGTTATAGAGAGATGGAATTAAGAAATAAAAATAATAAAAATAGCCTTCATTTAGCACGTTTGCTAGAGAAGTTAAGTTGTTCCATCAATTTATAATTGAAAGAAAGAGGATAAAGTGCCAGTCAAAGAAATTTAAAAAAGAGGGTCTACCACAAGAAACATCAATTTTGGGATCCAGCCTTTGCAGATTATGTTGAGATGGATTTCTGATCAAAAACCACAATTGTTATTAAAAAAATTACTCTATTCCATAAATATACTAACTAAATTGTGGTCACCAACTGAATGAAAAAAAACAGTAATCTTCACTCCCCCTACCCACCACGACCATTTCTTATAAACCCTAAAACCCACATTACAAAACACACTGAAGATTAATCAACCCAAGAAAAAAGAATCTAAAATCTTGCCCTCTTATATTTGGTTTTCTCTATCTAGGGTAATCAACGGAGGTCTCAATATACATAATACCAAGCCTCGAACCAGGAGTTTCATCCTAATCACAACGCAGTATTGGACTTTCGAGAGACAGTGAGGTGGAGAGAAGGGAAGGGAGAGAAAAAGGGGCGGCAACATGCGTAACTGCTGACCGTAGAAGCAGGGAAGGGAAGGGAGAGAACGGACTCCCTGGAACTGGAGCGTCGACCCAGGAGACAAGATACTAGATGTCTTTTTAAGATCTCTTTTATCCGTGAAGAAGAGCAGCACGTGGAGAACACATGGGGGAAATTAGGCTTCTGCCACGAAACCCTTTGTAGCTGCATAAAACTTTTTGCGATGGAGCCATTTCATAGAAATTGGGAATTAATACGTCTGTAATTACCAATTGCCCGCGCACATAAAATTTGCTGCTCATATTTTTGGCCCCCACTTAGTTACGAAATATGTTTCGTCGCCAAAAGAGCACTGATTTACTACAAAAAATCTGTAGTTAAATCAGAATACTTAACTACAAATTTAATTCGTAGATACGAACATCGTAGTAAATTCCTCATTTTCTTGTAGTGCACGTACAACTTCCATAGGGTTGAAAGCTTGCATACTCAAGAAATCTGAAGTCTAGATTTACCTGCAAAAACACTTTAAAAATAAGTGGAATCGTAACAATCTCACAGATGATAAACCAAAAAAGAAATGTAGATAAAAATTAAAAACCTAAGGAGGGATTAGGGATGAAAATGATGTGATTTGGGGTATCAGGGAGCCGTAAAGGGAATTTTTTAAAAGGCCAAGACGAAGACAAAGTAAGATAACAAATGCATTAAAAATTATTGGTTTTTCATGATCGACCTTTAGATGTAAAGAAGAAAGTGTAGGAAGTGAAAAAAAAAACTGAATTAAACGAACCTCATTCTTTGAATTTGAAGGTGGAAGGAATGACTAGATTCCCGACATTGAGACGACGAAGGGCCTGAAAAATAAGTTGAAACCAAGTCTTATTTCACAAGAATGGAAACCAAACTAGTATAAAAGGAGGGTTTAGTCGCACAAATATTAACACTTCTCATTCTTAAACACACCAATAAAGTGGTGGAAAAACCATCATTCTACTGTTCTACTACATCCCTCCGTCCAAAATTATTCTTCTTGTTTCCTTTTTTGTGAGTCCAAAAAAAAAGGTTGTTAGAAAATTTCTTTTTCAAGACAATACCTTTACTATTTTACTCTTACTTTTTTCCTACTTCAATTTTGAGTCGCATATAAATGAGCTTTTATAAAAACTACACATTATATCAATATTATAATCAAGTCAAGTGATTTTCCTTAATCCATATGTTAGGTTAAACAAGACAATAATTTTGGGACAGAGGAAGGGTTAGAAATACATGATTCACAACTGTTGGACATGCACTAAAGGAGGATAAGAATGGCAGAGTATCAAGCATCACCAATTCAGCGAGTCACGTAATTTGAGAATTGAGAAAGTACATAAGGGGACTGTAAAAGCTAACCTTGAGAAGCCAACAACCAATGCTTTTGAAATGCCATGATATCGAAATCCTATCCCCATTGGCCTATATGCAGAATTACAACAGAACAGTTTGTCGTGTTCTTGGTACCCGAATCCAAACAAGTAAAATCCTTGTACACAATTTCCTTAAAATAGGTCTTCCTGAAATAACTATAAGTGAAACTTATGTTTGTGGCTCCTTGCCCTCTGGATCTTCCAAGTCAAATGACAGATCACGAGCATTTTTCTCCGTTAACCAGCTATAATATAGTTCTGTCTAGTACGGAGATAATTTACGGTTACCTTCAATCCTTCCAAAGCCTCTATTACTTTGCTTCTTAGCCTTCTGAGATCATCCACTCCTTGAAACCCCCGAACAATAACATGCTCCTTAAGTAAGTCGATAACGGGCATTCGTTTGTAAGAAGCTATGACTGAGGAGTCTAAGCAGAGGACCAAACCTTGCGAGGTGGGATTTAAGCTCTGTCAAAGAGCTCTAAATACTGAAGCACCACAAAGGAGGTCATCTTTCCCGCTGAAGTGTTTTGAATACCTACTTCCACCAACCGAAATCACTCCTCGATGAATTCTCCTTCATTACTAAGGGCGTACTGTGAAGTATATCACGAGGGATATTCATGACCTTTCCATCCAAATAATCACTCAGTTTAGAAAGCTTTAGCTCATTCACGAGATCTATGGAGAATAAGTAAGAACGACTGTTCTCATGTTTCTCACCATACAATTTCACATTAGAACAGTCGCTCTTACATATTTTCCATAGAGCTCGTGAATGAACTAAAGCTTTCTAAACTGAGTGATTATTTGGATGGAAAGGTCATGAATATCCCTCGAGATATACTTCATGGTATGCACTTAGTAATGAATGAGAATTCATCAAGGTGTATGATTTTGGTTGGTGGAAGTAGGGCCGTTTCATTGGCAACACTCTGCTCTTGATAGTTTCCTCACAAGATGATGTTGGTTTCTTCATATAAAAAAATAAAATAAGTAAAATTAGCCAACCAAATATCATTTTTATCATGTTCACAGCCAAATAAGGTTTGGAAAGCAACCAGAGTAACAAAATAATGGAAAAGAGATAAACATGTAGAAAACGCAATGGAACAACCACCACCATTAATGCATAAATAATATTGAACTGTGTTGAAAAGGAACTCTATGAGTGTGAGGTTTCTCAAATGTTCAAGTTAGGCAAAGAAGAATAATAGGATAATAAATGGGTAAATACAAGCTGGGATTTCGTCAACAAATGAGAATGAGATAGTTTAATCTTATTAGACATGAATGCTTTCTGTCAAGATCATACCAAAAAAATAACAAATATGATAAGCAGTTCTCAAACACTAGTATATATTTCTCTAATATGACCCAAAGAGATAAAAGCAAAAGTCTTCTATGGAAACCCCAATTTTAGCAACATAATCAAATAGTCTACAAAAAGAGCGAAGACTTAACAATTTATGTCCGTGATGCCACTGAAAATAAACAAAATCACAAACCATTTGCAAATTGAGGCATTGGCCACATTATACAAGCAATGATACCCATCTTGCTTAATGACCGAACCAATATTTCCAAAAAGTTTAATGATGAGTTGAACTTGAATACTTCATAGAAAAACCCACTGACTCAAGTAAATTAAGACAAAATGAGCACAGTATACTGCATAAACAAACCATGTAAAGAAAGGGGTAGACAGGAGAAGGTTATAAATAAATCAAGAGTCAAAAATAAAATGTAATCCAACTCAAAATAAAATAAAGTCATTATTATAGTTACAATAAGCTAGTGCCTAAACAACTCATCAAGAACCTACGAATTGGTGCAATTCCTTGTAGAACAAAATTGAAATGCGGATAAAAGTCTAGTTAACATTTCCTTATTTAGATATGAATAATATTACAATCCTGCAAGTTGATTATATTTATTGGACAAAAAGCAACTTGAATTCCATTATACTGCCAGCAGTTATAATTTTCTTCATATCAAAGAGGAGTGTAATCCATAGTTATTAAAGGCAAGCGCATGGGCCACCTGAGGAGAGGCGAGGGGTCTACACCTGAAAGATATTCAGGCAAGGCTATGTAGCAGAAGCGACCTAGGGTGGTCACCTTTCTCGCATTTCTGATAGGCGACATGCGTGGTTTGGCGGATGAAGGCGAACACAACAAGAAACTCTTAAAATTTTAGGTTGAATGACGTAGTTTACAAGGGTATATTTAATAGAAATACCTTAAATACACATTCCGACTTCTTTCCTTTCTAAATCGACTTGAGAAGTGAACTAGTGTTTCAAAGTTTCATTGCAAATCGACCCTTTGACGGAGACGCGTTCGAAGTTTCTTCACAAATCAACCCTTCGATGTCACTTTAATTTTCCTTTGCCGATTGATGAGGGCTTGGTGTTTTAGCAGTGCAACCACTACAAGATACTGCGACCTAGGCGAAAGCAGTAGTGTTGGAGAGTTCGACCAAAACAGGTAAGTTGTAGTTTTTTTACAAAGTTACGTCTCTAGAAATTCACTTTGAAAGTCTTACCTAAACACTCCCGACTGATACCGTCTACTCTACTTTTTCTTTTCGTTTTTTAGACATTTTATTTTATATTTGTATATACTTATACTGTTTTTGTATAATGTTATTATTTTATTGTTATTTTTGAATATCAATAGTTGCTACTTCTTCCATGACTTTAGTTCCATTGGTTGCATAACTATTTAATATCTTATTTGAAGTTTTAATTAACTTGGAATTTATCTTCTGCTATGAAATTGTAGGTTTGAATGTTGAAATTGTGTTGTTGACTTGTTGCTATTATATGTGAACTCAGGGCCGGCCCTGGGGGGTGGCGGGAGTGGCTACCGCCATGGGCCCCCAATTTTTTAGGGCCCCAAATATTTGGGTACTACTTTATATTTATTATATATATTAAAGTGTCAAAAAGATTAGCAATTGATTCTCTTAACCTGTTGGTTAAGGTGCTCATAATCTAAGTTAAATGTTTTAGGTTCAAATCCTGTGTTGTTACTTGTTTTAATCTGTTACTTTTTTTAGTCTGTGAACTATATATAAGTTATAATGTGTTGATAATTATAATCTAGAATAGATGATCCAATGGTTAACATACTTGGTAGATTGTGAGAGATCTTGGGTTCAATTCTTGCTATAAGTTTTTTTTCCAATACTTTTAAAATTTAAATGATTTTATTTTTATAAAGGGCCCCCTTTTTTTTTTTGCCAGGGGCCTCTCGAAACTCAGGGCCGGCCCTGTGTGAACTTAATTTCATAATTTATTCTCATTTATAGATGCTTAGGAATTTGTTTCAAAAAAAATTAAATATAATATGTTCCTTAATTTGTCGCCTTCCTCGCCTTTCACTTATAGATGCTTAGGAATTTGTTTCAAAAAAAATTAAATATAATATTTTCCTTAATTTGTCGCCTTGCTCGCCTTTCACCCACCTCTCACCCACCTCTTGCCTTCCGCCTTTAAAAACTATGGTGTAATCCGAAGATAGTTGATTCACCGGAGAATTGAAGTATAGAATCCAAGGTCATTGTAATACCTCTGCACCCACTAATTAAGTATTCTCTCTCACTAAGTCATGATGACTACTATTTATATTATCCATTGGATCAAAAATAAAAGGCTTATATTTATTGTTGCAATTAATAGTGTGTATATATATGCATGTATGTATGTAAATGTCTTACAGTTTCAATGACTTCCTTTGATTCGTCGAAATATGTCTTCATGAAGTCCCGTAGAAAGTTTGGGTTCTCTGGCCCTTGTAGCTCTTCCAAGAGAGTGAACTGATTGTCAAGGATGTCCTGCAAACAAGATGTTGATTAGTAGAGACATACATCAAAATTTGGTGTTATTTTTATAGAGATCACTTCTATCATCTTGTATCCATACTAAAAATCGAACGAGAGCTAGATCAGATCTCTAAATATGAAACATCCTATTTTGCAACTCAAACATTCATGTTTGAAACTGAACTGAGCCACCAAAATTACAGTAAGTATGCAGAAACATTTAACACAAGTTGGACACACTATAAGGCTATTGACTTCAAGCCAATCCAAATTTAGAAATCAGGAACTTCATACTTGGATCTGGTCTTGAAATACACAGATAATTTCTTGTTGGAATTTTTAATAAGGGAAGGCATTTCTGCCAAATTCCCATGCGGCTACTTCTATATCCATTGTTGTTTATACATCTCTATTTGGCAATGTGATCTACTTTTATTTATCACTTTAAATATTCATCCAAAAGTTTTGATTCTCTCCAAGTGAGTCCTCATTGTACCAAAGAAAGAATTATAACCTTGTACACTACATATGACTAATAATAGTGGGGAGAAGGAAGAAACTAAATCTATCAAATAGAGTAGGAAAAAATATTTATGCTATTAGATATGAGCTCTAAAAAGTCATGCCGTTTCTTTTCACCAAGAAAGCAGTTACCCAAAATATGGCTTTATTTTAACTTAGGAATTGTAGTTTTTTTATTTTTAGTATTAATAGTCTAGGAACATCGAATTCATTTCAACTTTCACTTTCTGATCTGTTAGTTTACATGGTTAGTCCTTTAAACCGGTCATAAGAATCTAAACGAACATAGACAAAATAATTCACCTACCACCTTCACAACTTACCGCATAATGAGTGCCCAGAAATAGTGAAATGCCAAGAGTATCGATCATGTCCTCAACTGCCTTAGAATCAGCGTTGATTTGGAATGTGCTAGTACCAAGACACTGTTGGAAAAAAGAAAAGAAAGTAAGAATTAGTTGTTGTTTCTTTGAACACCATTCACATTGAACTCTCAATGAAGTAGTTAAGCAAAAAAGATCCATGAGATTTTATCCGTTACACTATCATTAAAGAAGTTTTACCGAGTGTCAATCATAACTTGTTTGTCAAAATGTGCAAATTGCAGTCATTTAAGCACTAACAAATTGGGTTGTCTCTTAGTTCAACCAATGCTGGAATAAATATAAAATAAAATTATTCCATCTAATTAATTTCAGTGGGAAATCTAATTCAAACAACAGGTAATACTCCAAGTAAATAAAAGCAACCAACAATGGTGAAAGTGATATGGGATTGCCAGAGTTAAGTAAAGAAGATCCATGAGATTTTATCAGTTACACGATCATTAAAGAAGTTGAAAATGAATAAGGTATATCAAATACCAATCTTAACTTGTTTGTATCAATCATAACTTGTTTTTCAAATGTGAAAAGTGCAGACAATTAAGCAATATCAAATTGGGAAAATCAATTGATTGCATGCGTGGCATGAAGAGACCTAAGTGACACTTTATTTGCCAAAGTGGTAATTTCTTATCTGTTTTACTTTCTTCTTTGGATATCCAAATTGAAAATGAATGAGAGATATAAGAAAACAAGTAATAAGAGGAACCAATAATGGTGAAAGTGAAATCCGACTGCCAGAGTTTGAATCGCTTCATGTCTTCTGCTGTCTACACCTGAAAAATAAACAATCCATGCGAAATTAGCCCAAAATGGTAGATCTAAATATAAATAAAATTGATGGAATTAAAGAAAAAAAGAAAGAAAGAAAATAGTGTATGAAAGTTATCAAAACTCTTTTAGATATCAATTTCGTAACTTACAAATTGATTCTTACTCGATATCAAGTTATGATTGGAGAAGGACGATGGCTCTGACTGATGCAACCATTTCACTCTGCGTGTGTTTTTGTGTGTGTGTGTGTGAGAGTCACTGAGAGAGAGAGAGAGACTGACGGCGAGTAATACACCGATAGTGGGAAGCCTACCGTCCTCTAGGGTTGCTTTATACCCCGCATTTGGACATTTTACCCCTTGACTATTTATAGCATTATTAATTATTAATAGTGGAGTATTAGTTATAAAGAAAATGGTATATCCGGCATCCTACTTTATCAAAGTATTAGTTACTACCACTGCGATACACAATTTTAATTTAAAAAATTTCAGAAGTTATTTATAATTAGATGATTTTATAAACTTATTATAATTAACTAAAAATTTTAATTAGAAAACTTTAAACAAAAAGAAAAGGTCATTATTGAAATAGATCATATGAATGAGTTATTGAAATATTTGCATACAAAATTTCTTAGAAAGAAGAACTTAAAAATGAAGTAATTAATAATCAATAGATATAAATTAATTAGTTACTTTCAGTTAAAATTTACAGAAAGTTAATACGTGGCAGCAATAACTTTTGTTGATATAAATCAATAAATAATGATATAGATTAATAAAAGAAAAAATCACATAAAATTATCCCGAACTTGCATAAATTAAATAGTAAGGAAAAAAAGGGATGAGATTGAAATGTTTTAGTCAAGTTAAACTTATATAAATTAAATAAGATAAAATCCAATTTAATATTCAGATATATTTGTCAAAACCAAAATCTTTTTTCATTTTACAGAAAATTGAGACACAATTTTTATCCATAAATCTCTATCATAAATATGCTCGTAAAACTATATCCTAATTATGTTTTATTTATCTAATGAGGTTTAGGATTTTTATCTTAAGTTTTCTATAAGTAAAACTCTCTTATATATTTAAAGAGGGATAAAATTTAGTTTTACTAGAAATATGAAAAAAAAAATCCACATGTCAGCAGTTCTAGTCATAGTAGGGAAGTGAAAAGGACAAAAATTGAAGAGTTTCAGTAAAGTGAAATGTATAAATCAAATATAATAAAATTTATCTTAAACTAATCCATTTTCGTAAAATAAAAAAAACTTTTACCATTTTTTATAGGAAGGTGACATGTGGCAACACAAAATTCTTTTAAAATTCTATCACTTCACAGAAAGTTGCCACGTAGCTAGAGCGGATTTTGTTTTAGTAATAACTAGTTTTACACCCGTGTGTTTAACACACGAAAATAATTTTTTAAAATTATATTATATTCAAGCAAAGTATATGAGGAAAGTATTAGCTTTGGGTATTGTGTTGTGCCTACCATTGATAAGTGGTTAATTGTGTGATTAATAACATACTTGAATTTTCTTGAACTTGGATATCGAAAAATACTTCGTAGATTCCTTGAAATTGACTAAATAATATTAGACCACCTTACCTTGCATGAATGTGTATATGTATGATAAAAACACGATTATTCCATACTTGTTATACTTGTATAGTATAGTTAAAATACTATGTTACATGAAGTTTGTACCCTATCTATATGTATACATCTACCGTAGTACCTAATCGTGAGTGCTTGGGTCGCCTAGTGTCGGGGAATTGGAGGACTCTTTCTGTGCATGTTATTTAGATTGAAGGGATACCCTAATGATCAAGGTATCGTTGTGGTTTCAAGTTGAGACTTGGTGAGTACCCGATAGGTGATCGCATGATCTATGATTGGATTAATCGTCAACTTGTTTACGGCTTGACCCATAGTGATTTGAGGTCTACTAGTTAATAACTAATTGCTAGCCAAAGATTATTAAGTTATTGTCTTGTACGTTATTCGACTAATACGTTAATAGAGTATTAGCATCTTGTAAAAGGATTTATCTATCATTAGTGGATCGTTAAGGGTATGAATGTTTCATACTTGGCATACTTGCATGGTAGATTAAAATACTATGTATATGATATTGATTTCCATGCCTAAATGTAACTATATATTATGTGCATGAGACCTTCATAAAGGATGCTCTTATATGAATTGTAACCCTCTCGCATCCTAAACGATTAAAGCTTTTGAAGTCACTTGAGAGGGCCCCCGACTTGATTATCAAGAGGTATTCGTCGGAGAACTAGAATGGTATAATATAATATAGGAATTGACTTGAGCCCTACCTAACTGGAATGAAATTGAAAGTGGTATCTTGTTTTGCTTGTGCAAATATGTGCAACGTGTATATTAAAATCATGTTATGAATAAATTGAACATGTGACATGATTGAATGAATTACATGGTATTGAATGTCTTCTTTGAAAGGCGAATATGTGGTCCATGATGATTGACTACTTGATTTTAGTGTAAGGCGTTAGACCCTCAGAGATTCGTGTTATGACCGGCATAATTTAGTTAGCCCGAAAAACTCTTTGTTGGAAAGTTTGTTAGTTCGGTGCAACTATTGCACGTGCATATGAATCACTTGTTTAGTTGATAAGGACAATTTTCACCTCAATGTCCACGTTTGTTGAACTTTGTAAACCTCGATAATGTCCTTGAACCCCGTCAAGAGTCAAGATGACTCGACTTTGGAATTGAGTGGAGATGATATTTAAGTATTTCTTTCCCTACCGTTCCTCGATTCGTTTCTCCATGACCCGTATTTTTGTGTACGACTTATCTACCTTTGTTGAGCCGTTAGCTCAACTGTCCGACTCGCACTACTGTTTTGCAAGTGCTTGTCCTCTTCTTGCCTTGCCTCCTGACCGGGAATTAGAGTTTTACCTTGAGCCTTTGCCAGGGACTTCGCCTATATCTAGAACGCCTCACAGAATAGCTCCAGCGGGGTTGTGAGAATTGAAAGAGTAGTTGTAAGAACTTCAAGATAGGGAGTTCATTAAACCGAGTGTGTCACCGTGGGGTGCACCGATATTGTTTGTGAAAGAAATAAGGTAATTTACGCTTTCAGATAGACTATCTAGTTGAACGGTGCTATCAAGAATCGATATCCCTTGCCACACATTAATGATCTCTTTGATCAACTTCTCGATGCTCGGTTGGTTATTCTAAGTTTGACTTGAGGAGTGACTATTATCGCTGATAGTTCGAGGAGGAGGATGTTCCAAAGACAAATTTTCCGCATTACCGCATATGGCCATTATGAGTTCGTGGTTATGCCTTTTGGTTTGACGAATGTACCTGTAGTTTTTTTTTATGGACTTGATGAATAGGGCTTTTCATGAGTATCTTGATTGCTTTGGGGTGGTATTTATTGATGACATTCTTGTGTACTCCAAGTCACGAGAGGAACATAAGAATCATTTAAGAGAGGTTCTTTCTATCTTGCGGAAGAAGCAACTTTATGCGAAATTTAGTAAGTGTGCTTTCTGGCTAGAGCAAGTTCTTTTCTAGGGCACGTGGTGTCTAGTGATGGTATTGTGGTGGAGGTATTGGAAGATTTATTGTCTGCTTGTGCTAAGGAATTCAAAGGTAGTTGAGATTCTCATTTACTACTAGTCGAATTTGCGTATAACAAATTTACGCAGCTAAATTCAAGATGTTGAGATGGCGCCATATGAGGCTTTAAATGGGTGTAAGTGTCGTTCACCGATTACTCTGGGATGAAGTTGGTGAAGCAAAGCTATGGGGTTCGGAATGGTACAACAAATAAATCGGTGAGAGTGTGAAACTTATCGAGACGTATTTCTTACATTTCATAGTAGACAAAATAGCTACGCAGACAACCGGAGACGTGATTTAGAGTTTCGGGTTGGTGACTTTGTATTCTTGAAAGTATACGCTCCTGGCGCGGACATTACTAAGCGATTTGGGATGAAAGGTAAGCTTTCTCCTAGATTTATTGGACCATTCGAGATCCTAGAGAGGATTGGAACTTTGGCGATCGGTTGGCATTGCCACCTTCTATATCGGATGTTCATGATGTTTTATGTCTCGATGCCGCAAGTACTTAAAGGACGAGTCTCATGTCCTTACTTATGAGAGATTATTGAACCTGACCTTTCTTATGATGAAGCCGGTGAGGATTCTTGATACGAAGGAACAAGTCTTGAGAACAAAGAGGATTCATCCGTTAGTGAAGGTCTTGTGGAAGAATCATAATATTGGGGAAACTACTGGGAAACCGAGCTTGATATGAGAGAGGATACCCTTACCTATTCGATGATTCCGTTATGAATTTAGGGACTAAATTCTTTTAGTGGGGAGGATGTGAGAACCCAAACCCTACTTGTGTATCATGCCTTCTATACTTGATTAATATGTTCATTATGTGCCTTAACATGTTTTAGAGTCCATATTGTTCATACCATGCTCGCATTAGGTCAACCATGATCGTAGTTGCTTGTATGCCTTCTATACGTGGCATGCTTTGTTAAAATTGTCAGGTATCACCTTAGTACTTAACTAAGTCTTACTAGAACCTTAGTACATTTATAACATGCTTAATGTATGCCTTAACATGTTAAAGACTTCATTCTGTTCATGTCATGCTTGCATTAGAGTTGTTACGTTCATAGCCGCTTGAATGCCTTCTATGCATTGCATACCTTGCCTTGTGCTTTGAGTGTTCGCTTTAGCATGTTAGCACTTAACCAAGTCTTGTTGGAGTGCTATTACCTTGCATAAATGACTTATAACATTCATCTTGATCATAGTAGGCTTGGTTGAGAGTTTAGAAGCATTGTTGCTTCGTTCGAGCCTTAGGTTTCTCGGATTGCCTTTGTTGCTCGTATTGTTTGTGTTTTAAACTTGCGAGAAGTTCATTTGAGTTCTAGAAAGTGTACTAGTATTTTTCATGCTTGCACAATCATTGTTCATAGACTTGTTGAATTTGGTAATAAGATGACCAATTTATTCCTTCACAGATCAATCATGTTTTGGGCAAACTTCGGGAAAATTCTGGTACCAATCTACTAAATAGAATTTTCTAAAAATTTAGTATGTTTTACCTTCATATGTTAGGATACTCTCTGTAAAATTTGGTAATTTTCCAAGGTGTCTAAGTAACCTCAATTAGGTCTTGCCTTACGGCTGTGCCAGAATTCAGTTTTCTGGGAAACAACTTCTGTACTTGAACTTGTAGTAACCATATCTTGATCAATATAAGTCCAAATGGAGTACTTTAAAATTCTAAAATATAGTTTAATGAGTCTAGTTTCAGAAAAATCAAAAATCACCTCATTTGGAGTTGTGAGCGATTTATGGTCGATTTTACAAGATTGACTGTCCAGTAAGCTTTCCAGGCGCCCGCCTCAACTTCTGGGAGCAGTTCAACTTCAGCTTTCAGCCCCTGCATCTGAGGCGCCCGCCTGGGCTTTGGTGAGGCGCCCGCCTCAACTTCAGAGGCCATCTACGGGATTTTTACTTCCTGTTTTGGTGTGTACGACTTTTGCCACTTAAACACCATTCCAAACCTCTTCTAAAACCTTCCTAACACCCTTTGCTTATGTCCTAACATCACTTAACATGTTTTAAGAATGGATTAATCAACCATTAGTGAGCATTAATCAAGCCAAAATCAGATATTTTCTTACCACATGAGAGTGACACTTGTCCCACCAGATTTTGAACCTTTAAACACCACAATCTGATGTTTTGACCTTCATTCTCCTCCTTCACTCTTCATGAACGAAATTTCTTCTTCTCCCAAGTCTCCCATGGCTCCTTGAAGGTGATCTCTTGGTCCTCCATCATCCTTCATCATTTGCTCAAGCTTCCTTCATTAAAAGTGTAGAGCTTGAAGAGTTGAGCAGCTTCAACCAAATAGTTTGTGCTCTTCCTATCTTCTTCCTTGGTGAAAGGTAAGCTATTGATTCCCCTTAGGAAGTATGCTAGTCTTGCCATGTCCCCCTCTTCTCATGTTTCCCATGCTCCTACCATGTCCATGCCATGCTTGATGAAGAGTTGAACTTGTAAGGATTTTGAATGATATATTCATCTTGTAGTTTTTGGTCCTATGCCTAGAAGTAAATATGTTCTATGCCTCCTTAGGAACAACTAATGTTCTTGGATCAATGACTTTTGATAACTCTATGAGATTTTGAATTCTAGGGTTCCACATGCTAGGAATTGTTCATCTTATTGATTGGGTCCTATGCTTAGAAGCAAATGTGTTCTATGCCTTTCTAGGATTAACTAATGTTCTTGGACTATTGGCTTTTGATAACTTTTGAAATTATGATTCTTAAGTTCCCTTGAATTATGAGATGTTGAACTTGATAATTCTTTACTATGGTTGTTAAGTGGATTAACGGCCTAGTTACTCGACTCGAGAACTTAGAAAGGGGTTTTGGATGCATTTAGCATCTTAACTCTCTTGGATGAATTGTTAGAGACGACTCAACGGAGTTAACTTAAGTGAGCCATTGAACAATACCGCTCAATGATCAATCCCTACGACGCTCTAAACACGTTTCTCTAAGAATGATAATTCTAGACTCTTGAGATTGGATTGATTACCTTGCTTGATTTTTGATGTCATGTAATAGAATACCTATTTGACATGTTGAGTTCGCTCTTGTCGAACTCATTCCTGCTTGACTATTGACGATAATTCTAGACTCTTGAGAATTGGATTGATTACCGTGCTTGATTCTTGATGTCATGTAATGGAATACCTATTTGACATGTTGAGTTCGCTCTTGTCGAACTCATTCCCGCTTGATTATTGATGAGAATATTTATTTGTCATGAACCAGATCGCTCTTGTCGACCTCGCTCCCTACTTGAGAATTTGTTAAGTAGACACTACTTGACATTTGCATGAGTCCACCGGCCCCGTCATTGATTCACACACGCCTCCACCGTGGCCACAGTGGGGGAAGTAGCTCCTTGCTGTAATCTTCAAGAGCACCATTGGTGTCTATCCCTGCATTCCCCGGAAGGTCGATGTACTTACACGCATCCGACACATGCACGCCAAGATAACGCTTGTATGCGTGAACTACGTAGCGGCCCGGCCTCCATATATCCTTATCCTATGTGATTTAATTTCAAGCACCTATGTGAAACAATGTGCATCTTGGATATATGATCTCTATGCTTATGTGACTATAACTTGCCTCAGTATGTTGCATATTGCCATGACATGCATGATTGATAGCTTACAAGTCTTTATGACTTACCCATTCCCTTTATCGCTTTTAGATCCTAGCAAGACAGTCCTTCTCGCTGAGGATTGCGGTGTTCGTGCTTTGCTTCTCTTTTGGTCCGACGCTGAAGTTGAAGAGGTGGATTAGATGTCCTCTTCCTTTCTTTTGTTATTTTGCAAGGACGATGGGTTTAAGCAAGTCAATTAGACTATGCTTGGGAATGTGTATAGAACTTAATCTTGATGCTTTATTTAGCTACTTGTAGTTTAACTCTTGTAGTACTTGTAACCTCTTTATGCCGGCATTGTGTAAGCCGAAGTTTTGGTTATCTTGTATAATAGTTCACTACGTATAAGTCTTCCGCCGAGCATACTATTAGCTCTTATCTAATTCATGTCTATAAACCGTTAGCTTGGGTTCCGATGTAGTGTCGCCGATGACTTGGCTCAAATTGTTTAACTGTTTATCGTTTTAAAGTTTTAAAAATACCGCCCTTTAGGGTCGAGGCGTGCACGCCTCCAATGTTGCGCCACGTCGTTTTCTTGAATTGAGTCCTTGCATGTTTATTGTCCACTTGTTTTTCCCCTATTTGGGCGGTCCGACCGCTGTTCCTCCGGTCCGGTCGGGTCAGCTTGGTATCGAGCTTGTTTATAGAAAGTTAGCTATCGCCGTGATAGGTTCCATGGCCTAGTTGGGTTAAGTTCTGTGTGAATCATGACGTTGAGTGTTCTTTCGCGCCTTATTGGCGCATTCTTCGTTAATGAATAGGACTTAGAATCCTAAGTTCATTGTAATCTAGGTTCTCGTGAGTTCAGTGTTCGTGTCAAGGAATATTACCTTTCTCCCGTTTTACTTTCAAGGCACAGTTATACCAAGAGTAGGTGTTACGCTACTATAGATCCATTGTTTCCTTGCTTCGCTACTTGAAATCATAGAAATCAGTTTGTCGGTCCCAAGAGTGATCGTCGTGGAATTCACTACAGCCAAGATTCATTGTACGCGTTTTGAGAGCGGAATGGCTTAGCCTCCCGTAGCACTTATTAATATTTCATAATTGATATATGAATACTTGTACCCATTATAGTTCATGATCATGTGTTCATGTCTTGCTTGCTTAGAGGAAACTTGAGTACTTGCTTCCCGATATTAATTTTAGTTAAGGAGATTATCTCAAATAATGAAATATTTTCATTCATGATCTGTTAAAATTTGTGATAAGCCAAGAGTTAATCACGTGCCACCTACTCAAAATTGTTTTCAACCTATACGTGTTTTCATGTGAAAGGATTAGTAGTGTATTTGTGGGTAAACATATTCTACCTACTGATTTTGAAATTTTGTTCTTGCCTCTTTGTTAACCTAATATATGAGGAAAGTATTAGCTTTGGGTATTGTGTTGTGCCTACCATTGATAAGTGGTTAATTGTGTGATTAATAACATACTTGAATTTTCTTGAACTTGGATATCGAAAAATACTGTAGATTCCTTGAAATTGACTAAATAATATTAGACCACCTTACCTTGCATGAATGTGTATATGTATGATAAAAACACGATTATTCCATACTTGTTATACTTGTATAGTATAGTTAAAATACTATGTTACATGAAGTTTGTACCCTATCTATATGTATACATCTACTGTAGTACCTAATCGTGAGTGCTTGGGCTGCCTAGTGTCGGGAATTGGAGGACTCTTTCCTGCTGCATGTTATTTAGATTGAAGGGATACCCTAATGATCAAGGTATCGTTGTGGTTTCAAGTTGAGACTTGGTGAGTACCCGATAGGTGATCGCATGATCTATGATTGGATTAATCGTCAACTTGTTTACGGCTTGACCCATAGTGATTTGAGGTCTACTAGTTAATAACTAATTGCTAGCCAAAGATTATTAAGTTATTGTCTTGTACCGTTATTCGACTAATACGTTAATAGAGTATTAGCATCTTGTAAAAGGATTTATCTATCATTAGTGGATCGTTAAGGGTATGAATGTTTCATACTTGGCATACTTGCATGGTAGATTAAAATACTATGTATATGATATTGATTTCCATGCCTAAATGTAACTATATATTATGTGCATGAGACCTTCATAAAGGATGCTCTTATATGACTTGTAACCCCTCTCGCATCCTAAACGATAAAGCTTTTAAGTCACTCGTGAGGGCCCCCGACTTGATTATCAAGAGGTATTCGTCGGAGAACTAGAATGGTATAATATAATATAAGGAATTGATCGAACCTGCTACCAACCGGAATGAAATTGAAAGTGGTATCTTGTTTTGCTTGTGCAAATATGTGCAACGTGTATATTAAAATCATGTTATGAATAAATTGAACCCGCGTGACATGATTGAATGAATTACATGGTATTGAATGTCTTCTTTGAAAGGCGAATATGTGGTCCATGATGATTGACTACTTGATTTTAGTGTAAGGGCGTTAGACCCTAGAGATTCGTGTTATGACCGCATAATTTAGTTAGCCCGTAAAACTCTTTGTTGGAAAGTTTGTTAGTTCGGTGCAACTATTGCACGTGCATATGAATCACTTGTTTAGTTGATAGGACGAATTTTCACCTCAATGTCCACGCTTGTTGGAACTTTGTAAACCTCGATAATGTCCTTGAACCTCGTCAAGAGTCAAGATGACTTGACTTTGGAATTGATTGGAGATGATATTTAAGTATTTCTTTCCCCTTACCTTGCTTCAAGCAGATTCGCTTTCTCCATGACCCGTATTTTGTATACTCGACTTATCTACCTTTTATTGAGCTCGTTAGCTCAACCGTCCGACTCGCACTACTGCTTTTGCAAGTGCTTGTCCTCTTCTTGCCTTGCCTCCCGACCGGAATTAGAGTTTTACCTTGAGCCTTTGCCGGTGGGACTTCGCCTATATCTAGAACGCCTCACGTAATAGCTCCACTGGCCAGTTGTGAGAATTGAAAGAGTAGTTGTAAGAACTTCAAGATAGGGAGTTCATTAAACCGAGTGTGTCACCGTGGGGTGCACCGATATTGTTTGTGGAAAGAAATAAGGTAATTTACGCCTTTGTATAGACTATCGACGCAATTGAACTAGATTGCTATCAAGAATCGATATCCCTTGCCACACATTAATGATCTCTTTGATCAACTTCGATGCTCGGTTGGTTATTCTAAGTTTGACTTGAGGAGTGACTATTATCGCTTGATAGTTCGAGAGGAGGATGTTCCTAAAAAGACGTAAACCTTCCAGTATAACGTATGGCCATTATGAGTTCGTGGTTATGCCTTTGGCTCAATTTGACGAATGTACCTGTAGTTTTTTTTATGGACTTGATGAATAGGCTTTTCATGAGTATCTTGATTGCTTTGGGGTGGTATTTATTGATGACATTCTTGTGTACTCCAAGTCACGAGAGGAACATAAGAATCATTTAAGAGAGGTTCTTTCTATCTAAGTAGTTAGCAACTTTATGCGAAATTTAGTAAGTGTGCTTTCCTCGCTAGAGCTAGTTCTTTCTAGGGCACGTGGTGTCTAGTGATGGTATTGTGGTGGAGGTATTGGAAGATTTATTGTCCGCTTGTGCTAAGGAATTCAAAGGTAGTTGAGATTCTCATTTACTACTAGTCGAATTTATGATAACAACAAGCTACCATTCAAATTGAGATGGCGCCATATGAGGCTTTAAATGGGTG
>CM028382.1:70297053-70336466 GCA_013146195.2 Codonopsis lanceolata | reverse complement strand
TTGAAGGATATATCATATATATATCATACAAGTTCGTTATCAGAATTAAGAATTACTTTTATGCGAACTAGAGCCTTGTGCGCAAGAGAATCTGCTTGAGCTACGATCTTCGTATGCCAATATCCACAAACTCGCAAGTCTTTCTGCCTGATTGATATCACGGAGCACGGATATCAATATCGTTCACACCGCAAATCCAAGCCTCTTGATGGTTAGGCTAGAGGAGTATTTTGGTGAGATAGATTTAGGAGGAGAGAGAGGGCGGCAACTTAGGAGACGTGTTCTCCAATTTGTGATTTTGGTTTTATCCTTTTGTTGCCCTATTTATATTATTACAAGAAACCTATTTTGTAGGTTAAGTAATCCTAAACCCAATTGGATTAGGATACTAATTAACCAATAAATAATATAAATATATTTCCATGTGGCGGGACTAAATAATCGGCCGCAAGCCCACTACCAACATCTCCCACTGCATACACTGGACTCACCTCTAACCACATCGATCATCAAAACCCGTTAAACACGCTCTTCATACCGAAGTGAAGCTGCACATACGACGAGAAAGATAGGTGGAGCGCTATACCAAATCACCATCCGACCAAGATAGAACGCCCTCGTAGAAACAAAACTCGCCTATACCCTGCATCGTATATATACATCAATTTAAGCATCCTCAATCCTCAAGAGCGTGCTTAAACTCAATATGTTTGTGTATCAAGATCAACCTTTTGAACCGTATGTTCAATATGATCGCTATGGCATTGAAACACAAAAATAAAGATGCATATCATACTATCTTCCTTAGACACTCATATTAATCACTCTTTGGCCGATCGCTTCAAAGAATGCTCCTAGGACTGTATGTGCATAGCCTGATGCCAAAGTAGCATCATCAACGCCCAAGTTCATGATATAGTTCTAAGTCACATAGGTATAATTGTGATCTGGATTTGATCACTAGAACTCACACAATGATGAAGCAGGATCATTCAATCACTTTCTTAAGTCGCATTATAGTCACATACAAGATGAAGTGTATGCTATGACGAACTCCCACACAAGTAGGCATGTCATGCTCAAACGCCATACGAACCTTAGTCTAGCCGCCCTTCCGCGCCTAACTTGAGTACTTAAAAGCGCTCACTCTTCTAGTCTCTCTTTAAGATCTCACATTCGACTTTCCTTGGGATATAAAGTCGACCTTATAAAGGTCTCATCTTGGCCGTATGCCAAGGCGATAAATGTAATGTCATTTCGCACTCTTTGTAGGTACCAAAGACTTTACTATCTCAACTTGCTCGCCCACCTGCGACAAGGTGAATTACCCGTGTGAGAGGGCCAATTCAATATCCACGACATCTTTTAATCAAAATATATATGCTACACAATTTCATATCAAAATATCCAATTAACATATAAAAGGAAAATGAAACCGCAATTTATTCAAACGATAATGAATAATAATCAAATGTCAACATAAGTGTTCTCGTAATAAAAGTCAAACCTACGAAGCCCTAGACCCAACATGTGATCCTCGAAAGATCTCTAGCTAGAGGTTTAGTCATAGGGTCACCTAACATGCTTCTAGTAGGAATATATTCTAGAACAACTTTTCTTCTCGCAACCATGTCTCTAGTGAAATGATATTTGATGTTAATGTGTTTGCCTTCCCATGTACTTGGGATCTTTAGTGTAACCTAAAGCAGCCATGCTATCACAAGCAATGACTACAGATCTATCCACATCAGAACATCAAGATGTTGAAGAAAACTCCTCAACCACACAGCTTCTTGAACCGCACCGAGCAAGCCATGTACTCGACTCCATCAGATAGGGCGGTGCTAGTCTGTCGCTTGCTACTCCAAGAGATAGCTCCACCACCAAGGAGGAAAGCGTAGCCCGAAGTAGATTTATAACCATCTACATCTCCACCCAATCCGCCGTGAAACCTTTCAAGCTCAAATCCCCACCTTGGTAACATAGGGTTAAATTTGTGGTTCCCACCAAGTAACGTAACCCTCTTCACCGCCATCCAAAGGTTGAGGTCCAGATTACTTTGGAATCGACTCAACATCCCAACCGCAAAGCATAGGTCGCCGAGTACACACCATAGCATACATCAAGCTTCCTACCGCATTTGCATATGGAGTCGTAGACATTCTCTTTCTTTCTTCTTCATTCTTAGGGCATTGGTTTGTACTAAGGACACATCCCTTTTCCATTGAGTGACAACGGTTTTGAGTTAGTCATGCCAAATCGCTCGATAACTTTCTTAATGTAAGTCTCTTGAGACAAACCAAGAAATCTTTTCGAATCCATCTCTAATGACTTTTACTCCAAGCACATAGCTTGCTTCACCCAAGTCTGTCATATCGAAAAGCGCAGATACCACTCTTTAGTGGCATTTATCATCTCCATATCATTTCCAGCTAGTAGGATGTCATCAACATATAATGACGTAATCAAGATCTTTTTCTTGGATCGCTTAACATACACACAGTAAAGGGTCTTCCTCAATCATCACAAAGCCAATTGAGGTTATCGCTGGTGAAAGCGAATGTACCACCTGCCTAGATGATTGTTTGAGACCATAAATGGAACGCTTGAGTCGGCACACTTTGCGCTCTTGTCCCTTGACTTCAAAACCCTCCGTTGAGTCATATAGATCTCTTCATCTAGTTCTCCATTGAGAAATGCGCTTTTAACATCCATCCGATAAAGTTCTAGATCCATGTGTGCTACTATCGCTAGATTAGGCGAACAGAGGAAAATCTCACCACGTGGGAGAATGTCTCCTCATAGTCTAAACCTCTCTTTGGGTAAAGCCTTTCGCCACAAGACGTGCCTTATATTTGTCAATTGATCCATCTCGCTTTCGCTTGACTTTGAAAACCCATTTGTTTCCAATAGTCTTGCGACCTTGGAAGATCAACTAACTCCCAAACCCGATTCTTTTTCATGAGGAAATTTCATCTTCCATTGCATTCATCCATTCACTTGTAGGTAAAGAAAGAGCTTCTTTGAACGATGTAGGCTCACTAGAATTGAAAGAAGTAGTTAGAAAGATTCTCTTCGATCGCGAATCGACGACGAGGTATATTTCCACGTTTACTTCTTCGCTCTAGTATCGGACTCACTAGAATCCGCACTCCACTCTGATGAAGATCACCTTGACTCTCATTGGCGACTTCCATAGGTTCAACCTCATGTTGTACCATAGGATTAGGTTGAGGCAATTCCACCTTCGCCAAAAGATGTCATGTGTTCTTCTTCCATCTCAAAAGTTCAAAGTCTTTCCTAACTTCACCTATCTGTGGGAAATCATTCTCAATGAAATCAACATTGCGCGACTCGATTCACATTCCTTCGTTAGGTTTTCCACCGTACATATAACATAACCCTTGAGGTATCTCGAATACCTTATGAAAACACACTTGTTTCCTCTAGGGCCTAGTTTTCCAAACTTATTGGAAGTACTATGGACATAACTGCACAACCCCAAGGATGAAGATGCCCCAATTTAGGCTTCTCACCTTTCCAAAGTTCATAAGGGGTTTGGGAACCGACTTAGAAGGCACTCGGTTAAGTATGTAGGCGGCAATATTAGCGCATCCCCCAAAACGAAATTGGGAGGTTGGCCTGTGCCATCATCGACCTAACCATTTCCAACAATGTTCGATTCCTTCGCTCGCAACACCATTTTGTTGCGGAGTTCTAGGAATTGTCAACTGCCAGATTCCCTTTTTCTCACACAATTCTTTAAATTGATCGAGATAAATATTCACGACCGTCAGTTCTAAAAGTTTTAAGCTTTTATCCTTTGATTCTCAACCTCGCGAGAAAGCGCTCAAACACTTGAGAGCTTCATCGCGGTGAGAAATAAGGTAAACATAACCATAGCGTGTATAGTCATCGATAAAAGTGAGAAAATAGGAAGCTTCATGACGTGCCTTAACATTCATTGGTCCGCAAATGTTTGAATGGACTAACTCTAATGGGTATGTGGCTCTTTTGCCTTACCAAAAGGCTTTCCAAGCTTTTCCCGCCAAACAAGATTCACACAAGGGTAGGTTGACTTGGTGAGAGACCCCAACAGGGCCTTCTAGCCAATCTAGTCATCCTATCTTTTCCTATATGTCCAAGTCTAGCATGCCACAACTTAGAATTAGAATCATCATAAACCATGCAAGAAGAAGAATTAAGAGAAGAATTATGGGAATCCAACAAATCTAATTTAAAGAAATTATCTGACAAAGAACCATGTCCCAAAACCTCATCACCAAAACAAATATCCAAGTTATCATTACGAAAATTAAAAGAATATCCATGTCCTAGCATTTGTACTACTGATAGAAGATTATGTCGAATTCCAGGTGCATAAAGAACTTCATGAAGAGTCAATGTGCGTCCACTCCGCAATTGAAGTTGGTATGAGCCAACTCCTTTGACTTCAACAGAACTGCATTTCCCATGAAAATTCTTCTTGTACGGCGGGAACTTTTCGATAATCTACAAATCATTCTCGATCCTCGTCACATGTTTGGTTGAGCTTCGAGTCTACAATCCACACAGGGAGAGAGTCGCCTAATAA
The DNA here is from genome assembly GCA_013146195.2 of Codonopsis lanceolata. Lineage (NCBI taxonomy): Eukaryota > Viridiplantae > Streptophyta > Magnoliopsida > Asterales > Campanulaceae > Codonopsis > Codonopsis lanceolata. The sequence continues at coordinate 70,331,872 of CM028382.1, read as the reverse complement.
AACATGAGAGCAAACATAACTTTGCATGGAGATAGGATTAAGTGATACCTTCTTGGGCTCAGGACAAGTCCGAGCAAAATGACCCAAGGCACCACAGTTGTAGCACTTCTGCTTAGCAATATTCTTTTTGCCTCTACGGTGTTTAGCAATTTTGTCACTTTTAGGGCCCAAATTCTGAGTCTTCTTGCTTTTAGCTTGTCTCTTGCGTTGCCTGTGTGGCTTGCGCGGACCCTCAAGGGAAACAAGAGCAAGATCACGAGTCGCAGCACTTATCGCGTGATTCGCTTCATGACACTCGACCTCAAGCTTAACATGGTGAGATACATCCGCAAAAGTACGAATGTATAAGGCGTGAGCGAATCACCGCTTGAACTTGTTGTTCATCGAGATAAGATGAACCGGCGGCTTTAAGATCACGAATCATTAGGACATCTCACGTAGTTATTCAAGAATGTTTCGTTTTACGGTCAATGTTATAGCTTTCAAACTTGTAGGTCAAAGTCCTTAACTTTGTAGCGAGATATTCCCATAAATGCGCTTAATACGGTCCCACATATGTTTAGCACGATCCAGCGATCTTCAAACTCGCTAATCGATCATTATGCATGCTACTCGGCATAGTAAAGCGTGCACATCGATCTTTCTTTTTCGATCAAGGAATTCACATTTTCGCGTCTTTGGGCGGTAAAGTTACCCATCTACGGTTCTACCATCACGATATCAAGGTTGTCAGAACCTCTTGCTCGTTTAGCAAGTGCGTGATTTTCCTTTGCCAAACACCATAGTTTGAGCCATCTAATTTCTCACCCTTATTAAGGTCAGCGATTACATTCTGAGAAGTCATTTCACTACAATTTGTTGCAAAAATAAGACATAAGCATATATATATATATATATATATATATATATATATATATATATATTGATTCACTTTTGTTTCGAAAAATCAATTACTAAATATAATCACATCATACACGTAAGGAGGGAAAATCCGCGAGGCTCGTAATCACAACCAAAAGCATGCATAACATGAAAATATTCATAAATTGATAATTTAAACAAAAGAAATATGATAGAACAGATCCATCAAGTACAAATCATGTACATAAATATTTTCACTACTGAAAATAAATTTATTGGGTCTCGTATAGTCCCAATCGCAATTTTAGAGCCCAAAACGACAATTAAATAAGCTAAAAATGACTTAAAAATAGCTTAAAATTCACAAAGAATTTTAAAAAATTAACAGTCCCAAACAGCCCTAAGCATCAAAGAATGACAAAAGCGACCCACGAATATTATTTTTGTAATTTTAAAAAAACAGAAAACAGGTTTTTACACACTGAAAAATCAAAAACAAATATTTACAGGCTGAATTGATCAAAACAGAGACCACCATTGGACTCAGACGGCCAAAACAGAGCCAGACGCGCCGGCCGTTTGCCGATCGGAGCTCCAGAATCGCCGCACGCGCCCCCACGCGCCACCTGCGCGTGTGGGCTTCCCTGAAGAAGCTGACTGGGCATTAGGGCTGACGTGTCTGCTGACGTGGCACGATGACGTCACCGATGACGTCAGCACAGAGGATTTTTCTGGAAGTGGGCCCCCACTGATGACATGGTAGGTGACGTGGTAGCCACGTCATCAGTCAACGGTTGACCGTTGACCAGTCAGCGGCTGACTGGACAGGCTCCAGTCGTCTCCACGCGCCGTGCCGGAGAGTGACGTCCACGCGTCGCCTTCCGGTGGTCCGATGACTGCGCGACCGGTGGCGTTGTACTCGACTCATCAAGTACTTCCCATTGATGTACTTTTTACCTCGAAAGGAGTGCCCAAAATGGCACGTGTATCGAGGCCGAGAGTGGGGGTCGTTTTAGGTCGAAGTTTTAACCCTAAAAATCGATTCGCGAAGGGCCAACTTCGCGAGGCCATAAAACGTTCATTTTAAGTCCAAATTAAGCATATAATATGTCGTTGGAAAGCCCTCACGGAGTACTACAAGTATAGTCCATAAAATCACGATTTTACAGAACATAAACAGGTCGAATCAGCACGCAAAGTTTCGGAAAAATCTGTTTTCAACAAAACTTGGGTTTGCGATATTTTGAAAAATACCCAACGGAATTCAACGAGAATTTAGTATGTTGTTCACCTCGTCGTAGGGAACTCAGACATATAAATTTTTCTTGAAAATTTCAAAGTTTTACACATAAAATAATAAAACCCATTTGTTTCGTTATCGGGTAAAACTTTTAAACAAACCCAAAAACAAGAGTATGCGATTCATGGCATAACAATACGAGCAATCAAGCAATATGGCTCTGATACCAATGAAGGATATATCATATATATATCATACAAGTTCGCTATCAAAGCAGTAATTAAGGATTATCTATATGCGAACTAGAGCCTTGTGCGCAGCGGAAGAATTTCGCTTGAGCTACGATCTTCGTATGCCAATATCCACAGACCTGCAAGTCTCTCTCGTCGGATTGATATCACGGAGCACGGATATCAATACTGGTTCACACCGTAAATCCAAGCCTCTTGATGGTTAGGCTAGAGGGAGTATTTTGGTGAGATAGATTTAGGGAGAGAGAGAGGAGGCACCCACCTTGCTATTAGGCGTGCAATACACAATTAGGGTTTTATCCCCTTTATTGCCCTATTTATATTATTACAACAAACATATTTCTTGTAGGTTAAGTCAATCCTAAACCCACTTGGATTAGGATTCTAATTAACCAATAAATAATATAAATATTATTTACATGTGGGCGGGACTAAATAATCGGGCCGCAAGCCCAATTACCAACAAAAGTAAAACAAGAATGAGCAAGCTTAGCTCGAATCAGACAAAGATGAAGAATGCCTTAACTAAGGAGAAGGATGGCCATTGTAGCGAGCTATTTCTTTCCTCAATATGTTCAAAATCCAATGACCTAAATCACATATGAGATGGGCAGATAAAGAGGAAGATGACATAGTGGGCGAGAGAAAGACTGACTTGACATGACTTCTCCTTTACGACTTCCAACAACTATAGTAGATTGGGAAAGGGTTCCGATAGGACCTAGGGATTTTCACAGGAAATGTGTTTTTTTGGGAAGAAAGGGTACTGAGTAAAGCTATAGAAGGGTTCTTATCTCTCCCACTGCTCCAGACTTATACAGGAATATAAGTCAAAGGGGAAGAAGATGAAATAGACCTACTTTCTTTTCCATGCGTACCAGACTTGAGGGAAGGGAGGGTAGTTTACGAAAAAGGAGACGGAGTAGTCGGAGATTGAGGAAGACGAAGATTGGCCATATTTTGAACAAATTTATGAAGGTGAACTTCTGCGATTGAAAAAAAAATGGTACTAAAAGGATTAATATTTAAGAAAGTGGGCCGGTCTGCAATTATCTCTTTTTATTTTCCACAAGCTCCCTGGAGAACTTTGAAAAATTTCCTAACCCACTAAGCATAATCATTTATTTACCACCTACATTTTCAAAAAGGCCTAGCCTCTATAAATATCATGTCAATAAAGCCTGTTAAATACCAAATTTTGTTATTAATTTATGTCACATTTATAACATGACATTTGAAATCTTATAAAAAAGCAGTGCGAGAATTGAATTGATGATCCCTAAGTAATATTCCCTCCGTCCCTAAATTATCGTCCTCCTTTCGTTTTTCGTCCGTCCCAAAATAATTGTCCACTTTGAAACTTACCTTTTTAGAACATCACTTTTACCACTTTACCCTTACTTTTTCACTCTACTTTAATTATGAGCCACATATACATGGACATTAAAGGAAACTACACATTAAACCAATATAAATAATCAAGTCAATTACTTTTTCTTAAACTGTGCGCCGGGTCAACCCAGACGATTATTTAGGGACGGAGGGAGTACAAAAAAGAGTAGTTAACTCTTTAACAAATGGAAAATACTCAACATTTATACAAAGACAAGCTAGACAAGGACCAAGCTCTCGGGATTCGAATTTTGTTCAGACTCAGATCCATATCATACTTAATTGCAGTTGGCCTAATTTACTGTGGGTGGAACGAACTGACCTTGTGCTTGACCGATTAATCGGTACTCCTCATGAACGAAGGGACCTTGGACGTGGTCCTATTTTGATTCTACTTACAAAATTTATTGACAAAAATCGAAGTATTACTCCCTCAGTTCTAGGTAAAGAGTCCTCGTTTGTAAGTCAATTTTTTTAAAAAATAATACTTTTAGTAGCTAATTAGTAATAAAATGATAATTTTATAACTTAATTTTTAAAAGTGAACTCTTTAAGTTAAACAACCAAAAATGAAATAGTGGACTTTTTGCACATAATGGAGAGAGTATAAGTTGCAACTAGAATACAACACTTTAATGCATGACATAAGTAATGTTGTTAGATAACTTTATACATCGTAATTTGCATGCCTTGAGATTGTTTTCAAATACAAATGTTTGTTCTGCTCCAAATTTATTGTCTTGGTGAAAGCAGGGTGACCCAATTGAGAATTAAACCAACTTATATATGTTCGAACCTAATTAGTCTTTACATATAACCATTTGAAGTGGAGTAATATGTTTTATTTTTATATTACTTTTCAAATCACAACACATTAACATACAAGTTAATTAATTTATTTTTTATTTGTTCGATGGAAATATTTTAGTCCATTGTGCTTATGATTCGCGTCTTGTGTTCCATTTACAAAAAAAAAATTTACTATATAACTAAGGCTTTTGCTACCAAAATTTCAAAGAAAATTGGATATAACTTAATACAAAATTTATTAAAAAGGATAAATTAAACAATATTATTTTAGAAGATTAATTCAATAATAGCAATATGATAGATATGAATTAAACTAATTATTATTTTCCATCAACACATAATTTTAAATATTAAATTAAATCAAATGTATAGCTATGTAAAAGATACCAAAATCTTATGATACTATATTACACTACGGTTTCTGTTTGTAATTGGGCTTGCGGCCCGATTATTTGGTCCCGCCCACATGGAAAATATATTTATATTATTTTTGGTTAATTAGTATCCTAATCCTAGTGTGTTTAGGATTGACTTAACCTACAAGAAATATGTTTCTTGTAATAATATAAATAGGGCAACTAAGGGGATAAAACCCTATTACTTTGCACGCCTAGAAGTGGCCGCCCTCTTCCTCTCTCTCCCTAAAATCTATCTCACCAAAATACTCCCTCTAGCCTAACCATCAAGAGGCTTGGATTTGCAGTGTGAACCAGTATTGATATCCGTGCCCTGTGATATCAATCCGACGAGAGAGACTCGCAGGTTTGTAGATCTTAGTATACGAAGATCGTAGCTCAAGCGAAATTCTTCCGCTGCGCACAAGGTTCCAGTTCGCACAAGGTAATTCATTATTACTGTTTTGATAGCGAACATTGTATGATATATGTTTAGATATATCCTTCATTGGTATCAGAGCCTTATTGCTTGATTGCTCGTATCGTTATGCCATGAATCGCATGCTCTTGTTTTTGGAGTTTGTTTAAAAGTTTTACCCGATAACGAAACAAATGAGTTTTATTATTTTATGTGTAAAACTTTAAAATTTTCAAGAAAAATTTATATGTCTGAGTTCCCTACGACGAGGCGAACAACATACTAAATTCTCGTTGAATTCCGTTGGGTATTTTTCAAAATATCGCAAACTCAAGTTTTGTTGAAAATTGTTTTTTCTGAAACTTTGCATGCTGTTTTGACCTGTTTATGTTCTGTAAAATCGTGATTTTATGGACTGAACTTGTAGTACTCCGTGAGGGCTTTCCAATGACATATTATATCCTTAATTTGGACTTAAAATGAACGTTTTATGGCCTCGCGAAATTGGCCCTTCGCGAATCGATTTTTTGGGTTAAAAATTCGACCAAAAACGACCCCCACTCTCGGCCTCGATACACTTGCCATTTTTGGCACTCCTTTCGAGGTAAAAAGTACACCACTTGGAAATACTCGAGGAGATGAGTCCAACGCCACCTTCCGTGAGGTCATCGGACCACCAGAAGGCGGCGCGTGGCCTTCACTCTCCAGCAAGGCGCGTGGAGGAGCGGCGTAGAGATCCAGTCAGCCGCTGACTGGTCAACGGTCAACCGTTGACTGATGACGTGTCTGCCACATCATCGCCACGTCACCTGCCACATCATCAGTGGGACCCACTCCATGAAAAATCCTCTGTGCTGACGTCATCAGTGACGTCATCATGCCCCGTCAGCTGCCACGTCACCCCTACGCCCAGTCATCGCCCTGTCAGCTTCAGAAGGAAGCCCACACGCGCAGGTGGCGCGTGGGGACGCGTGCGGCTGTTCTGTAACTCCGATGGACAAACGACCGGCGCGTCTGGCTCTGTTTTGGCCTTCTGAGTCCAATGGTGGTCTCTGTTTTGATCAATTCAACTTGTAAATATTTGTTTTTTTCTTTTTCAGTGTATAAAAACCTTTTTTCTTATTTTTAAAAATTACAAAAATAATATCCAGGGGTTATTTTGTCATTATATGACTGTTTAGGGCTATTTGGGACTGTTCTGGAATTTTTTAAAATTCTTTGTGAATTTTAAGCTATTTTAAAGTCATTTTTAGCATATTTAATTGTCGTTTTGGGCTCTAAAATTGCGATTGGGACTTCACGAGACCCAATATATTTATTTTCAGTAGTGAAAATATTTATGTACATGATATGTACTTGATGGATTTGTTCTATCATATTTCTTTTGTTTAAATTATTAATTTATGAATATTTTCACGTTGTGCATGCTTTGGTTGTGATTACGAGCCTCGCGGATTTTCCCTCCTTACATGTATGATGTGATTATATCTAGTAATTGATTTTTTAAAACAAAAGTGAATCGAAATATATATACGCATATGTCTTATTTTTGCAATAAAATGTAGTGAAATGGCTTCTCAGAATGTAATCGATGACCTTAATAAGGGTGAGAAATTAGATGGCTCAAACTACAGTGTTTGGCAAAGGAAAATCACGTACTTGCTAAACGAGCAAGAGGTTCTGGACAACCTTGATCTTGTGATGGTAGAACCGAGATGGGTAACTTGACCATCGCCCAAAGACGCCGAAAATGCAAGAATTCCTTGATTTGGAAAAAGAAAGATCGATGTGCACGCTTTACTATCTTTGAGTAGCATGCATAATGATCGATTGGCGAAGTTTGAGGACTGCCTGACTGCTAAACAAATGTGGGACCAAATTAAGCGCATTTATGGGAATACTTCTGCTACAACGTTAAGGACTTTGACCTACAAGTTTGAAAGCTATAAGATTGACCAGAAACGAAACATTCTTGAACAACTACGTGAGATGTCCGGAATGATTCGTGATCTTAAAGTTGCTGGTTCTATCTTATCTGATGAACAGTAAGTTCAAGCGGTGATTCGTTCACTGCCTGATTCTTGGAGTGGTTTGAGGCGTATTTTGACTCATACAGACTTCATTCAAAGTTTTGCAGATGTATCTCACCATGTTGAGCTTGAGGCTGAGTGTCATGAAGCGAATCGCGCGATAAGTGCTGCGACTCGTGATCTTGCTCTTGTTTCCCTTGAGGGTCCGCGCAAGCCACACGGGCAACGCAAGAAATAAGCTAAAGGCAAGAAGACTCAGAATTTGGCCCCCAAAAGTGACAAGATTGCTAAACGCCGAAGAGGCAAAGAGAATATTGCTAAGCAGATGTGCTACAACTATGGTGCCTTGGGTCATTTTGCTCGAACTTGTCCTGAGCCCAAGAAGGTATCACTTAATCCTATCTCCATGCAAAGTTGTGTTTGCTCTCATGTTTCATTAGCTGACTCTCTCCCTGTGTGGATTGTAGACTCAAGCTCAACCAAACATGTGATGAGGGATCGAGAAGGATTTGTAGATTATCGAAAAGTTCCTGCTGGTACAAGAAGAATTTTCATGGGAAACAGTTCGTCTGTTGAAGTCAAAGGAGTTGGCTCATACCAACTTCAATTGCGGAGTGGACGCACATTGACTCTTCATGAAGTTCTTTATGCACCTGGAATTCGACATAATCTACTATCAGTAGTACAATTGCTAGAACATGGATATTCTTTTTAATTTTAGTAATGATCACTTGGATATTTGTTTTGGTGATAAGGTTTTGGGACATGGTTCTTTGTCAGATAATTTCTTTAAATTAGATTTGTTGGATTGCTATAATTCTTCTCTTAATTCTTCTTCTTGCATGGTTTATGATGATTCTAATTCTGAGTTATGGCATGCTAGACTTGGACATATAGGAAAAGATAGGATGACTAGATTGGCTAGAGAAGGCCTATTGGGGTCTCTCAGCAAAGTCAACCTACCCTTGTGTGAATCTTGTTTGGCAGGAAAAGCTTGCCGAAAGCCTTTTGGTAAGGCAAAAAGAGCTACACATCCATTAGAGTTACTCCATTCAGACATTTGTGGACCAATGAATGTTAAGGCACGTCATGGAGTTTCCTATTTTCTCACTTTTATCGATGACTACACACGCTATGGTTATGTTTACCTTATTTCTCACCGCGATGAAGCTCTCAAGTGTTTTGAGCGCTTTCTCGCTGAGGTTGAGAATCAAAAGGATAAAAGCTTAAAAAATTTTAGAACTGACCGTGGCCGTGAATATTTATCTGATCAATTTAAAGAATTGTGTGAGAAAAAGGGAATACGCCGACAATTGACAATTCCTAGAACTCCGCAACAAAACGGTGTTGCAGAACGAAGGAATCGAACATTGTTGGAAATGGTTAGGTCGATGATGGCACATGCCAACCTCCCAATTTCGTTTTGGGGGGATGCGCTAATGACTGCCGCCTACATACTTAACCGAGTGCCTTCTAAGTTAGTTCCCACAACCCCTTATGAATTTTGGAAAGGTGAGAAGCCTAAATTGGGGCATCTTCATCCTTGGGGTTGTGCAGGTTATGTCCATAGTACTTCGAATAAGTTTGGAAAAGTAGGCCCTAGAGGAAACAAGTGTGTTTTCATAAGGTATTCAGATACCTCAAAGGGTTATGTTATGTACGGTGGAAAACCTGACGAATGAATGACTGAATTAGAGTCGCGCAATGTTGATTTCATTGAGAATGATTTCCCACAGATAGGTGAAGTTAGGAAAGACTTTGAACTTTTTGAGATGGAAGAAGAACACATGACATCTTTTGGCGAAGGTGGGGAATTGCCTCAACCTAATCCTATGGTACAACATGAGGTTGAACCTATGGAAGTCGCCAATAAGAGTCAAGGTGATCTTCATCCGAGTGGGAGTACGGATTCTAGTGGGAGTCCGATACTAGAACGAAGAAGTAAACGTGGAAATATACCTCGTCGTCGATTCGCGATCGAAGAGGAATCTTTCCTAACTACTTCTTTCAATTCTAGTGAGCCTACATCGTTCAAAGAAGCCCTTTCTTTACCTACAAACAGTGAATGGATGACTGCAATGGAAGATGAAATTTCCTCTATGAAAAAGAATCAGGTTTGGGAGTTAGTTGATCTTCCGCAAGGTCGCAAGACTATTGGAAACAAATGGGTTTTCAAAGTCAAGCGAAAGGCAGATGGATCAATTGACAAATATAAGGCACGTCTTGTGGCGAAAAGCTTTACCCAAAGAGAGGGTTTAGACTATGAGGATACATTCTCCCCTGTGGTGAGATTTTCCTCTGTTCGCCTAATCCTAGCGATAGTAGCACACATGGATCTAGAACTTTATCAGATGGATGTTAAAACTGCATTTCTCAATGGAGAACTAGATGAAAAGATCTATATGACTCAACTAGAGGGTTTTGAAGTCAAGGGACAAGAGCGCAAAGTGTGCCGACTCAAACGTTCCATTTATGGTCTCAAACAATCATCTAGACAGTGGTACATTCGCTTTCACCAAGCGATAACCTCAATTGGCTTTGTGATGATTGAGGAAGACCACTGTGTGTATGTTAAACGATCCAAGAAAAAGATCTTGATTCTGTCATTATATGTTGATGACATCCTACTAGCTGGGAATGATATGGAGATGATAAATGCCACTAAAGAGTGGCTGTCTGCGCTTTTCGATATGACAGACTTGGGTGAAGCAAGCTATGTGCTTGGAGTAAAAGTCATTAGAGATCGTTCGAAAAGATTTCTTGGTTTGTCTCAAGAGACTTACATTAAGAAAGTTATCGAACGATTTGGCATGACTAACTCAAAACCCGTTGTCACTCCAATGGAAAAGGGATGTGTCCTTAGTACAAACCAATGCCCTAAGAATGAAGAAGAGAAGAAGAGAATGTCTACGACTCCATATGCAAATGCGGTAGGAAGCTTGATGTATGCTATGATGTGTACTCGGCCTGACCTATGCTTTGCAGTTGGGATGTTGAGTCGATTCCAAAGTAACCCTGGACCTTAACACTGGATGGCAATGAAGAGGGTTCTGCGTTACTTGGTGGGAACCACAAATTTAACCCTGTGTTACCAAGGTGGTGATTTGAGCTTGAAAGGTTTCACTGACACGGATTGGGCCGGAGATGTAGATGGTTATAAATCTACTTCGGGCTACGCTTTCCTCCTTGGTGGTGGAGCTATCTCTTGGAGTAGCAAGCGACTAGCACCGCCCCTATCTACGATGGAGTCGAGTACATGGCTTGCTCACCAAGCGGTTCAAGAAGCTGTGTGGTTGAGGAGTTTTCTTCAACATCTTGATGTTACGACGCATGTGGATCGTCCTGTAGTCATTGCTTGTGATAGCATGGCTGCTTTAGGTTACACTAAAGATCCCAAGTACCATGGGAAGACGAAACACATTAACATCAAATATCATTTACTAGAGACATGGTTGCAGAAAAGAAAGTTGTTCTAGAATATATTCCTACTAGAAGCATATTAGCTGACCCTATGACTAAGCCTCTAGCTAGAGAGATCTTTCAAGATCACATGTTGGGTCTAGGGCTTCGTAGGATTTGACTCTTATTCTGAGAACACTTATGTTGACATTTGATTATTATTCATTATCGTTTGAATAAATTGCAGTTTCATTTTATTCCTTTTATATGTTAATTGGATATTTTGATATGAAATTGTGTGGCATATATATTTTTGATTAAAAGATGTCATGGATATTGAATTGGCCCTCTCACACGGGTAATTCACCTTGTCGCCAGGTGGGCGAGCAAGTTGAGATAGTAAAAGTCTTTGGTACCTACAAAGGGGGGTACGCAAATGACATTACATTTATCGCCTTGGCATACGGCCAAGATGAGACCTTTTATAAGGCTGACTTTATATCCTAAGGAAAAGTCCGAATGTGAGATCTTAAAAGAGAGTCACTAGAAGAGTGACTGCTTTTAAGTACTCAAGTTAGACACCAGAAGGGTGGCTAGACTAAGGTTCGTATGACGTTTGAGCATGACATGCCTGCTTCGTGTGGGAGTTCTGTCATAGCATACACTTCATACTGTATGTGACTATAATGCGACTTAAGAAAGTGATTGAATGATCCTCCTTCATCATCAGTGAGTTCTAGTGATCAAATCCGCATCACAATTATACCCTATGTGACTTAGAACTATATCATGAACTTGGACGTTGATGATGCTACTTTGGCATGCCGACCAACGGCTATGCACATACAAATCCTACGAGCATTCTTTGGGAAAGCAATACCAAGAGTGATTAATATGAGTGTCTAAGGAAGATAGTATGATATGCATCTCTATTTTTGTGTTTCAATGCCATGACGATCATATTCAACGTTACTAGTTGGTTCAGTTCGCCTACGAATAACTAATTATGGTAATGCTTTAACTGATTTATTCTTTGTGCATTTAAATTCATGTGCCCGCAGTTACATTCCATTAGCCGGTAGAGCGATCAGAAAGAGAAAATTTAAATATGTACAAGGCTTTTATAGGAAAAGAAAATTTAAACATGTACAAGACTTTTATAGGAAGAGTCGTTACAAAAAAATTGAATGATATTGAAGCTCATAAAGAATTATTCAGTTATAGATGAATTAACGCATTGTGTCATGGTCAAGAGGTTATAGAGGACACAATCAATTAACAACTGTAATGTGTAAACAGTGCCTAAAAATTGCGTATGGGACTTTTCTTTTACTGAGTGCATTTGGTTTTGAATTAACTCATTGTGCCATGGTCTGATGAAGATTGAGTGTAACGATACCCGCTTTTCAACTCCTGAAGGTTGTGAGATTTTCATATTCCCAGAGATGTTAGAATCCACTGAAGGACGGGGACCATAGCTTGATATGATCTGCCCTTTCCGACTATATCAACTATGTCTTTGAGTTGACTTGGACCACTAATTAAAGGGTGTTGTCGGGAATATTATTACTGGATTTTGGTTCACGAGGCCTTTGATTCAACTGTGAACAGCTCTCAAGATGCGAGCGAGGCATGTGAACAAAACAATTCCTTTAGGTGTAAACTTAAAATTTTGAAATTCGGTATTCTCTTGAGAGCTGAAGACATTTGAAGATGTCTCTACACTGGAAATTCTGATGTAGAGGTCTCTTGATCATATGAACATGGTGCCTCCAAAGTTCTTGCTTCTATGGACCTTAATGCGATGAATCCTTAAAGAAGATCATAAAATTTTCAACGTTATGCACCAAAAGGAAAAAGCAAAATACTAGATTGGGAGTCAAAAGTGTTTGAAATTAGAGGAACATGGTTCTTAAAACATCTGATAAAAATAAACAGAGAACAAATTTTACCACTTCTTCAACTTTAGTCGGGATGTTGTTTGCAGATATATATTTAATGTAAACTGAATGGGATCATACGTGATATAGACCAAATAGATGCATGTGTTTCATAAATATAAATGTTTGTACATATGGTTGTTTTAACTTTGTCAATAGAAGCAGAAAGCCCAAGAAAACATTTTCTATGAAAAATAGGTATAGCACACTTGCAATACTGCGTGCAAGAACCATAAACGAGCTTGCAATTTACATATTCTTGTGATCCAAAAACGAGGTCACATTGAAAATGATCATAATCTGATGTGAACTGAACAAAATTGAAACTTTTCTTGATCTTTCCTAAGAATCATAACAAAGAAAATGTTCTACCTTCACAAAAGAATGATGTGAAATATGAAGTCTTGGCTGACTTCATCTTCTAGTCATACTTAGGAAAGAAACCTTAGTGACCAAGCAAATGTGACATAAACCCAGATTTGAATGAAGAAAAAGGTATTGCAGAGAAGAAACCAGGTGATGGTGATTGGGAGGTGGGTCATTAAAAGATTTAAGGTCCGAGAAAATGTTAAAATGGTTGCCGAGGAAAGCACCAACGAAAATGGCAGGGATACTGAGTAGAAATAGATGGTGCAGATGCTAAGGCAGAAGTGATGCAATCAAGCTTAGCCCTTATCCATCATGGGTTCCCAGCAAAAAAATTACTCTCTCCGTCCCGGATAAATGTTTCTACTTTTTATTTTGGATGTCCCAATTAATGTTCTTAAAGACTTTTGGTGTACAAATTTTCTATCATTTTTCCTAATCTATCCCTTCATTTAATACTAACATTATTGCATATCCTAGAAAGAGAGTGAGTGTAATGGGTATATAATTAATGGGAGAATGTGTGTGTAATGAGTATTATTGTCACAACATATTTGACACTCATCATTGATTACATTTCTTAATCCTTATGTTTTATCCACCATGAATATTTATTTGGGACGGAGGGATACTATTAAAGCCCAAAATAAAAACCAAAGTCGGCGATTCATGTTTTTCAAGGGGATCAGATTTTTTTTTGGGCAAATTTCAAGTGCGTACAATTTTAGAAACATCTTTTCATCTAGATCTATCAATTTTTTGGACATTTCATATAACTACAAATTGAGTGCCAAATGACAAAAATGCCATTAATGAAGATAAATTCATCCGGCCTAAAAAAACCAAAAAATGTTGATGCCAAGGCTTGACATCAGCACTGTTTTCACAATTTATTCAACCAAAAAAAATTCAAAAATGTTGATGCCAAAACTTGGCATCAGGTTGACAATCTAGGCATCAGGAATGTTTATTCAAAACTATTTCAAAAAAATGTTAATGCCAAGGCTTGGCATCAACACTGTTTTCACAGTTTATTCAAGACTTGGTATCAGGAATTAAAAAATGTTTCAAATAATGCTGCTGCCAAGGCTTGGCATCAGCACTGTTTTCACAGTCTATTCAACAAAAAGATATTCAAAAAATGCTGATGTCAAGGCTTGGCATCAAGAAGACCAAAAAAATTCAAAAATGCTGAATCCAGGCATCAGGTTGACAATCCAGGCATCAGGACCTCCCTTCTCTGTCACCAACCTCACTATAGTTTTCACAGTTTATCCGCCATCGCCACCAACGACATCCCTCTGATTCCGGCGAAACCTCTCTCCTGATGTCGATGCCCCTCTCTCACCTTCATCTCCTAAAGCAACCCCAGCTGCCGGCCTCGCCAACCCCAAGTTCCGGCTGTCTTCATCGGAGCCTCCAATGCCATTGTCAGTCCAGCCTCCAACACCCTCCTTCTTCATCTTCATTTTCAGTCAAAGTGGCAACACCCAACAGCCTAAAGATTCGACCTTCATCCTCAGTCCTACCACTCCATCTCCAGCCAAAAGACCCAGCAACAAGCTCCACCAAAGCAGGCCCTCTCACTAAGAGAGCAAATCTGAGATGGTAGATGCTAGTCCAGCGATGGAAGAAGCAGAAAAGATCAGCTGGATCTCCGGGCTATTAAGGGAAATCAGCCGAAGATGAAGATGGAGGTGGTGTTGGATACATCGAGACTGAAATCGAAGCTGGAGAGGCCGCCGAGTTTGAAGGCCGGAGCGAACTCGCTTGGTGAAGCCCGACGATGACGGTGAAGACGACATGGCTTGGACGCTGCCTTGTTGCAAATTGGGAGATGAAGAACAAGGATGTAGATGGCGGCTGGGTTTGTTTCTGGATGAGAGGATGGAGCCGGCTGGGTTTAGATTCGGCCAGAATTGGGGGAGGAGATGGGTGAGGCCGAACTTTGTAAACTCTCGAAGATCAGGTTGTTGCCAAACAATGATGTCTTTTCCTTGAGAAGCACTGAGGATGAATTCACCGCATAAGGCTAAGCAAGAAACAGAGCCGATGTGACTAGAAATAACAACTTGTGATCAGTAGGAGGGGAAACAGGGGAGAGGTATTCTGGGGATTTGAAATTGGAGATTGAAACGATGAGATGAGGCTAGGCTGTCGTCCACAAATTCATTATCCCACTCGTAAGAATACATGCATAAAGGGGCAGTGACGTATTTTCGCTCCAAATTGTACCTGAAAGATATGTCTAAAAAATAGCTGGATTCATTTGAAAATGTACGTGTTTTAAAAGATGTACCGACTTGTAATTTTTTTGCAAAACACACAAATGGGCCACCCAACTTTACCTCTTTTTGCAATTCGTCCACCGAAAGTTTGAATCATCTATTTTGGCCACCCAACTTTAGTCTAGTTGAAAGCGTGCCCATTTTTTGGATGGCCATTAGATTTAGCCGTTACGTCATGTCAAATATCTATTTTACCCCTATAAATATCAATGGAAGAATAATTATACTTAAAAAAGGATTAAACTGTAAATAATAAAACCTTGGGGGTGTTACAGATCAGTTCATCTTCATCTCTCTCTTTCTCTCTCTCACACACAGATCTGCTCATCTTCGTCTCTCTCTCTCTTTCTCTCTCACACACCCAGGTCTGTTATGTTTATTGAAGCTTTTCGACAAGGCTGCGACGGATTTGTGTTGCCTTTCCCAAATTATCTCTATTGCCACACTGACACCACCTTCCCAAAGTTACAGCGAAGGCGTTGAGAGAGAGAGACTGGGCATCAGGCACACCAATCGGTAATCGCCCCCCAAGAGCAACACTTCAAGACAGAAGAATGATTTTTGGAAAGAAATTTTGAAAAGAAAAAAAAAATGCCCTGAAACATGAAATCCGAGAACCGGGACACTCCCCCCACACCTATCTCCTACATTGCCCTCAATGTAGCCATCACAAACTCACAAGACAGAAGAATGATTTTTTTTTCACTTGTCTGACATCATACGTGAATTTTCAGTGACCTCCATTGCAATTGCAAGCTTATAATAAAACTGACCTTGCACTACTCAACAGCCCAAAACACAAGCCAAACAATTAACACATCACAAAGAAAAATTCGACTAACCCCAATTCAGCACACCGCGCAAAATAAAACCAAAAATACTCCGAAAGAATTCAATTTAAATTGCATTGATGGACAAAGAAAACTCTTGTGTGCGTGTAGATTGGAGAAAAAGAATTGGGGGTTCGCGAGCAAGCCGGCGGAGATGAAAATTTCGGCACGAACTGAGGCTGTGGAGGCTCAATGGCAGCGAACTGGAGTTCCATGGAAATAGCGATGGCGGTGGTAATTGGTGAACTAGGATGAAGATTAATCAATGATGGCTCGCTTACGATTGAAGTTGCGGTGGCCTGGAAAGAGAACTAGGACTTGATTCAAGACAGCCAAACGAGAGGCGAGATATGCAGCAACGACGACGACAATCTGGAAAGAGGATTTGGGTCGCCGCGAGTAGTGATGGAATGGGCGAAGAATAAGATGGAGCGCAATAGGTGGTGCGACGTCTGAAGATGGAGCTGTGGTGGAACTTGTTAAAGAGAGAAGAAAGAGATGACGAGGGTTAGAGTCGTTTCCCTTTTTTTTTCTTTTTTTTGAATTGTAGAATTGGGCAGAGATGGAGATGGACAGAGATGGCAGAGATGGAGAAAATGAGCGGTTGAGAGAAAGCGAGAGGAAAGAGATGGAGGAACAGATCTATGTGTGTGTGAGAGAGAAAGAGAGAGATGAAGATGAACTGATTTGTAACACCCCCAAGGTTTTATTATTTACAGTTTAACCCTTTTTTAAGTATAATTATTCTTCCATTGATATTTTTAGGGGTAAAATAGATATTTGACATGACTTAATGGTTAAATCTAACGGTCATCCAAAAAATGGGCAGGCTTGCAACTAGACTAAAGTAGGGTGACCAAAATAAATGATTCAAACTTTCGGTGGCCGAATTGCAAAAAGGGGTAAAGTTGGGTGGCCCATTTGTGTGTTTTGCCTAATTTTTTTTATCAACTTTGATGGGCTGCCCAAGATGTTCTAGAGCTCAAAATTTGGTGTATAATATAGGGTGAAATTCAGGCCGGGCCTACTATTTGAAGTTTCTAACCTTTCCATCAAGTTTTTTTTTTCAACTGGAAAAGACCACTTTTTGAAATATTGTTCCAAAAATATCATCGTCTCCTTCAACAGCTCTACCAACACACTTTGGATTCGAAAATTACCATTGTTGGGCAACGAAACGGTGATCGACATACCCGGTCAGGGCGCAGGGGTTGAGGGGGCAGCGTCCCTTTATAGGGATTCGAGGGCAACGCCCCTCAAAAGGTAAACATGTTTTCTGAATCATTAACTACAAAAATTTAATGAAAATGTGTTGGGAGGAGGAATAAGAAGTCTTACGGCGGGGAGAAGGAAGAAGAAGACCAAGGAAGGACATGGTATGTTTCATTACGATTTTGAACCACGGTGCAATTAGACTAGACATTTAAACTATTGAACTATGGTGCAAAATTAATGAAATAAAATTGATGAACCGCAGTGCAATTAGACTAGGCAGTTAACTATTGAGCCACGATATAAAAAATAATGCGATAAAATTGATAAACTGCAGTGCAATTAGACTAGGTAGTTAAACTATTGAACCGCGGTGTAAAAATTAATGCAATAAAATTGATGAACAACGGTGTAACTAGACTAAATAGTTAAACTATTGAACCGCGGTGCAAAATTAATACAATAAAATTGATGAATCACGGTGCAATTAAACTAGGCAGTTAAACTATTGAACCACGATATAAAAATTAGTGCAATAAAATCTATGGACCACGGTGCAAAAATAATGACCTCCGTAATATTCCTACAGTTCATTAAGGGTATCGTAGTCATTTTGCTGCAACAAGTGACTTTTTTCGGTTGCAAAAAGAGAGATGTTCTTTAGCGATTAGAAACTTTTAAAAGTGGATCAGTCTGCAATATCTCATATAATATATGGAAAGGCATGAATGTCTAGTTTCCAACCCATCAAACAGATCTCAATTTCGAGCTTTCTAGAAGGAGCTAAACCCAAAATACTAGAAGCTGGTCATAATAGACGAGAGTGTTGACTTCTTTTATTCTAGATTCATACATTGTATGAAAGTCCTTGAGTCTTATCCCAACATTTATGATGATGTTATCCCTTTTGTTTTGAGCACTATATAAACTCAAGTGCTCCTTCATTTGTATTCAGTTTTGAAAGATAATTGAAGTATTGTTCATTCTCAAATGGAGAGAATATTGTAAGTTTGTGAGGTTCTTGAGAGAAGGATTCTCCAATATTAAACTTATCAAGTTCGAAGAGTAGTGGGATTAACCAAGTTTAACTCCCAATTGATATGATCAAACTAGTTTACTCTTACTAATTTCTACGAATTTCAATATTGATTTTCATCCAAAAACTAACCCTTTCCCCCAATTTATAGTCATCTCTCTCTTTCTCTCTTTTCATTATGTTCTCACTAAAGCTAATCAAAAAGCAAAACTTGGACTTGCATTCACCAAAAGAAGGTAGAAGATTGTCTCTGAAATCTCTAAAATGAAAATAAACATAGATCACATCAAAATCTAAAAACAAGATGTATGTGCAAATGGAAGGAGAGAGAGAGATAGAGGACCTTGAAAGTGGATCTTCTGAGCAGTCTTGTTATGATCGACCAAACATTTCTTAAGCAATGCACATATCTTCATTATGGTTGTCTATGATCTACTTTATGTTCTGTATTGCACACATCTCATCTTCATTATGGTTATTTGTTATCTCAATTATGCTTTGTATCATCTTCCGTTCACTACTTGAGCCAAATCATATTTCTTGACTTTTCCATGTTAGTTTAGATAACAAACATATTAGTAATATATATTACAATAGAGCTCACTCTCACACATGTGCAATTGACTAAAACTATTTAGAGGTTGAGATTAAATTATCTAAAAAAATTTAATGGTTGAGATTCACTCTCACATTCATATGTGTGAGAGTAGTTATCCACTTTTAACTCTCTATTTTCTATCACCCTGTTACAAAGTTACCCCCTACAATTAATATTATGAACATACATACCTTGAGATTAATATTCTAAATCATTACCCCTTACAAAACATTAACCTTACATTAATATAATCTCACAATAGAGCTCAATTACCACTTGAATTAATATACCCCTCAACTGTAACATTTTTTTAAATCATACATTCTATTTAGACGTTAGCGTTTCAATTGACGGAATCAGATATACTGACACCGTACCAAAAACACGGGCACAAAGATCTAGCATTTTCATATTAGGGGGACCCGCTACCATGTCTCATCTATTTGGTGCATGTCTGATTGATATTTATCGCTTCGACACCATTTGTTCGTCGCGTGTCTCGATCACCTGCCGAGTTGGTATGTGTTTCAGTTGTGACTCAGCCCTTTTTGTATTTTCTCCCCAACTATTGTATATACTAGTTATAGAGCCCGTGCTCTGCACGGGGTCTTTTGATAATAATACTACTATAATTTTTAAACTGATTAATGCGGAGGGGGAAAATCACTTAAAGTTATGCACATCGAAAATGAATCAAATTCATGCAGGGAGACAAACCTTTGTGCAATCATTCTTGATCCGTTTTCAGTTGCGGAATAGCTATGGCGAATCTAAACGAAAAGAGGTCAGAGAAAGTGATTTAACTTTTGATTTTATGGATTGGTTCTTTAATCGAAGACTCTTTTATCTAAAGAGTTTAAAACCAACACCACATTCTAACCATGTAGTATATATATTTTTCATTAGTAATAATAGTAGTAGATAAAGACTTTTTAACCAACATTTATTTCTAAATAATGTGCATACATATTTTCTATTGGTAATAACAAAAGACGTCTTTATCTAATGACTTTTATAACCAATACTCATTTCTAAATAATGTGAGATACATTTCTTTGTAACCAATGTGAGATATATCATCTAAAAACTTTTAAAACCAATATCACTTTTATAATCAATGTGAAATACTTCTCTTCTATTGCTAATAATTGTAAACTTTTAAAATCAGCATCACTCTCTAACCAATGTGCAATACATATGCTCATTTGGTAATAATAGCAGAGGTATTTTATTTTAAAAATTTTATAACCAACATCTCTTCCTAAATAATGTGAGATACATCTCTTCTATATATTGATGATAAAAGTAAAAGTCTTTTATCTAAAAACTTTTAAAACCAACATCATTTTTTTAACAAATGTAGGATATCTCTTCTATTAGTAATAATAGTAAAAGTCTTTTATCTAAAATTAAAATCAACATCACTTTCTAACCAATGTGAGATATACATATTCTATTGATAATAATGGTAGAAGTCTTATATCTAAAGACTTTAAAAACAAACATTACCCTCTACCAAATGTATGATACATCTATTCTATTGGTAATAATAGTATTTTTTAAACCAGCATTAATTTATAATCAATGTGTGATACATCTTTTCTATTGATAATGATAGTAGAATACTTTGTAACCAATATGAGATACATGCATCTATTCTATTTGTAACAAAAAATCTTTAATCTTAAAACTTTTTAAACCAACATTTATTTTTAAACAATGTGAGATACATATCTTTTATTGGTAATAAGAGTAAAAATCTTTACTATAAGACTTTTAAAACTAACATCTTTTTTTAAATAATATAAGATACACTTTCTTTCTTTTTTTTTTTCATATTCTTACAATATGAGATACTTATTTTCTATTTCTATTGGTAATAAAAGTTTAAAACTTTTATCTAAAGACTTTTAAAATAAACATCTCTTTCTATCTATGTGGTATACATCTTTTCTATTGGTAATAATAGTATTTTTAAAAGCAACATTAATTTCTAACAAATGTGAGATACATTATTCTATAGTAATAATAAATTTTATATAAAAACTTTTGAAATCAACATCTCTTTCTAAACAATGTGTGACACATCTCTTCTGTTGATTATAATATAAAAAAAATAATAATAGTACTATTTTATCTAAATAGTTTTGAAACCAATATCTCTTTGTAAACAATGTGTGATACATCTCTTTTATTGATAATAACATAAAAATTCGTTTATCTATGAATTTTAAGACCAATATATGTTTCTAAATTAATAATGTGGATCTCTTTGTAACCAATGCAATGTATATTATCTAAAAATATTTTAAACCAAAATTACTTTCCTAACTAATGAGAAATACATATTTTTTTCTATTGGTATTAACTTTTTTCTAGTAGTAAAAGTTTTTTATCTAAAAAAAATATCTAAAACCAACATCTCTTTCTATATAATGAGATACATCTCTTCTCTTCTTTTTTTATTAATGATAAAAGTAGAAGTCTTTTTATTTAAAGACTTTTAAAATCAATATCACTTTTTAACCAATGTAAGATTTATCTCTTTTATTAGTAATAATTGTAATTTAAAACCAACATCAATTTATAACAAATGCGTGATATATATCTTCTATTGCTAATAATAGTAAATATTTTATATAATCTAAAATAATTAAAAATCAACATCATTTTTTAATCAATGTGAGATATACATCTTCTATTGGTAATAATGGTAGAAGTCTTTTATCAAATTTTTTTTTGAAAACCAACATCACTTTCTAACTAATGTATGATACATCTTTTCAATTAGTAATTAATAATAGTATTTTTAATACAAACATCAATTTCTAACCAATGTGTGATACATCTCTTTTATTGGTAATTATAGTAAAATATTTTGTAACCATGTGAGATACATCTCTTGTAAAAGTGAAAGTATTTAGTCTAAAGACTTTAAAATCTAACATTTTCTTTTTAAAACTGTTGAGTTTTCGCGGAACACTTACCAAACCAAATCACAACAGGAGCATCAACCTCACTTTGCAAAACCAGTACCTTTCCAGTAAACTACCAACATATCTCAATGTTCATTCGGTTTCCAGACTAACCAAGTATAAGGTAAATAATAATAATGACCAGCCACCAAAGTCTGATTGTGAATCTGTACTCAAGCTAATACTTTCCAATGTAGTTTAGGGAAATAATCTAGACACTGATTGTTATTTCCACAACGACTTGCAATTGCAATGTTAGCATAGAAACTGAACAGAGTGAATATTAGCAACGAACAGAACAATGACAGATAAATTGTTCGTGAGTATCCTTTGCCGAAGCCTCACTCAATATGTCTAGGACTTATGGTTGCCTAGGCTCAGACCCCCACAACACAATGCTATACACCAAGTGTAGCAGACCAGTCCAACCACCGAGTTCACAGAGCAAAACAGACAACGACAGAGTTCCAAGGTTTCTGATCAAACAGACTGTCCAGCCCTCCAACAAGGAATCCCAACCCGTAATTCCCTTCCCTCTGAACTCACACACACAAAGTGTCTCCCCAAGAACCAACTCACAGCTTTCAGCAAAGCAAGAGAAAAAAAAGGGTGAGAGAGATTGCTAAACAATGGTTGAAGCGATTTCCTTGTGTGTATACAAAGACGGAGGTGACGAGAGTATATATAGTAGCAGGAGATAACGAGATTGACTCGTTATTTCCAATCACCAGCATAGCCGCCGCCGGAAAACAAGGAGGAGAAGACATCGCACACAGGTAAAGGGGGTGGAAAATCGAAATTAGGGCTAAAACAAATGAGACCCCTAATTTCCAAAAAAAAACCAACCGAACTGGCAATGCACAAGGGAAAGGGTGGGGCTTGGGCCTTGGGTTGCGGGGCTTAGGATTTAATAAGTGGGTTGCCCAAATGGGTCATGCCAACACTCAACAAAAACAATGTGTTATACATTTCTTTTATTGGTAATAATATAAAATAATTTAAACCCAACATCATTTTCTAACCAATATGAGATATACATCTTCTATTGGTAATAATGGTAAAAGTATTTTATCAAATGACTTTGAAAATCAACATTATTGGTACTAAATAATAGTATTTTTAAAACCAACATCAATTTCTAACCAATGTGGGATACATCTATTCTATTGTTGAAAAATTAGTGTTTTTAGTGAAAAAATTGTGGAACTTGAGACACGAATTTCTTTATGTGTCATTTGTTTGTTGGCGAAGGTAATTGCGCAAATGTGTTCTACTCAGTGAGAGCATCAAAATGATATATTTATTTGTCCAAATCGAGTTTTGGATAATAAAATATCAAGACTTAAATTATAATACTTGTTAAAAAAAAATTAGTGTTTTTAGTGAGAAAAATTGTGCAACTTGAGGCACAAATTTCTTTACGTATCATTTGTTTGTTGGCAAAGGTAAATGCGCAAATGTGTTCTACCCGGTGAGAGCATCGAAATGATATATTTATTTGTCCAAATCGAGTTTTGGATGAATAAGATATCAAGAATTAAAGTTTACTACTTATTAAAAAATTAGTATTTTTAGTGAAAGAAATTGTGCAACTTGAGACACAAATTTCTTTACGTGTCATTTGTTTGTTGACAAAAGTAATTGTGCAAATGTGTTCTACTCAGCAAGAACATCGAAATGATAAATTTATTTGTCGAAAACAAGTTTTGAATGAATAAGATATAAATGTTTAATTAAAGTATGATGTTAAAAGTGACTCATTAGAAGTAATATCTCACCTTGAAGAATTTTATCCCACATTGGTTAGACGTAATGTTAGTTGTAAAAGTTTTTAAATATAAGTCTTCTACTATTGACAATAGAAGAAGTTATATATACTAATACTAATACCCCTTATTATATTGATTATGATTATGTATTATTATTAGTTAATGGCTAGAAAACCAAAAGTTTTTAAAGTTTCCACATGGATGCTTTAGAATGAAGATTTATCCAAAGGTAGTGAGGTGGTACAAACATAGTGCTCATCACCAACCTTATATATATATATTAAACAATGTGCTAACACTTTCATTTCCGCATTCCTTCTCTGCTGCGTACGAGAGAGAGAGAAGCCATGAGGTATGTGTTTGTTGTTTTGAGCTGGGAATAATTATTCAGACTTCGTAGATGTTACAGGTTTAGTTTAAGCTGTGATAATTAATCTATTACCATTTTATTTGTGTGTTTGACGTGAGGTTTATTATAGAAGGCTTTTGGTGTATTTTATTGGTGGTTATTATCTTCTTTTTAGGTAAGGGAGACTATGCAGTACTAATTTTGTGTCAATTTAATCACGTGATTGTCTCTATAATATTCCCGTTTGATTTGTACTCCTATTATTGAAACATATTTATTGTTATCGGTAAATCTTCGATATTGGTTTGACTTTGAAATAATTCATGTTAACAATCAGTGTGTTTTCTTAAGAAACTGCTATTGTTATCGGTTTAGAGATACTAATCAGTGAAACGGTTATGAATAATCTAGATACTGCGAATGGGACTCAGGTTGTTGAGTGCTCGTGTTTGTTGTGCTCGTTTAATAATATCTCACCTTGGCCTAAGCTGATTAGTATACTTAACTGTCACTTACTCGGTATCATTCTTTGGGTTAATAATCTGTGGTCCATACTTTATATTGATGGACTTTGGTATTTGAATCATATGTCTTGTTCTATTCTGTGGTGTTGTGTACCCCCTTTCTTGTTGGGCTCACAAGCTCACCCCCTACAATTTATGGTTCTGCAGTTAAGATTTGATCGGGATTTGGATAGCTGCTGTGTGCTCGAGGTTTATCGGAGCACTCGGTTTTGATATAAAATATCTATGTAATTTATTTAGGCTTTATCAGAAATTGTAATAAAAGTACGTTTGTATAAACATTGAAATGACTTATTACATTCTTATTCGTTTCTTCAACTGCGAGTTGCATGTTTTGATTTGAAGTTATTTTAGGATTGAATTTTTGGAATACCCGGCAAACCCCATCTCGTTTGGTCCCGGGATCAAGGTGGTCACACATATATCTCGTTTTCACGTACTATGGTTTCCTGTGATCTCCTTTATGTTCTAGATTGTCTTCCTTGTGCTGCTTGCAATTTATATCCTAGCTCCAACATACTTTGACTCAAAGAACAATCCTTGAGCATTGTGTATATCTCATCTTCACTACAGTTACTTGTGATCTCCTTTATCTTCTGGATCGTCTTTCGTGCCCTTCTTGAAATTGAGATCCTACTCACACACTGCTAATGTTAAAAGATAGATTTATATTTGAGCCCCACAATAAATTGATCCAAAGAATATTACTGAAGCATTGCGTATATCTCATCTTTACTATGGTTTCCAATTATCTCCTTAATGTTTTGTGATTTCCTTCATCTTCTGGATCGTCTTCCAAGCATTGTCTATATTTCATCTTTACTATGGTTTCCTATGATCTCCTTACAATTGTTGAAGATTTGAGT
The DNA here is from genome assembly GCA_013146195.2 of Codonopsis lanceolata. NCBI lineage: Eukaryota > Viridiplantae > Streptophyta > Magnoliopsida > Asterales > Campanulaceae > Codonopsis > Codonopsis lanceolata. Next base: position 70,306,323 of record CM028382.1, on the reverse strand, counting down.
ATATCTGATATCTCATCTTCACTATGGTTTCCGGTGATCTCCTTAATGTTCTGGATCGTTTTCCGTGCACTACTTGGAATTGAGATCCTACCCCCCACACACACTGCTTATTTTTACAAGACAGTTACTTATGAAATATATATATATATATATATATATATATATATATATATATATATATATATATATATATATTCACCAAAAATTAATACATATTGGTTACTATTCACATGTAGTCAGACATCAAATAATTATCTCCAACCATCGGTATCAAAATTTAATATAATAATAATTTTGAAAAAATTATATCCAACACATATCATAATAAAAAAAATTAAAATATTAATATACAATAATTTTCCAACACATATTATGGCATAAATGACACTTTTAGTAGTTAATTAGTAATAAAATGATAATTTTATACCTTAATTTTTAAAAGTGAACTTTTTAAGTGAAACAATCAAAAATGAAATAGTTGACTCTTTGCCCAGAATAGAGGGAGTATAAGTTACAACTAGAATGCAACACTTTAATGCATGACATAAGTAATGTTGTTAGATAACTTTATACATTGTAATTTGCATGCCTTGAGATTGTTTTCAAATACAAATGTTTGTTCTGCTCCAAATTTATTGTCTTGGTGAAAGTAGAGTGACCAAATTGAAAATTAAGCCAACTTATATATGTTCGAACCTAATTAGTCTTTACATATAACCATTTGACGTAGAGTAATATGTTTTATTTTTATATTACTTTTCAACTCACAACACATCAACATACAAGATAATTATTTTTTTTGTTTTTATTTGTTCGATATAAATATTTTTGTCCATTGTGCTTATGATTTGCGTCTCATGTTCCATTTACAAAAAAAAAAAAAAAAAACTATATAACTAAGACTTTTGCTACCAAAATTTCAAAGAAAATTGGATATAATTTAATACAAAAGTTATTAAAAAGGATAAATTAAACAATATTATTTTAGAAGATTAATTCAATAATAGCAATATGATAGATATGAATTAAACTAATTATTACTTTCCATCAACACATAATTTTAAATATTAAATTAAATCAAATGTATAGCTAGGCAAAAGATACTAAAATCTTATGATACTATGTTACACTATGGTTTCAATCTTAGATCAAATTGTTACAATTGTATCATTTAAATCTAATTGTTAATCTTATTATTTAATATCAAAGATCACATAGTTTTTCAAAGTTTGGCTGACGAAAAATTTCCTTATGAGTTAATTTTCTTATGATGCAATACGAGTTTTGTGAGAACCCAAACTCATTACTTGTATAACATCATTGTAACATGTTTAACGTATGCCTTAACATGTTAGAGAGTTCATATTGTTCATATCATGCTTGCATTAGGTTTGTTATGATCATAGTCGTTTGAATGTCTTTTATGCATTGCATGCTTTGTCGTTAATGCTTTGAGTATTCATTTATCATGTTAGCACTTAACTAAGTCTTGTTGGAGTCTTAGTACCTTGCATATATGACTTATAACATTCATCTTGATCATAGTATGCTTGGTTGAAAGTTTAGAAACTTTCTTGCTTCGTTTGAGTCTTAGTGTTTGCCCTCGTTGCTTGTATTGCTTGTGTTTCATCCTGCGAGATGTTCATTGAGTTCCATGCCAAGTATTCAGGTCATATTCACGTTTAAACAAGCCTTGTTCATGTCCAAGTTGTTCTAGTTTGAGTTGTGTTTGATTCGTGTTTGATTCGTTGGTCATTCGTCGCATGATTCAAGCCTTGTTTTAACTTGTTTCGGATGTTGTTCGGGTGTGTTTCTGACTTGTTTTGAGTTGGGTTACACTTTAGAATGGTTGCCCATGAGTTTGAGACCATTTAGGACAAGTTTACACCATATTCAAGGGCTGAACCTCGCGCTCGCGTCGAATTTAGTTCGTTGACTCGCGGAACAATGCTGAGAGCATACAAAAAATGAAGTTTGGCTGGGAACATGACCATGCGCTCGCATGGTCCATAAGTGAAGTGACCACATGGTCCAGAAATTCACACTACGGGATTTTTCTTCAATCTAAATTGGTGATCCATTTAACCCATTGAACCCCCATCCTTAGTGACCCTAATCCCATGTATTAGACCCTAACTAAGTTTGCTTAAGCCTAATCCCATTCATCCTCCATTAGACATGTGGATTTCCACTCATCCTCCAAGTGACATGTGGATTTCCACCCATATTTGCATGTCATATATATATAAACTTTCCTCCTTTGTGATCAGCCATTAAATCCCCTATTGCAGTAAATTTCTTTTCTCTTTTCCCAAGCTCTTGTGTGTGAATGGTGAGGGGAGATTAGTGTGTGTTTCCTTAATAACTTGAGCTCCCGAACTCCGATTGCCAATCCGAGACCACCAAATTGAAGCTATCGACGAGGAGCACGATTCTATCAGATTAGATTTTGTTCATTTCATATTTTTCCTTGGTGTAAGATAAGCTATTGATTCCCCTTAGGATGTATGCTAGAAATGCCATGCTATCCCCTTTTTCTCATGTTTCCCATGCTCCTACCATGTCTATACCATGTTTGATGATGATTTGAGTTTATGGGATTTTTGAGTGATATACTCATCTTGTTGTTTTGGTCATAAGCCTAGAATTAAATGTGTTCTATGCTTCATTTGGAATAACTATTGTTCTTGGACCATTGACTTTTAATAACTTTTAGAGATTTTGATTCTAGGGTTCCATAAATTATGAATTGTTCATCTTGTTGTTTTGGTCCTAAGCCTAGAGTAAAATGTGTTCTATGCTTCATTTGGAATAACTATTATTCTTGGACCATTGAATTTTAACAACCTTTGGAAATTATGATTCTAGTGTTCCGTAATTTATGAATTGATGATAATTCTTGACTATGGTTATTATTTGGATTAATGGCCTAGTCTATCCTATACAAGAACTTAGAAAAGGGTTTAGAATGCATTTAGCGTTTAAACTCTATTGGATGAATTTATAGAGACGACTCAACGGAGCTATTTTAGTGAGCCATTGAACAATACCGGCTCAATGATCAATCCCTACGACGTTCTAAATACGTTTCACTAAGAATATTAATTCTAAACTCTTGAATTTGATTGATTACCATGCTTAATTTAAATGTCATATAATAGAATGCCTATTTGACATGTTGAGTTCGCTCTTGTTGAACTCAATCCTACTTGATTATTGATGAGAATAATTACTTGTCATGAACGATATCGCTTTTGTCGACCTCGTTCTCTACTTGAGAATTTGTTAAGTAAACACTGCCTGACATTTACATGAGTCCAGCTGGCATACCAGTCCTTGTACACACACGCCTCCACTGTGGCCACAGTGGGGAAGTAGCCCCTTTGTTGTAACCATTAGAGCGCATTGGTGTGTCTATCCCGGGCATCTCCTTGGAAGGTCGATGTATTCACAACTATCTAACACCTCACATTCCAGATAACGCTTGTATGCAGGAACTATGTAGCGGCACCGGCTCTCCATATATCCTTATCCTATGTGATTTAATTACAAGAACCTATGTGAAACAATGTGCATCTTGGATATATGATCTATATGCTTATGTGATGATATCTTGCCTTGTATTTTACATATTGCCATGACATGCATGATTGATAGCTTACAAGTCTTTATGACTTACCCATTCCCCTTTACTACTTTAGATCTTAGCAAAGCAGGTCCTTCTCGCTGAGTCTTGCAGTGTTCGTGTTTCCTCTATTCCTCTTTTGGTTCGACATTGCAGTTGAAGAGGTGGTCTAGTTGTCCTCTTCCTTTCTTTTGTAATTTGCAAGGACGACGGGTTTTAAAGCAAGTCATTTAGACTATGCTTAGGAATGTGTTTAGACCTTGTACTTGTTTCTTTTATTTAACTACTTGTAGTGTTATCACTTGTAGTACTTGTAATCTTTTTTATGCCGGCAATGTGTAAGCCGAGCTTTGGTTATCATGTTGATTAGTTCACTACGTATAAGTTTTCCGTTAAACATCCTATTAGCTCTTATTTAATTCTTGTCCATTAACTGCTAGCTTGGGTTCCGGCATGTAGTGTCGCCGATGACTTGGTTTAATTGCTTAACTGTTCTATCAGGAAATGTTTTTAAAATTTCGGCCTTTTGGTATCGAGGCGTGTTACGTCTCCAATGTTGCGTCACGTCGTTTTCTTAAATTGAGTCCTTGCATGTTTATGTGTTTACTTGTTTCCCCTTATTTGGGTGGTCCGACCCGCGGTTCCACCTCGGGCTCGGGTCGGGTCGCCACAAGTTTTGTTATAGACAAAAAACTATGAATAATTGTGGGACGATCCACTTTTACAATTTTTTTTAATTCACTCTAGTATCGTGTTTTTTTTAACAGGAAAAGGACACTTTTGGGGGCGAAATAACTGCGATACCCTTAATGAGCCTGGGGCGCGCTATGAAAATGTACCGCAATTCAAATATTTATGCAACACGATTCAAAAAATTTATGCACCGAGATTCAAAAAAATTTAAAAATGCAGCGCGATTCAAATATTTATACAACACGATTCAAAAAATTTATGCACCATGATTAATTTTTAAAAAAAATGCACCGCGATTCAAAAATATATGCACCATGATTCAAAGAATTTATTGATCAAAATACATCGCGATTCAAAAATATATGCATTAATTTTTGCACTATGATTCAATAGTTTAATTGTATAGCCTAATTATATTGCGATTCATCAATGTTTGGTCCACGATTCATCAATGTTATTGCATTATTTTTTACACTGCGGTTCATGTGGTTTAATTCTCTAATTTATTTGCATCGCGATTCATCAATTTAATCTCATATTTTTGCATAGCGAATCAAAATAGTTTAACTGTCTAATCTAATTGCACCGCAATTCAAAATCGTAATAAAACAAACCATGTCCTCAGTCTTATTCTTGCTTCTCCTTCGTCGTAAGCCTTCTTATTCCTCCTACTTCGCCTCCGTCCCTACTGTGAAAATTGATGAGCTCAAGCTTTCCACGAATTTTCTTCGGAATTTCCTTCTATTTTGTGTTATTTTTGAGTTAATTATGCCTCAAAAATATTATTATTTGTGTATTTGTGCTTAATGTAGGTTTCTATGCATAATCGAGCATTTATATTGTGGCGACCCGACCCGGATCCCAAGACGAGATCCCGAGGTCGTGCCGCTTCCAAAAAGGCACATAACAAAAACAAGTAGCAAATAGTGGGTAAGGCCATAACGGCGGTACGCCAAAAACTTTAACATGCGGAAGCGTAATATATTAAAACAAGTGGCGCCAGAGGCTAACAAGCTCAAACTAATACAACCTTAGAGATAATGAATCTCTTGGTCCAAAAAATAAAATCATGTGACGCAACAATAGGCACATATAACAATTTATGGCAATTAAATATCAAGTCATCGGCGACGCTACGGCCGGAACCCAATATTAAACTAAGTCTACAACTCTAGTCTAACATGCTTGACGGCTAAAACATGCCGCATAATAAACATAGTAAACAAACCAATATATGGTTAAAACAACAAAAGCATAAGCATCATAAATACGTAAGGCACGACTAACATATGTCGGCTCTCAAAACAATAAGTACTAATTAAACATAAGTACTAATAATTAAACAAATCAAGTTCTTGCTACCCCACATAAAGTTTATATAACTTTATGTCCCCGTTGTCCTTGCCAAAAGAAAAGGTACTAATATTACAAGGTAGCAACCTTGCCAAAGCTTCTTCAATGTAAGCGATAATCACTTGATCCACTTGCACGGCTCGGATCTAGGGAAAACAATCAAAACAAATAGGAGTAAGTCATAAAGACTTAGCAAGTTACAAACAATAACTTCTTGTCATGGCATCATGCTTAACAATAATAATTCATGTTATTGCATAATATTCATTTCATAAATAATCATGTCAAGGTACTCATACTTAACAATCTTGAATATCATGTTATCAACAAGTATAACATTTCATTAATTCAATCAACCATCATTTCATATCATGTCATAGTCGCGTAGCACATTATTCACATATAAGCACTTTCGTGAGTCAATTCATAAAAGGAGGTGATATCGTTACCCTTTTTCGCGCATGTCGCTCCTGCAAAAACATGTGCCAAACTTATGTGTCCTCGATATCCCTTTAAGTGGATATCGGCGTCCCGAGACATTTCCCCACTCGAGTTCGATAGTTATCAAAGTCATGTTTCCATACTACAACCGAGATCAACTACTTCCCTACAGTGGCCATCGATAGAGGGTAGTGTGCAATCCGTGGCGATCCATCAAAATCACGAATCTCGCAATTCGTGAAGATGATGTATCATCCGCCCCAAAGACTCAACAAACCCGACTCAGTTGGACTCAAACTTCAAGCACCGTAATACATTATCATATGCTCAAATAAGTAGGCATGTACTCTACAATCATCTAGTCATGCTTTTTACTTCACAACTAGCACTTTTATAATCACATTAGAGATAAAATCAAGGCTCTAATCATCAAATGTTCTTCATACACTTTAAAATGCTTGGAGGCTTAACCTCCATTAATACTACCCCAAAATTCGTAGGACTTAGACATATTACTCCTTAATGTTATACTAACCCAATAATGGTCAACTCCGTTGAGTCATAATCAATCTTTCAAAATTAGGGTATAGAAGCCGTTGGCCTCTATACTCTCTATGTCCATACTAACATGAATCAATAGGTTACTAAGGTCATTAAACCCATAAGACCCCAAATCAAACATTTAAGTAGGCAACATAGAATCACGGTCAGAAGTTAGGGCTATATACTCATTCACAAGTCATCAAACATGCTTCCAACACTTAAACAAACAAGATAGAATGATTTATCATATATCTCTACCCTTGAATATCATCATAAACATACTTTACAATCTGTTTACTAAGGTTATTAAACCCATAAAACTCCACTCAAACAATTAACTAGTCAACATAGAATAGAAGTCACAAACAAGGCATATATATTCATTCTTTCTATTTCATCAAATATGAGTCTAACCATTTCATCAAATATGCTCCCAACACTTAAACAAACAAGATAGAATAATTCATCATCTATATCTACACATGAATGTCATCATAAACATACTTACAACATGTTCATCCAACCAAAATTTCATCATCTAGCATATAGTGAAACATGGCATCTCTACAAGACTAACCATTTCATCAAACATGCTCCCAACACTTAAACAACAAGATAGGGTGATTTATCATACATTACACATAAATAACATCATAAACATGGTTTATAATCTGTTCATAATCTGATCATACAACCAAAAATGCAACATTTAGCATATACGAGAACATAGCATCTCTACAAGCCTAACTATTTCATCAAACATGCTCCCAACGCTTAAACAACAAGGTAGGGTGATTTATCATACATTATCACACATAAATAACATCATAAACATGGTTTATAATCTGTTCATAATCTGATCATACAACAAAAAATGCAACATTTAGCATATACGAGAACATAGCATCTCTACAAGCCTAACTATTTCATCAAACATGCTCCCAATGCTTAAACAACAAGGTAGGGTGATTTATCATACATTATCACACATAAATAACATCATAAACATGGTTTATAATCTGTTCATAATCTGATCATACAAACAAAAATGCAACATTTAGCATATACGAACATAGCATCTCTACAAGCCTAACTATTTCATCAAACATGCTCCCAATGCTTAAACAACAAAGTAGGGTGATTTATCATACATTATCACACTTAAATAACATCTTAAACATGGTTTACAACCTGTTTATAAACTGATCATACAATCAAAAATGTAACATCTAGCATATACGTGAACATAGCATCTCTACAAGCCTAGCTATTTCACCAAACATGCTCCTAATGCTTAAACAACAAGATGGAATGATTTATCATGCATTATCACACTTAAATAGCATTAAAATTATGATTTACAAACTGATCATAATCTGTTTACACAACCCAAAATACATCATTTAGCACATACAAGATCATGGCATCTCTACAAGCCTAACTATCTCATCCAATATGCTCCCAATACTTAAACAACAAAGTAGAATGGTTTGTCATGCATTACCACACTTAAATGACATCAAAATCATGGTTTATAATAGGTCTATAATCTGTTCATACAACCCAAATTCATCACATAGCATAAACTAGAACATGGCATCTCTACAAAGTCCTAAGTGCTCTCATTGACCTCATATAGCAAGATTGTTTTCCCTAGGGTCAATGAGGCTAAAAGAAATAAGAAGAGATGTTGTAACTCACCTTAAACAAGCTCTAAAAGAAGTACAAAAACGTCCATGCAAGGTTGTATGTGTTCTCCTTGCTCTCCTCTTCACTTCTACCGCTCGGTTTTGGAAATGGCTTCAATAGTTGGCCACCATTGTTGATCACTCAAGAACCTCCCAAGAACACTAAGAAAACTCTCCTTTCAGCTCTCAAAATGTTGTCCACGTTTTTGGAGAGAGATGGCAGAAAATGGAAGGCTTAGTGGGTGTATTGGCTTCCCAAGGCTTGAAATGTGAGTGGGAAGAGTGACCAATGCATGTAGGGGTTCTCCTTGCCAAGTGGCTTTCAATCCACTCAAAACTCTCAAACCTTCATGAGTATTCAGCCACGTTTTAGGAGAGAGAGGCTGAAGAAAATGACTTTGTGGATGTATTTGGTCACCTTATGGCTGAATAGTGGGTGGGAGGGAGTGACCAATGCATGTTGATGCATGTTGATGTCTTTCCTTGCCAAGTGTCTATTAATCCCTTCAAAACTCCCAAAACTTGTCAAGAATGCAGAGGAGGATAGATAGGTCGAACTAGGTGGTTTAGGTGGGTTAGGTTGGTTGGGTAGGTTAGGTTGGCCAAATAGAAAGTCTAACACACAATGAGTGGTCAACTATAGTAGAGCAGAATTCGGTCATTTTACAAAATGGTCCTGTACCGAAATACACGTCCTAAAATTACACAAAAGGTATGTTTAGAAAGATCTATGAGTCTAGTTTCAAACACATCAAACGGATCCGAATTCGAAGCTTCGTACACAAAGTTATGGCCAAAATACTCCATCGTGGCCTTCTAAAATACGCGAATTTCCGAAAATCAAACTCGAGCTAAATCACCCACCACTCAAAAAATAATTCTAAGTTAATTCCTCAAGTTCACCTAGTCATCTAGGTCAAAATAATA
>CM028382.1:70249139-70296953 GCA_013146195.2 Codonopsis lanceolata | reverse complement strand
AAGCAGAAGGTTCGAGGGGCCGTGTGTTTGCGCTTGATCAGCGCGAGGTTCAGGGGTCTACGGTAGTGATAGGAGGTACTCTTTCTATATTTGATCATAAGGCTCGAATTCTCATAGATCCAGGGTCTTCGCATTCTTATGTTGCACTTTGTTGAGAATCTTTGCGTGTTGCCTCAATCTTTGCCATACTTGCTTGAAGTGTCTACCCCCGCTCGGGGAATATATGCTCGCGTCGAGGTGTTTAGATCTTGTGATGTTTTGGTGGGTGACCACACTTTGCATGCGGACTTGGTAGTTCTACCCATACGTGATTTTGATGTGATTCTTGGCATGGACTGGGTTATGTGCTTATCATGCTATAGTTGGTACCGCCATAGGAAGAGGGTTACTTTTATACATGCGGGTGTGCTGAATTTACTTTTGTGGGTGATCAAGCGTCGAGTGACTTGCATTTCATTTCTGCACTAAGGGCTAGAAAATTGTTATCTCAAGGGTGTACGGGTTATCTTGCCTGCGTTGTTGATAAGAAGAGGTCTTCGCCGAAGTTTAGAGGAGGTTCCGGTAGTATGTGAGTTTCCCGATGTGTTTTCTACCGATCATGCTATGCCACCCGATAGAGAACTAGAATTTTGTATTGAGCTTATTCCGGGGACTTCACCGATTTCTAAGGCACCGTATAGGATGGCGCCGCAGCTTGGGAGAGAGTTGAAAACTCGGTTGCGGGAACTCCTAGAGATTGGTTTTATTAAGCCAAGTGTGTCGCCTTGGGCGCCGGTCCTATTTGTGAGGAAGAAAGATGGGAGTTTGCGGTTATGCATAGATTATCGCGAATTGAATAAGGTGACCGTTAAGAATAAGTATCCTCTACCCCACATTGATGATCTTTTTGACCAATTGCAAGGGTCTATCGTCTATTCTAAGCTTGATTTGCGATGGGGTTACTACCAATTGAAGGTTAGGGAAGAAGACATTCCGAAGACAGCTTTTCGCACTAGATATGGGCATTTTGAATTCGTGGTGATGCCGTTTGGGTTGACGAATGCACCAGCGGTGTTTATGGACTTGATGAACCGTGTCTTTCACAGTTATCTCGATTGCTTCGTTGTAGTCTTCATTGATGATATCTTAGTGTATTCGAAATCTCGGGAGGAGCATGAGAAACACTTGAGGATTGTCTTGTCTATTCTTCGAGAGAAACAGCTTTATGCGAAGTTTAGCAAATGTGCCTTTTGGCTTGAGGAAGTGTCCTTTTTGGGGCATATCATTTCTAGCGCCGGAGTAGCCGTTGATCCTTCTAAGGTTGAAGCGGTGACGAATTGGAAGAGACCTAGTTCGGTTACCGAGATTCGGAGTTTCTTGGGTCTAGCGGGTTATTACCGGAGGTTTATTGAGGGGTTTTCTCGGATTGTGACTCCTATGACGAAGTTGACGCAAAAGAATGTGCCTTTTGTTTGGAGCGAGAAATGTGAGTCTAGTTTCCAAGAGCTTAAGAAGCGGTTGACGTCGGCACCTATTTTGGCTTTGCCTAGTGGAGGAGATAATTTCGTAATTTATAGTGATGCTTCTAAGGAAGGTTTGGGTTGTGTGTTGATGCAGAATGGTAGAGTTATCGCCTATGCGTCGAGGAAGTTGTCGATTCACGAGCAGAATTACCCGACACACGATATGGAGTTGGCTGCGATTATTTTCGCGTTGCATAAGTGGAAACACTACTTGTATGGGTCTAAATTTGAGATCTTCACCGACCACAAAAGTTTGAAGTACTTGTTTTCCCAAAAGGAGTTGAACATGAGGCAAAGAAGATGGATGGAGAAACTAAAAGACCACGATTGTACTATCTTGTATCATCCGGGGAAGGCAAATGTGGTAGCGGATGCCTTGAGTAGAAAGGTTCATATGTCGTGTATGATGGTTAAGGAGTGGAAGATGTTGGAGGACTTGCGAGATTGGAGTCCTAGTGTTTTTGATAGAGGTGTGATTTTCGCGAATGTTCGTGCTACACCAGTTTTATTTGGGAAGATTAAAGAAGCGCAAAGGGATGATCCGGAATTGAAGAAAATTTTTGATGGGTTGGCTGAGAATGTATCGCCTGATTTTGTGATTAATAGTGAGGGAGCTTTGACATTTCGAGGTCGAATTTGTGTTCCTTCTAATGATGACTTGAAGAGGTTGGTTCTTGATGAGGCTCATAAATCGAGGTATACCATTCACCCGGGGAGCACGAAGATGTACTTAGACTTGAAAAGACAATTTTGGTGGAAAGGCATGAAGAGGAAATGCGGAGTATGTGTCAAGGTGTTTGACTTGTCGAGGTTAAAGCCGAGCATCGAGGGCTCGGGACTTCTACAACCACTGGAGATTCCTGAATGGAAATGGGAGTTTATTACCATGGATTTCGTGACAGGGTTACCGCGCACGCGGAGAGGTTTTAATGCAGTTTGGGTTATAGTCGACAGATTGACTAAGTCTGCACACTTCATTCCGATAGCTATCACTTATTCGTTGACTCAGTTAGCAGCTTTGTATATCCAGGAGATCGTGAGACTTCATGGCGTACCGGTTAGTATTGTGTCCGATAGAGATCCGAGGTTCACATCCAGATTTTGGCAAACGTTGCAGGAAGCTTTAGGGACCAAATTAGACTTCAAGATCAGACTTTTCATCCGCAAACGGATGGTCGTCAGCGATTGATTCAGATTTTGGAGGACATGCTTCGAGCTTGTGCCGTGGATTTCAAGGCTGGGATTCTCACTTACCTTTAGCCGAGTTTGCGATAATAACGGCTACCGATCGAGTATCAAGATGGGCCGTATGAAGCTTTGTATGGGCGTAAGTGTAGATCACCAATTTGTTGGGATGAAGTTGGAGGCGAAACTTTGGGGTTCGAGTTAGTGCAATCGGTTGAGAGCGTGAAGTTGATTAGAGATCGTTTACGCACCGCTCAAAGTCGACAAAAAGAGTTACTGTGGACAATCGAAGACGAGATCTTGAGTTCCAAGTGGGTGACTACGTGTTTTGAAGGTGACAGGGGAGAGTACGAAGAGATTTGGCAAGAAAGGGAAGCTTACACCGAGGTACATTGGCCCATTCGAGATTCTTGAGAGAGTTGGGTCTTTAGCGTATCGCATCGCATTGCCACCGTCACTTTCGGAGTCTCATAATGTATTCCATGTTTCCATGTTGCGAAAGTACTTGAAGGATGATACCCATGTACTTGAGTATGAAGAGATCACGTTTGAGCCGGATATGTCATACGTTGAAAAGCCCGTGAAGATTTTGGATACCAAGGAGCAAGTGCTACGAACCAAGAAGATTCCCTTAGTTAAAGTTCTTTGGAGAAACCACAACATTGAAGAAGCGACTTGGGAGACGGAGGCGGAGATCTTGCGGAAGCATCCACATTTGTTTGATGAACTTGGTAAGAATTTAGGACTAAATTCTAAAGGAGGGGAGGAGTGTAACGCCCATAATCTTGCATGTGCATTCTATGCTCGTCTTTATACTTTCTTGGTTGATTGTGAACTTGTTTACTTGATATATAAACGTCTTAGAATCATTCATAGATCATTCTAGAAGTCCATAACATGCTTAGAATCATATAAACTTGTTTATTGAATCGCCGGTTTAATCGCGTTGAAGTTAGCCTTAGCGATTCCTCTCGTTGCTCGTATTTGCTTCTATTTCGACGTACGAAGTGTTCGTTGAGTTCTTGGCTTTATATTCAGGTCTTAATCATGTTGAAACAAGTCTCTTTCATGTCCAAGTTATCCTAGTTTGAATGGTGTTTGATTGTAGTTTGATCCGTTGTTCATTCGTCGCGTGGTTCGCGCCTTGTTCTATCTTGTTCCGGGAGTTGTTCGGGTGTGTTTCCGACTCGTTTTGAGTAGGGTTAGACCTTAGAATGGTTGCCCAAAAGTTTGGGACCATTTAGATCAAGTTTAGGTCAAGTTTTAGAGATTCTGGAGCCGAGGCGGCCGCATGGGAGCTGGTGAGGCGCCCGCCTCAAATGCAGAGAGCAAATTCAAAATGGACTGAACTTGGGAATAGCCTCAGAGGTTGAGGCGGCCGCATGGGTGAGGGTGAGGCGCCCGCCTCACCTGCAGAACTGCTACGGGATTTTTCTTCCCCTGTTTTGAGTTAGGTCGTGAAATGCCTATCCTACCCCCTTTAAACCCCCTCTAAACCCTTCCTAAATACCCACACTTAGTCCTAATCAAGTACTAACATCAATTAGAGGTTAATTTAGTTTGGATTAGTGGTTGTTAACTCCCTAAGTTTCACTAATTGCACTTGAGAAATACCTCTTGTACCCTTCTCTTGATTGGAGGTATAAATACCAAGTCTTGACCAAATTTTCTGAAAACTCTTCATTTGTTCATCTTATTTCTACAAGTTAGAGAGAGAGAGAGTTGGGGGCTTGAGTTTTGAGCCCTAGCTCCATCTTCTTCCTCCGATCCCCAAGGATTCCACCGTTCGATCGCCGCCAAACTTCGGATTCTCGACGGGTGAGACGAAAGGAACGACTTCACCGTTTAGATTTGGATTCTCTTGAGTTTTCACTCAAGCTAGGTAAGTTACTCTTCTTCATTTTTGTTCTCATTGACCCTAAGGAAACAAAGTCTATGATGTGTGAGGTCAATGAGGACACATAAATGCTTCCTATGCTTTTCATTTGGAATTTTAAATGTATGATTTTGCTAGGAGCATGTCTAGGTGAATTTCTTGCCTTTGGGAGTTTAAATTACTCTTTCATTATGTTAATTGAGGTCTTGAACATGTTAGAAATATGTAGCATGTTTGTTGATGAAAGTGATATTATTTGGAAATGCCCTAAATTATGCCTATGTGGTATGTGTGACATTTGTTGTGTGTTGTATCCTCAATATTGGACTACGTGAAGAACATGAATTGCGCTAAAATGCTTTAGGTGAATTTTATACCTTGTTGAACCTAGAATTGACCTAGGTTGGGTTATGAAGCACATAGCTTCAATTTCTCCAAATTTGGGAATTTAGAGCAAAGACTCAACGGAGTCGACTCTAGGGAATATTTGAACGTGTTGAACTCTAGTTTCAATCCCTACGAAGTTTGGACACCGTTTGATTTGGTTTACTCAAGTATGAGTTTGGTTTAATTGATTATAACAAGTTGTTATGAAAGATTGGTTTTGAGCAATTAATTGCCTTGATGTGTTTTCTGGTAGAGATTAACACCTTACTTTGTCGGACGAGTCCGCTCTTGTCGGATTCGGTCCTTAATTGGTTTAAAGTCAAGTAAATATCTACTTGTGCATTGCATTGAGTCCAGCTGGCATAATTTGGTTTGTTTATTAAGTCAAGGTGGGACGATGCATCGCCTTCACGAATTATGGGATTCGTGCTTGCTATGGATCGCCGCACCTGGGACTTCACACACCCCTCCACTGTGGGCCGCAGTGGGGAAGTAGCCCCTTTGCCGTATCAGTTAAGTGCCGCATTGGCTTGCTATTGAGATCGAGTAGGTTCTCGGTATGAGTCGATGAATTCACATAACATCGATGGCACGAACTAGTAACAGAATTGTGTTGCAGGAGCTACGAAGCGGCCGTGACTATCATATCCTACTTGTATGATTTACTTTACGCACTTATGTGAACAATATGCTAAGTGCCATATGATGATAATGTGCTAAGTGTTAAATGATGATAACATGCCATAATTGTGATAGATGTCATGCTATAACATGAACATGCATATTTTGGTAACTTACTAAGTCTTTCGACTTACCCTATTTGTTTGCTTTGTTTTCCTTAGATCAAAGCCGAGGAGACGTTCCACGCTAGATTCACGTATTCGCTTGGACGTTGTGAGCGAGGTTGCTCTTTTGGACTTTAATTGATTAATCTTTTATTTTGGAAAGGACGTTGGGAAGCAAGTCATGTAGACTTGGCTTGGGGTTTGTATGTTGTAGTAACTTAAATATTTGGTACTTGTAATTCTTTTGGTATGCCGACTTATATGTCGAGCTTGTTCATATGTGTATGGTTCATCACAGTTTCTTCCGCTAAAGCTTGTTCAAAGTATTATTATTGTTGTTGTCTCCGGCATGTTGTGGCCGTTGAGGTTTTATAAGCATGTGTTAATTGTAGGAGTAGTTGTTGTTCCTTCTGTAACGTCGCCGATGACTTGTTTAAATTAGGTTGTTTTTCCGGCCAAGTGTAGCCGAGTTGTTATTCGTATGCAATGTTGCGCCACATGAATTTCGTAAACCTACTTGTGCATGCTTGTGTGTTAAATTTGTTTATTTGGACGGCGCGATTCGGGATCTCGCATTGGGGTCCGGGTCGGGCTGTCACAGTCTCCCTGCCTGAATTCAATTCATTTCCGATGTGCCTAACTTTAAGTGATTTTGCCCCTCCACATTAATCAGTTTAAAAATTATAGTAGTATTATTACCCAAAAAATTCCATGCAGAGTACGGGCTCTATAACTAGTATATAGAATAGTTGGGGAGAAAATACAAAAAAGGGCTAAGTCACAACTGAAACACATACCAACTCGGCAGGCGAGACACGTGAAGAACAAATGGTGTCGAAGAGATAAATATGAATCAGATATGCAACAAAATAGATGAGATATGGTAGCGGGTCCCGATAATATGAAAATACTATATCTTCGTGTCAGTGCTTATGGCACGGTGCCAGTATATCTGATTTCGTCAATTGAAACGCCAAAATCTAAATAGAAGATGCGATTTTAAAAAATGTTACAGTTGAGGGGTACATTACTTCAAGTGGTAATTAATTGAGCTCTATTGTGAAATTATATTAATGTAAGGTTAATGTTTTGTAAGGGGTAATTGTTTCGAAGATTAATCTCAAGGTATGTCTGTTCATAATATTAATTGTAGGGGCTAACTTTGTAACTGGGTGAGAGAAAATGAAGAGTTGAAAGTTGATAATTACTCTCACGCATGTGAATGCGAGAGTGAATCTCAACCATTAAATTTTTAAGATAATTTAATCTCAACCTCTAGATAGCTTTAGTCAATTGCACATGTGTGAGAGTGAGCTCTATTGTAATATAGATTACTAATATGTTTGTTATCTAAACTAACATGGAAAAGTCAACAAATATGATTTGGCTCAAGTAGTGAACGGAAGATGATACAAAGCATAACTGAGATAACAAATAACCACAATGAAGATGAGATGTGTGCAATACAGAAAAACATAATAGATCATAGACAACCATAATGAAGATATGTGCAATGCTTAAGAAATGTTTGGTCGATCATAACAAGACCGCTCAGAAGATCCACTTTCAAGGTCCTCTATCTCTCTCTTTCTCCTTCCATTCGCACATACATCTTGTTTTTAGATTTTGATGTGATCTATGTTTATTTTCATTTTAGAGATTTCTGAGACAATCTTCTACTTTCTTTTGGTGAATGCAAGTCCAAGTTTTGCTTTTTGATTAGCTTTAGTGAGAACATAATGAAAATAGAGAAAGAGAGAGATGACTATAAATTGGGGGAAAGGGTTAGTTTTTGGATGAAAATCAATATTGAAATTCGTAGAAATTAGTAAGAGTAAACTAGTTTGATCATATCAATTGGGAGTTAAACTTGGTCAATCCCACTACTCTTTGAACTTGATAAGTTTAATGTTGGAGAATTCTTCTCTCAAGAACCTCACAAACTTACAATATTCTCTCCATTTGAGAATGAACAATACTTCAATTATCTTTCAAAATTGAATACAAATTAAGGAGCACTTGAGTTTATATAGTGCTCAAAACAAAAGGGATAACATCATCATAAATGTTGGGATAAGACTCAAGGACTTTCATACAATGTATGAAATATGAAAAGGAAAAAGGGGGAGGGGCTAATCTAGAATGTCTAGAAACTAACAAGATGAATCTAGAATAAAAGAAGTCAACACTCTCGTCTATTATGACCAGCTTGTAGTATTTTGGGTCTAGCTCCTTCTAGAAAGCTCGAAATTGAGATTTGTTTGATGGGTTGGAAATGCCTTTCCATATATTATATGAGATATTGCGGGCTAGACCACTTTTAAAAGTTTCTAATCGCTAAAGTACCATCTCTCTTTTTGCAACCGAAAAAAGTCATTTGTATAGCAAAATGACTACGATACCCTTAATGAACTATAGGCGTGTTACGGAGGTCATTATTTTTGCACCGCGGTTCATCAATTTTATTGCACTAATTTTTGTATCATGGTTCAATAGTTTAATTGCACCGTGATTCATCAATTTTATTGTATTAATTTTGCACCGCGATTCAATAGTTTAACTGTCTAGTCTAATTGCACCGTGGTTCATCAATTTTATTGCATTAATTTTTACACTGCGGTTCAATAGTTTAACTACCTAGTCTAATTGCACTGCGGTTTATCAATTTTATCGCATTAATTTTTATATCGTGGTTCAATAGTTAACTGCCTAGTCTAATTACACTGCGGTTCATCAATTTTATTTCATTAATTTTGCACCGCAGTTCAATAGTTTAAATGTCTAGTCTAATTGCACCGGGGTTCAAAATCGTAATAAAACATACCATGTCCTTCCTCGGTCTTCTTCTTCCTTCTCCTCCGTCGTAAGCCTTCTTATTCCCCTTCATTCACTTTCGTCCTCACTGTGAAAATCCTCTAACCCAACACATTTTCATTAAATTTTCGTAGTTAATGATTCAGAAAACTTGTTTACCTTTTGGGGGGTGTTGCCCCCGAATCCCTATAAAGGGACGCTGCCCCCTCAACCCCTGCGGCCTGACCGGGCATGTCGATCCTCGTTTCATTGCCCAACAATGGTAATTTTTGAATCCAAAGTGTGTTGACAGAGCTGTTGAAGGAGACGATGACATTTTTGGAACAATATTTCAAAAAGTCGTCTTTTCCGATTGAAAAAAAAACCTTGATTGGAAAGGTTAGAAACTTCAAATAGTAGACCCGGCCTGAATTTCACCCTATATTATACACCAAATTTTGAGCTCTAGAACATCTTGGGCAGCCCATCAAAGTTGATCAAAAAAAATTAAAAAATAAATACAAGCCGATACATCTTTTAAAACATGTTTTCAAATGCATCTAGCTATTTTTTAGACATATCTTCCAGGTACAATTTTGGAGCGAAAATACGTCACTGCCCCTTTATTCACGTATTCTTACGAGTGGGATAATGAATATGTGGACGATAGCCCGGCCTCGTCTCATCGTTTCAATCTCCAATTTCAAATCCCCATGTTTCTACTCCTACCGATCACTAGATGTTCTTTCTAGTCACATCAGCTCTGTTTCTTGCTTAGCCTTATGTGGTGAATTCATCCTCAGTGCTTCTCAAGGAAAAGGCATCATTGTTTGGCAACAACCTGATCTTCGAGAGTTTACAAAGTTCGGCCTCACCCATCTCCTCCCCAGTTCTGGCCAAATCTAAACCCAGCCGACTCCATCCTCTCATCCAGAAACAAACCCATCCGCCATCTACATCCTTGTTCTTCATCTCCCAGTTTGCAACAAGGCAGCGTCCAAGCCATGCCGTCTTCACCATCATCGGCGGGCTTCGCCAAGCGAGTTCGCTCTGGCCTTCAAACCCGGTGGCCACTCCAGCTTCGATTTCAGTCTCGCTGTATCCAACACCACCTCCATCTTCATCTTTGGCTGATTTCCCTTAGTAGCACGGAGATCCGACTGATCTCTTCTACTTCTTCCATCGCCGGACCAACATCTGCCATCTCAGATTTGCTCTCTTAGTGAAAGGGCCTGCTTTGGTGGAGCTTGTTGCTGGGTGTTTTGGTCAGAGATGGAGCGGTAGGACTAAGGATGAAGGACGGATCTTTAGGTTGTTAGGTGTTGCCTCTTTGACTGAAAATGAAGATGAAGAAGAATGGTGTTGGAGGCTGGACTGACAATGGCGTTGGAGGCTCTGATGAAGATAGCCGGAACTTGGGGTTGGCCAGGCCGACGATTGGGGTTGCTTTAGGAGATGAAGGTGAGAAAGGGGCATCGACATCAGGAGAGAGGTTTCGCCGAAATCAGAGGGATGTCATTGATGGCGATGGCGGATAAACTGTGAAACCTACAGTGAGGTTGGTGACAGGGAAGGGAGGTCCTGATGCCAAGCCTTGGCATCAACCTGATGCCTGGATTGTCAACTTGATGCCTGAATTCAGCATTTTTTAATTTTTTTGGTCTTCCTGATGCCAAGCCTTGACATCAGGATTTTTTGAATTTTTTTGGTTGAATAAACTGTGAAAACAGTGCTGATGCCAAGCCTTGACATCAACATTATTTGAAACATTTTTGAATTCCTGATGCCAAGCCTTGGCATCAGCATTTTTAATTTTTTTTTGGTTGAATAAACTGTGAAAACAGTGCTAATGCCAAACCTTAGGATTAGCATTTTATGAAACATTTTTGAATAAACAGTCCTGATGTCAGGCTTGTCAACCTGATGCCAAGCCTTGGCATCAGCATTTTTGAATTTTTTTTGGTGGAATAAACTGTGAAAACAATGCTGATGTCAAGCTTTGGCATCAACATTTTTTGGTTTTTTTTAGGACGGATGAGATTTATCTTTATTAATGGCATTTTTGTCATTTGGCACCCAATTTGTAGTTATATGGAATGTCTGAAAAATTGCTAGACCTAGATGAAAAGATGTTTCTAAAATTGTACCCACTTGAAATTTGCCCCAAAAAAATCTGATCCCCTTGAAAAACATGAATGGCCGACTTTGGTTTTTATTTTGGGCTTTAATAGTATCCCTCTGTCCCATATAAATATTCATAGTGGAGAAAATACAAGGATTAAGAAATGTAATCAATGATGGGTTGTCAAATATGTTGTGACAATAATACTCATTACACTCACTCTCTTTCTAGGATATGCAATAATGTTAGTATTAAATGAATGGATAGATTAGGAAAAATGATAGAAAATTTGTACACCAAAAGTCTTTAAGAATATTAATTGGGACATCCAAAATAAAAAGTAGAAACATTTATCCGGGACGGAGAGAGTAATTTTTTTGCTGGGAACCCATGATGGATAAGGGCTAAGCTTGATTGCATCACTTATGCCTTAGCATCTGCACCATCTATCTTCTACTCAGTATCCCTACCATTTCCGTTGGTGCTTTCCTCGGCAACCATTTTAACATTTTCTCGGACCTTAAATCTTTTAATGACCCACCTCCCAATCACCATCACCTGGTTTCTTGTCTGCAATACCTTTTTCTTCATTCAAATCTGGGTTTATGTCACATTTGCTTCGTCACTAAGGTTTCTTTCCTAAGTATGACTAGAAGATGAAGTCAGCCAAGACTTCATATTTCACATCATTCTTTTGTGAAGGTAGAACATTTTCTTTGTTATGATTCTTAGGAAAGATCAAGAAAAGTTTCAATTTTGTTCAGTTCACATCAGATTATGATCATTTTCAATGTGACCTCGTTTTTGGATCACAAGAATATGTAAATTGCAAGCTCGTTTATGGTTCTTGCACGCAGTATTGCAAGTGTGCTATACCTATTTTTCATAGAAAATGTTTTCTTGGGCTTTCTGCTTCTATTGACAAAGTTAAAACAACCATATGTACAAACATTTATATTTATGAAACACATGCATCTATTTGGTCTATATCACGTATGATCCCATTCAGTTTACATTAAATATATATCTGCAAACAACATCCCGACTAAAGTTGAAGAAGTGGTAAAATTTGTTCTCTGTTTATTTTTATCAGATGTTTTAAGAACCATGTTCCTCTAATTTCAAACACTTTTGACTCCCAATCTAGTATTTTGCTTTTTCCTTTTGGTGCATAACGTTGAAAATTTTATGATCTTCTTTAAGGATTCATCGCATTAAGGTCCATAGAAGCAAGAACTTTGGAGGCACCATGTTCATATGATCAAGAGACCTCTACATCAGAATTTCCAGTGTAGAGACATCTTCAAATGTCTTCAGCTCTCAAGAGAATACCGAATTTCAAAATTTTAAGTTTACACCTAAAGGAATTGTTTTGTTCACATGCCTCGCTCGCATCTTGAGAGCTGTTCACAGTTGAATCAAAGGCCTCGTGAACCAAAATCCAGTAATAATATTCCCGACAACACCCTTTAATTAGTGGTCCAAGTCAACTCAAAGACATAGTTGATATAGTCGGAAAGGGCAGATCATATCAAGCTATGGTCCCCGTCCTTCAGTGGATTCTAACATCTCTGGGAATATGAAAATCTCACAACCTTCAGGAGTTGAAAAGCGGGTATCGTTACACTCAATCTTCATCAGACCATGGCACAATGAGTTAATTCAAAACCAAATGCACTCAGTAAAAGAAAAGTCCCATACGCAATTTTTAGGCACTGTTTACACATTACAGTTGTTAATTGATTGTGTCCTCTATAACCTCTTGACCATGACACAATGCGTTAATTCATCTATAACTGAATAATTCTTTATGAGCTTCAATATCATTCAATTTTTTTGTAACGACTCTTCCTATAAAAGTCTTGTACATGTTTAAATTTTCTTTTCCTATAAAAGCCTTGTACATATTTAAATTTTCTCTTTCTGATCGCTCTACCGGCTAATGGAATGTAACTGCGGGCACATGAATTTAAATGCACAAAGAATAAATCAGTTAAAGCATTACCATAATTAGTTATTCGTAGGCGAACTGAACCAACTAGTAACGTTGAAATTAGTTCAAACAATTTATAAGAAAATCAACCACACCTCAATATTCGCAACAATGAAAGGGGTGTAAATCTCTGTCACAAGATAAGCATAGAGTTTGCTTGCTGAACATTTCCAATATGGGTATCTACTGGTGATATCATAGTCTTTGATTTGTGCTGGTATTTGTGTGCCTTATTAGATATATTGATACAAAGCTTCACTTTCTTACTAAACCAATTGGTAAAAATATATTTCATACTTTATACAAAGTATACTTATAACTTATCACAAGAAGACACTTCAATCAGTTTTTACCACTTTACTAGCTAGCATTATTTGTTGTACTAGAGATCTGATTGGACAAAATACTTTCTCCATTCCCAAATTATTATCTTAGATTTACTTTTTGGGTCGATTTAAACCTAATATGGCAGAAATGATGAGGAGAAAGAAAAGAAAGCCCATGCCTCTTTCCATCAAGTTTGTGAATGGAAAGTTGATGATAGGAATTTATTTAGAAATTATTGGAGATGGAGCAAAATTCACATACATAGAACCTTAAAACTATAGTAATGTCAAATACTACAACAACAATACTTGTAACACACAAAAGAAGGAAATTAATTTTACCTAAAACTACAAACACAAAACATGTGTACTTGTGACCCACCCTAGCAACATTGCTAGTCATTCTACCAAAACAGAAAACCTTTTCAAATGATGCCTTTTCATTTCGAACGCATCCACCAATTCTCTCCAGCATTCCCAACCAGACTTGTCTCTCTCAGCAAATAGATCTACATTTTTGGGAAAATTAAACAAGGTATATATATAAAAAACCCTTGACTATTATCTCTTGCAAAAAAAAAAGAGTAGCCCAATTGGTAAAACCAGATAGAATCAAAGCAACAAGTCAGGAGTAATACCTATGTACAACTTCCATAGGGTTAAGAGAGCTTCACAATTTTTGAAAAATCTGAAGTTTAGATTCACCTACAAAAACACACTAACAAAATTAGAAACATAATAATCTTACAAGTGATATCTGCAAACAAAAACGTATAGAGAAATTTAAAACCTAAAGGGAGATGAGCTGAAAATGGTGTGATTTAAGGTTTTAGGGAGCCGTAGTGGTGGGGATTTCATTAAAACATTAAGTTAACAAATGCATTAAAAATAACGATGGTTTTGAAATTTGTTTTTCGTTATCTACCTTTAGATGTAAAGAAGAAAGTGTACGAAGTGAAAAATAATAATTATAAGAACCTCATTTCTTCAAATCTGAAGGTGGAAGGAATGACCAGATTATTGACTTTGAGTTGACGAAGAGCCTGAAAATAATTTGAAACTAAGTCTATTTTCACAAGAATGGAAACCAAAGTACTTTAAAAGGATGGTTTAGTTGCACAAATATTAAACACTTCCACCAATAGGCGTAAATCATTCTCAATCTTAAACTCACCAACAAACAGAAATGCCATGAATTACGACCTTGTCCTCTACGGAACTTTCATCAATTGGGAGGATGCTACTACCAAGACACTACTGAAAAAGAAAAAAGGATATCATTAGTCAATTGTCATCTTCCTTTGCCGCCAACTACACCAAACTTTCCATAAATTAAAGCAGTCATAAATGAAAAATAAAGGTTTATAATCTTTATCGTAGTTTTTCTGAAGGAAGAACCTAGCTTTGAGGCCAACATGGAATCCACTTCAGTACTACTATTATTAAAATCAAGAACTTTCCAAAAACAGAAAGTTCGCTGGTGGAATTCTAGTTATTAAGTTTTACTAATTAAGTTATTTAGGGTATTAGGGAGCTGTAAAGGAGATTTTTTTAAAAATCCCAAGACAAAGACAGAGAAAGATAACAAATGCATTAAAAATAATTGGTTTTTCGTGATTTACCTTTAGATGTAAAGAAGAAAGTGTAGGAAGTTAAAAATAAAAAATTAAACGAACCTCATTCTTCGAATTTGAGGAGGAACGAATGACCAGATTCCTGACATTGAGATGACGAAGAGCCTGAAAAATAAGTTGAAACCAAGTCTTATTTCACAAGAATGGAAACCAAACTACTGTAAAAGGCGGGTTTAGTTGCACAAATATTAACACTTCCACCAAAAGATGGGCTCATTCTCAATCTTAAACACACAAATAAAGTGGTGGAAATCAATCATAATCTTAACGGTATACCTGTCATACTTGTAATCTCGTTTGAAAGCCTTTCATGCTGTGAAAACATCAATTTGAAAATAAATAGAGTGAAAAATTACCATTAAGAAAGAAAGACATGCAGAGAGAAACTAACCATTTCTTTCAACAGAGGGTTCTCCATTCTAAGCTTCTGTACATTGAGTTTTCTTGCGAGGTGGGATTTAAGCTCGGTCAAAGAGCTCTAAATACTGAATCACCACAAAGGAGGTCATCTTTCCCGCTGAAGTGTTTTGAATACCTACTTCCACCAACCGAAATCACACCTCGATGAATTCTCCTTCATTACTAAGGGTGTACTGTGAAGTATATCACGAGGGATATTCATGACCTTTCCATCCAAATAATCACTCAGTTTAGAAAGATTTAGCTCATTCACGAGCTCTATGGAGAATAAGTAAGAACTGACTGTTCTCATGTTTCTCACCATACAATTTCACATGAGAACAGTCGCTCTTACATATTTTCCATAGAGCTCGTGAATGAACTAAAGCTTTCTAAACTTAGTGATTATTTGGATGGAAAGGTCATGAATATCCCTCGAGATATACTTCACAGTACGCACTTAGTAATGAATGAGAATTCATCAAGGTGTATGATTTTGGTTGGTGGAAGTAGGGCCGTTTCATTGGCAACACTCTGCTCTTGATGGTTTCCTCACAAGATGATGTTGGTTTCTTCATATAAAAAAATAAAATAAGTAAAATTAGCTAACCAAATATCATTTTTATCATGTTCACAGCCAAATAAGGTTTGGAAAGCAACCAGAGTAACAAAATAAAGGAAAAGAGACAAACATGTAGAAAACGCAATGGAGCAAACACCACCGTTAATGCATAAAGAATATTGAATTGTGTTGAAAAGGAACTCTATGAGTGTGAGGTTTCTCAAATGTTCAAGTTAGGCAAAGAAGAATAATAGGATAATAAATGGGTAAATACAAGCTGGGATTTCGTCAACAAATGAGAATGAGATAGTTTAATCTTATTAGACATGAATGCTTTCTGTCAAGAACATACCAAAAAAATAACAAATATGATAAGCAGTTCTCGAACACTAGTATATATTTCTCTAATATGACCCAGAGACCCCCAATTTTAGCCACATAATCAAATAGTCTACGAAAAGAGCAAAGACTTAACAATTTATGTCCCTGATGCCACTGAAAATAAACAAAATCACAAACCATTTGCAAATTGAGGCATTGGTCACATTATACAAGCAATAATACCCATCTTGCTTGATGACCGAACCAATATTTCCAAAAAGTTTAATGATAAGTTGAACTTGACTACTTCATAGAAAAACCCGCTGACCCAAGTAAATTAAGACAAAATGATCACAGTATAATGCATAAACAAACCATGTAAAGAAAGGGGTAGGCAGGAGAAGGTTATAAATAAATCACAAGTCAAAAATAAAATGTAATCCAACTCAAAATAAAATAAAGTCATTATTATAGTTACAATAAGCTAGTGCCTAAACAACTCATCAAGAATCTACGAATTGATGCAATTCCTTGTAGAACAAAATTGAAATGCGGATAAAAGTCTAGTTTACATTTCCTTATTTAGATATGAATAATATTACAATCCTGCAAGTTGATTATATTTATTGGACAAAAAGCAACTTGAATTCCATTATACTGCCAGCAGTTATAATTTTCTTCATATCAAAGAGGAGTGTTATCCATAGTTATTAAAGGCAAGCGCATGCTTTCTGTCAAGAACATACCAAAAAAATAACAAATATGATAAGCAGTTCTCGAACACTAGTATATATTTCTCTAATATGACCCAGAGACCCCCAATTTTAGCCACATAATCAAATAGTCTCAAAGACTTAACAATTTATGTCCCTGATGCCACTGAAAATAAACAAAATCACAAACCATTTGCAAATTGAGGCATTGGTCACATTATACAAGCAATAATACCCATCTTGCTTGATGACCGAACCAATATTTCCAAAAAGTTTAATGATAAGTTGAACTTGACTACTTCATAGAAAAACCCGCTGACCCAAGTAAATTAAGACAAAATGATCACAGTATAATGCATAAACAAACCATGTAAAGAAAGGGGTAGGCAGGAGAAGGTTATAAATAAATCACAAGTCAAAAATAAAATGTAATCCAACTCAAAATAAAATAAAGTCATTATTATAGTTACAATAAGCTAGTGCCTAAACAACTCATCAAGAATCTACGAATTGATGCAATTCCTTGTAGAACAAAATTGAAATGCGGATAAAAGTCTAGTTTACATTTCCTTATTTAGATATGAATAATATTACAATCCTGCAAGTTGATTATATTTATTGGACAAAAAGCAACTTGAATTCCATTATACTGCCAGCAGTTATAATTTTCTTCATATCAAAGAGGAGTGTTATCCATAGTTATTAAAGGCAAGCGCATGGGTCATTTGAGGAGAGGCGAGCGGTAGGCGAGGGGTCTACACCTGAAAGATATTCAGGCGAGGCTATGTAGCAGAAGCAACCTAGGGTGGTCACCTTTCTCGCATTTCTGATAGGCGACATGCGTGGTATGGCGGACGAAGGCGAACACAACAAGAAAATCTTAAAATTTTAGGTTGAATGACATAGTTTACAAGGGTATATTTAATAGAAATACCTTAAATAGACATTCCGACTTCTTTCCTTTCTAAATCGACTTGAGAAGTGAACTAGTGTTTCAAAGTTTCATTGCAAATCGACCCTTTGACGGAAACGCGTTTGAAGTTTCTTCACAAATCAGCCCTTCGAGGTCACTTTTCCTTCGCCAATTGATGAGGGCTTGGTGTTTAAGCAGTGCAACCACTACAAGATACTGCGACCTAGGCGAAAGCAGTAGTGTTGGAGAGTTCGACCAAAACAGGTAAGTTGTAGTTTTTTAACCAAGTTACGTCTCTAGAAATTCACTTTGAAAGTCTTACCTAAACTCTCCCGACTGATACCGTCTACTCTACTTTTTCTTTTCGTTTTTTAGACATTTTATTTTATATTTTTATATACATATACATATACTCTGTCTATATATATATATATATATATATATAATGCTATGATAATTTGTTTTTGTATAATGTTATTATTATATTGTTAATTTTGAATACCAATAGTTGCTACTTCTTCCATGACTTTAGTTTCATTGGTTGCATAACTATTTAATATCTTATTTGAAGTTTTAATTAACTCAAAATTTCATCTTCTGCCATGAAATTGTAGGTTTGAATGTTGAAATTGTGTTGTTGACTTGATGCTATTATATGTGAACTTAATTTCATAATTTATTCTCATTTATAGATGCTTAGGAATTTGTTTCAATAAAAAAATTAAATATTATATTTTCCTTAATTTGTCGCCTTGCTCGCCTTTCAGCCACCTCTCACCCACCTCTCGCCTTCCGCCTTTAAAAACTATGGTGTAATCCGAAGATAGTTGATTCACTGGATAAATGAAGTATAGAATCCAAGCTCATTGTAATACCTCTGCACCCACTAATTAAGTATTGTCTCTCACTAAGTCATGATGGCTACTATTTATATTATCCATTGGATAAAAAATAATAGGCTTATATTTATTGATGCAATTAATAGTGTGTGTATATATATATATATGCATGTATGTATGTAAATGTCTTACAGTTTCAATGACTTCAAGCCTATCCAAATTTAGAAATCAGGAACTTCATACTTGGATCTGGTCTTGAAATACACAAATAATTTCTTGTTGGAATTTTTAAGAAGGGAAGGCATTTCTGCCAAATTCCCATACGGCTACTTCTATATCCATTGTTGTTTATGCATCTCTCCAAGTGAGTCCTCATTGCACCAAAGAAAGAATTATAACCTTGTACACTACATATGACTAATAATAGTGGGGAGAAGGAAGAAACGAAATCTATCAAAAAGAGTAGGAAAAAATATTTATGCTATTAGATATGAGCTCTAAAAAGTCAGGCCGTTTCTTTTCACCAAGAAAGCAGTTACCCAAAATATGTTTTTATTTTAACTTAGGAATTCATAACCGTAGGATGCCTGAATTATAGTTTTTTTTAGCATTAATAGTCTAGCAGCTTCGAATTCATTTCAACTTTCACTTTCTGATCTGTTAGTTTACATGGTTAGTCCTTTAAACCGGGCATAAGAATCTAAACAAACATAGACAAAATAATTCACCTACAACCTTCAGAACTTACCGCATAACGAGTGCCCAGAAATAGTGAAATGCCAAGAGTATCGATCATGTCCTCAACTGCCTTAGAATCGGCGTTGATTTGAAATGTGCTAGTACCAAGACACTGTTGGAAAAAAGAAAAGAAAGTAAAAATTAATTGTTGTTTCTTTGAACATCATTCACATTGAACTCTCAATGAAGTAGTTAAGCAAAAAAGATCCATGAGATTTTATCCGTTACACTATCATTAAAGAAGTTTTACCAAGTGTCAATCATAAATTGTTTGTCAAATGCGCAAATTGCAGTCATTTAAGCACTAACAAATTGGGTAGTCTCTTAGTTCAACCAATACTGGAATAAATATCAAATAAAATTATTCAGCTAATTTCAGTAGGAAATCTAATTCAAACAACAGATAATGAATAGGAGATACTCCAAGTAATAAAAGCAACCAACAATGGTGAAAGTGATACGGGATTGCCAAAGTTAAGTAAAGAAGATCCATGAGATTTTATCAGTTACATGAGCATTAAAGAAGTTGAAAATGAATGAGGTATATCAAATATCAATCTTAACTTGTTTGTATCAATCATAACTTGTTTGTCAAATGTGAAAAGTGCAGACAATCAAGCAATATCAAATTGGGTTCTCTTATTTCAACCAATGCTGGAGGAATAGGAAAATCAATTGATTGCATGCGAGGTGGAATGAAGAGTCCTAAGTGACACTTTATTTGCCAAAGTGGTAATTTCTTATCTGTTTTACTTTCTTCTTTGGATATCCAAATTGAAAATGAATGAGAGATATAAGAAAACAAGTAATAAGAGGAACCAACAATGGTGAAAGTGAAATCCGACTCCCAGAGTTTGAATTGCTTCATGTCTGCTGCTGTCTACACCTGAAAAATAAACAATCCATGCGAAATTTGACCAAAATGGTAGATCTAAATTTAAATAAAATTGATGGAATTAAAGAAAAAAAGAAAGAAAGAAAATAGCGTATGAAAGTTATCAAAACTCTTTTAGATATCAATTTCGTAACTTACAAATTGATTCTTACTCGATATCAAGTTATGATTGGAGAAGGACTGCAACCATTTCACTCTTCACTGCGTGTGTGTTTGTATGTGTGTGTGAGAGAGAGACTGACGGCGAGATACACCGACTGAGTGGCGAAGTAATACACCGCCCTACCGTCCTGGGAAGCCCTACCGTCCTCTAGGGTTGCTTTATACCCCGCATTTGGACATTTTACCCCTTGACTATTTATAGCATTATTCATTATTAATAGTGGAGTATTAGTTTTAAAGAAAACTAGTACTCTTGATGCCGATGGCACGGTATCAGTTTGAAAATTTATCAATAAATAAGGACAGATATTGTAGAAATGAACTACTAAAAATATTATTTTCTTAAAAAAAATTGACTTTCAAACGGGGTCTCTTTGCCCGGAACGGAGGGACAAAACAGGCCGGACAAAAAATAAATTTTAAGTTAATTAGGATAATTGTTAAAAAGAAAAAAATAAATATTTCAAATTATAAAAATAAATATTTTAAATTTGTATACGAAATTACGGGTCGAAAAATATTAAATTGATTAAGTTAATTACAATAACAATTAAAAAGAAAAAAATACAAATACAAATTTTCGCAACCAAAAAACTGTAAACCTGTAAAATATTAACTGTAAAATCGTAATATCTCAGTAAAAGAGTAACTAATTTTCGCAAATAACTGTAAAACCGTAAAATATTAACTCTAAAATATTAAATGTAAAATAATAACCGTAAATCGTATTGTAAACCGTAATATCTCAATAATTTTCGCAGTAATAAAATAAGGATGGAAAAAAACGTGATAAAAACGATTGAGATTATGAGATTAAACGTGACAGATAGACATTCTTTATATTTCATATATATCAATATTACATTGAAATGAATGCCCGCACATAATTTTTCATTTAAAAATTTGACATTCATCAACTTTTTAAAAACTACAATGAAAATTCTTTAAAACAAAATTGAGAGACATTATTTGGAATTTGATGTTGCAAAATAATTTTTTATTCAATAGTCGTAGAATCTTGGTAAAACAGTAAATTGATTAATTTGTATACGAAATTGCGGGTCGAAAAAAACGGGCTGGATAAAAAGATTACAATAACAGTTAAAAAGAAAAAAACAATTATTTCAATTAATTTGTATACGATATTACGGATCGGAAGAAAATTAAAGTGATTAAGTTAATTACGATAACATAAAACTGTAAAACCGTAAAACAGTAAATCGTCATTCGCACATGAGGGAAATAAGGGCCGTTGGATCACCGTAAAACAGTAAATCCTGACCTCTATTTTATTATAGATGGTATATTCGGCATCCTACTTTATCAAAGTATTAGTTACTACCACTGCGATACACAATTTTAATTTAAAAAAATTCAGAAGTTATTTATAATTAGATGCTTTTATAAACTTATTATAATTAACTAATTTTTTTAATTAGAATACTTTAAACAAAAAGAAAAGGTAAATATTGAAATAGATCATATGAATGAATCATTGAAATATTTGCATACAAAATTTCTTAGAAAGAAGAACTTAAAAATGAAGTAATTAATAATCAATAGATATAAATTAATTAGTTGCTTTCAGTTAAAATTTACAGAAAGTTAATACGTGGCAACAGTGACTTTTGTTGATATAAATCAACAAATAATGATATAGATTAATAAAAGAAAAAATCACATAAAATTATCCCGAACTTGTATAAATTAAATAGTAAGGAAAAAAAAGATGAGATTGAAATGTTTTAGTCAAGTTAAACTTATATAAATTAAATAAGATAAAATATAGTTTAATATTCAAATATATTTATCAAAACCAAAATCTTTTTTCATTTTACAGAAAATTGAGACACAATTTTTATCCATAAATCTCTATCATAAATATGCTCGTAAAACTATATCCTAATTATGTTTTATTTATCTAATGAGGTTTAGGATTTTTATCTTAAGTTTTCTATAAGTAAAACTCTCTTATATATTTAAAGAGGGATAAAATTTAGTTTTACTAGAAATATGAAGAAGAAAAAAACATCCACATGTCAGCAGTTCTAGTCATAGTAGGGAAGTGAAAAGGAGGAGAATTGAAGAGTTTCAGTAAAGTGAAACGTATAAATCAAATATAATAAAATTTATCTTAAACTAATCAATTTTCGTAAAAAAAAAAAAACTTTTACCATTTTTTATAGGAAGGTGACATATGGCAACACAAAATTCTTTTAAAGCTTTTATCACTTCACAGAAAGTTGCCACGTGACTAGAGCGGATTTTGTTTTAGTAATAACTAAGTTATTACCCGTGCGACGCACGGTTGACTTAGTATTGTTTATGAAACTTAATTTTGTAGATAGAACTTGTAAGCTATTTGAATGAATCAGTAACAGCAAGATATCCACATAATTAATAAATAAAAAAACGTGAGATCACATTGAATCATCAAATCGAAAATTCATGTGAATTTTGTAGATTTGATTTGCAAGTTATTCCGTAGTGGTTGTTTGTGGTGTTGGTGGAATACATTTAATCAAATTGGATAAAATCTATTTTAAATTGACTGAGTTTTGGTAAAATAATAAAAATTAAAAAACTTCTACCATTAGAATTGAGCAGTCCTAATCAAATTAAACTTGTTTAAATCAAATGTGATAAAATCTATCGGGTACAAACTGATTTTGTAAACAAAAAATGGTAAATAAAAAAAACTTTTACCCTGAGAATTGATTAGTACTAATCAAGTGAAACACGTTAAAATCAAATATGATAAAATCTATCCGCAAATAAAAAACTTTTACCATGAAAATTTGGAGTACTAATCAAGTGAAATACGTTAAAATCAAATTAAATGTGATAAAATATATATAATATTAACTGATTTTGACAACAAAAAATGGTAAAAAAAACTTTAATCAGGAATAAAGGAGGCACCGGTTTTAAAATGTATTATATTTTAATTTTTGGCAGGAAAAAAAATTATATAAATATATTTATTACCATATGCATGGTTTTAATAGTTTTTGTTTTATTTGCAAAAATTGTTTATAATAAGATGATTTTCTAAACTTGTAATAAATAATTAATTTTTTTAATTAGAATAATTTGAAAAAAGAACAAAAAATAAGGTAAATATTCAAAATTGATCATATAGTCATGTAATTAAAAGATTAAAATCTATGATAATTGATAAAATATATCCTCAAAAAAATTACCATAAAAATTGGAGTTCTAATAAAGCGAAACGCGTTTAAATCAAATGTTATAAAATATATCCGGTATTAACCGATTTTGGCAACAAAAAATGGTAAAAAAACAAAACAAACTTTTACCATATATAAAGGAAGCAACGGTTTTAAAATTTATCCGGTTTTAATTTTTGGTAGGAAAGAAATTATAAACTTGTATAGAAGGTGACACGTGGAAGCCCGTAATTCCTTTAAAATTTTAAGCGTACAACAAAAAGTCGTTATGTGGCAGCAACGACTTATGTTTTAATAATAGTTAATAGATTAGTAATTAATAATTAATAAATATAGATTAGTAGAAGAACAAATAATAAGGAATTATCCCGTGGATAATTTGTACAAATTAAAAATTATGAAAATAAAAAGAGATGGAAATAGAATAGTTTTAGTCATAGTAAACTTGTATAAATTATATAGGATAAAATCTAGTTTAAGTAAGCAATATTTGAAAAAAAACAACCAAAATCCTAAATCTCTATCATAAATTTGCTTGTAAAACTATATCCTAAATCTGTTTTATCTTATCAAATTAGTTTTAGGAATTTTATCATATCTAATTAGAATTAGAATTGAATTTTTATCTTAAACTTATCCTCAACTAACCATATAAAATTAAATTTGATCAAATTTATCCTAAACTAATCATAAAATCTATCATAATAACTTTTTATTGTAATTTTTTTATCAATAACCGATTTTGATAGAAAAAAAATGAAAAAAAAATATTACAATTCATAAGAGGGTGACACGTAGAAGCATGAAATTCTTTAAAAACTTTAAGCATTTAACAGACAAGAGAGAGAATGCGTATAACAAGTATATACAATAGTTGGGGAGAAAATACAAAAAGGGCTGAGTCACAACTGAAACACATGCCAACTCGGCAGGTGAGACACGCGACGAACAAATGGTGTCGAAGCGATAAATATCAATCAGACATGCACCAAATAGATGAGACATGGTAGCGGGTCCCCCTAATATGAAAATGCTAGATCTTTGTGCCCGTGTTTTTGGTACGGTGTCAGTATATCTGATTCCGTCAATTGAAACGCTAACGTCTAAATATAATGTACGATTTAAAAAAATGTTACAGTTGAGGGGTATATTAATTCAAGTGGTAATTGAGCTCTATTGTGAGATTATATTAATGTAAGGTTAATGTTTTGTAAGGGGTAATGATTTAGAATATTAATCTCAAGATATGTATGTTCATAATATTAATTGTAGGGGGTAACTTTGTAACAGGGTGAGAGAAAATAGAGAATTAAAAGTGGATAACTACTCTCAGACATATGAATGTGAGAATTAATCTCAACCATTAAATTTTTTAAGATAATTTAATCTCAACCTCTAAATAGCTTTAGTCAATTGTACATGTGTGAGAGTGAGCTCTATTGTAATATAGATTACTAATATGTTTGTTATCTAAACTAACATGGAAAAGTCAACAAATATGATTTGGCTCAAGTAGTGAACGGAAGATGATACAAAGCATAATTGAGATAACAAATAACCATAATGAAGATGAGATGTGTGCAATACAGAACATAAAGTAGATCATAGACAACCATAATGAAGATATGTGCATTGCTTAAGAAATGTTTGGTCGATCATAACAAGACCGCTCAAAAGATCCACTTTCAAGGTCCTCTATCTCTCTCTCTCCTTCCATTTGCACATACATCTTGTTTTTAGATTTTGATGTGATCTATGTTTATTTTCATTTTAGAGATTTCAGAGACAATCTTCTACTTTCTTTTGGTGAATGCAAGTCCAAGTTTTGCTTTTTGATTAGCTTTAGTGAGAACATAATGAAAAGAGAGAAAGAGAGAGATGACTATAAGTTGGGGGAAAGGGTTAGTTTTTGGATGAAAATCAATATTGAAATTCGTAGAAATTAGTAAGAGTAAACTAGTTTGATCATATCAATTGGGAGTTAAACTTGATTAATCCCACTACTCTTCGAACTTGATAAGTTTAATGTTGGAGAATCCTTCTCTCAAGAACCTCACAAACTTACAATATTCTCTCAATTTGAGAATGAACAATACTTCAATTATCTTTCAAAACTGAATACAAATGAAGGAGCACTTGAGTTTATATAGTGCTCAAAACAAAAGGGATAACATCATCATAAATGTTGGGATAAGACTCAAGGACTTTCATACAATGTATGAATCTAGAATAAAAGAAGCCAACACCCTCGTCTATTATGACCAACTTGTAGTATTTTGGGTTTAGCTCCTTCTAGAAAGCTCGAAATTGAGATCTGTTTGATGGGTTGGAAACTAGACATTCATGCCTTTCCATATATTATATGAGATATTGCAGGCCGATCCACTTTTAAAAGTTTCTAATCGCTAAAGTACCATCTCTCTTTTTACAACCGAAAAAAGTCACTTATTGTAGCAAAATGACTACGATTCCCTTAATGAACTGTAGGAATGTTACGGAGGTCATTATTTTTGCACCGTGGTCCATCGATTTTATTGCACTAATTTTTATACCATGGTTCAATAGTTTAACTGCCTAGTTTAATTGCACCGTGATTCATCTATTTTATTGTATTAATTTTGCACCGCGGTTCAATAGTTTAACTATTTAGTCTAATTACACCGCGGTTCATCAATTTTATTGCATTAATTTTTACACCGCTGTTCAATAGTTTAACTACCTAGTTAATTGCACTGTGGTTTATCAATTTTATGGCATTATTTTTTATATCGTGGCTCAATAGTTAACTGCCTAGTCTAATTGCACTGCGGTTCATCAATTTTATTTCATTAATTTTGCACCATAGTTCAATAGTTTAAATGTCTAGTCTAATTGCACCGGGGTTCAAAATCGTAATGAAACATACCATGTCCTTCCTTGGTCTTCTTCTTCCTTCTCCCCGCCGTAAGACTTCTTATTCCTCCTCCTTCGCTTTCGTCCCTACTGTGAAAATCCTTTAACCCAACACATTTTCATTAAATTTTTGTAGTTAATGATTCAGAAAACATGTTTACCTTTTGAGGGGCGTTGCCCCCGAATCCCTATAAAGGGACGCTGCCCCCTCAACCCCTGCGCCCTGACCGGGTATGTCGATCACCGTTTCGTTGCCCAACAATGGTAATTTTCGAATCCAAAGTGTGTTGGTAGAGCTGTTGAAGGAGACGATGATATTTTTGGAACAATATTTCAAAAAGTGGTCTTTTCCAGTTGAAAAAAAAAACTTCATTGGAAAGGTTAGAAACTTCAAATAGTAGACCTGGCCTAAATTTCACCCTATATTATACACCAAATTTTGAGCTCTAGAACATCTTGGGCAACCCATCAAAGTTGATAAAACAAATTAGGCAAAACACACAAATGGGCCACCCAACTTTACCCCTTTTTGCAATTCGGCCACCGAAAGTTTGAATCATTTATTTTGGTCACCCTACTTTAGTCTAGTTGCAAGCGTGCCCATTTTTTGGATGGCCGTTAGATTTAGCCGTTAAGTCATGTCAAATATCTATTTTACCCCTAAAAATATCAATGGAAGAATAATTATACTTAAAAAAGGGTTAAACTGTAAATAATAAAACCTTGGGGGTGTTACAAATCAGTTCATCTTCATCTCTCTCTTTCTCTCTCACACACACATAGATCTGTTCCTCCATCTCTTTCCTCTCGCTTTCTCTCAACCGCTCATTTTCTCCATCTCTGTTCCTCCATCTCTGTCATCTCTGTCCATCTCCATCTCTGCCCAATTCTGCAATTCAAAAAAAAAAGAAAAAAAAGGGAAACGACTCTAACCCTCGTCATCTCTTTCTTCTCTCTTTAACAAGTTCCACCACTCCATCTCCAGACGTCGCACCACCTGTTGCGCTCCATCTTATTCTTCGCCCATTCCATCACTACTCGCGGCGACCCAAATCCTCTTTCCAGATTGTCGTCGTCGTTGCTGCATATCTCGCCTCTCGCTTGGTTGTCTTGAATCAAGTCCTAGTTCTCTTTCCATGCCACCGCAACTTCAATTGTAAGCGAGCCATCATTGATTCTCCATCCTAGTTCACCCATTACCACCGCCATCGCTATTTCCATGGAACTCCAGTTCGTTGCCATTGAGCCTCAACTGCCTCAGTTCGTGCCGAAATTTTCATCTCCGCCGGCTTGCTCGCGAACCCCCAGTTTTTTTTCTCCAATCTACACGCACACAAGAGTTTTCTTTGTCCATCAATGCAATTTAAATTAAATTCTTTCGAAGTATTTTTGGTTTTATTTTGCACGGTGTGCTGAATTGGGGTTAGTCGAATTTGCTATTTCTTTGTGATGTGTTAATTGTTTGGCTTGTGTTTTGGGCTGTTGAGTAGTGTAAGGTCAGTTTTATTATAAGCTTGCAATTGCAATGGAGGTCACTGAAAATTCACGTATGATGTTAGACAAGTGAAAAAAAAATCATTTTTCTGTCTTATGAGTTTGTGATGGCTACATTGAGGGCAATGTAGGAGATAAGTGTGGGGGGAGTGTCCCGGTTCTCAGATTTCATGTTTCAGGGCTATTTTTTTTTCTTTCCAAAATTTCTTTCCAAAAATCATTCTTCTGTCTTGAAGTGTTGCTCTTGGGGGGGGGCGATTACCGATTGGTGTGCCTAATGCCCAATCTCTCTCTCTCAACGCCTTCGCTGTAACTTTGGGAAGGTGGTGTCAGTGTGGCAATAGAGATAATTTGGGAAAGGCAACACAAATCCGTCGCAGCCTTGTCGAAAAGCTTCAATAAACATAACAGACCTGGGTGTGTGAGAGAGAGAGACGAAGATGAGTAGATCTGTGTGTGAGAGAGAGAAAGAGAGAGATGAAGATGAACTGATCTGTAACACCCACAAGGTTTTATTATTTACAGTTTAATCCTTTTTTAAGTATAATTATTCTTCCATTGATATTTATAGGGGTAAAATAGATATTTGACATGACTTAACGGCTAAATCTAATGGCCATCCAAAAAATGGGCACGCTTGCAACTAGACTAAAGTTGGGTGGCCAAAATAGATGATTCAAACTTTCGGTGGCCGAATTGCAAAAAGAGGTAAAGTTGGGTGGCCCATTTGTGTGTTTTGCAAAAAAATTACAAGTCTGTACATCTTTTAAAACATGTACGTTTTCAAATGAATCCAACTATTTTTTAGACATATCTTTCAGGTACAATTTTGGAGCGCAAATACGTCACTGCCATTTTATGCATGTATTCTTACGAGTGGGATAATGAATTTGTGGACGACAGCCTAGCCTCATCTCATTGTTTCAATCTCCAATTTCAAATCCCCAGAATACCTCTCCCCTGTTTCCCCTCCTACTGATCACTAGCTGTTCTTTCTAGTCACATCGGCTCTGTTTCTTGCTTAGCCTTATACGGTGAATTCATCCTCAGTGCTTCTCAAGGAAAAGACATCATTGTTTGGCAACAACCTGATCTTCGAGAGTTTACAAAGTTCGGCCTCACCTATCTCCTCCCCGGTTCTGGCCGAATCTAAACCCAGCCGGCTCCATCCTTTCATCCAGAAACAAACCCAGCCGCCATCTACATCCTTGTTCTTCTTCTCCCAATTTGCAACAAGGCAGCGTCCAAGCCATGTCGTCTTCACTGTCATCGTCGGGCTTCACCAAGCGAGTTCGCTCCGGCCTTCAAACTCGGCGGCCTCTCCAGCTTCGATTTCAGTCTCGCTGTATCCAACACCACCTCCATCTTCATCTTCGGCTGATTTCCCTTAATAGCCCGGAGATCCAGCTGATCTCTTCTGCTTCTTCCATCGCTGGACTAGCATCTACCATCTCAGATTTGCTCTCTTAGTGAGAGGGCCTGCTTTGGTGGAGCTTGTTGCTGGGTCTTTTGGCTGGAGATGGAGTGGTAGGACTGAGGATGAAGGTCGAATCTTTAGGCTGTTGGGTGTTGCCACTTTGACTGAAAATGAAGATGAAGAAGGAGGGTGTTGGAGGCTGGACTGACAATGGCATTGGAGGCTCCGATGAAGACAGCCGGAACTTGGGGTTGGCGAGGCCGGCAGCTGGGTTGCTTTAGGAGATGAAGGTGAGAGAGGGGCATCAACATCAGGAGAAAGGTTTCGCCGGAATCAGAGGGATGTCGTTTTGGTGGCGATGGTGGATAAACTGTGAAACCTATAGTGAGGTTGGTGACAGGGAAGGGAGGTCCTGATGCCAAGCCTTGGCATCAACCTGATGCCTAGATTGTCAACCTGATGCATGTATTCAGCATTTTTGAATTTTTTTGGTCTTCCTGATGCCAAGCCTTGGCATCAGCATTTTTTGAATTTCTTTTTGTTGAATAGACTGTGAAAACAGTGCTGATGCCAAGCCTTGGCATAAGCATTATTTGAAACATTTTTTAATTCCTGATGCCAAGCCTTGGCATCAGCATTTTTGAATTTTTTTAGTTGAATAAACTGTGAAAACAGTGTTGATGCCAAGCCTTGGCATTAGCATTTTTTTGAAATAGTTTTGAATAAACAGTCCTGATGCCTAGATTGTCAACCTGATGCCAAGTTTTCGCATCAACATTTTTGAATTTTTTTTGGTTGAATAAATTGTGAAAACAGTGCTGATGTCAAGCCTTGGCATCAGCATTTTTTGGTTTTTTTAGGTCGGATGAATTTATCTTCATTAATGGCATTTTTGTCATTTGACACCCAATTTGTAGTTATATGAAATGTCCAAAAAATCGATAGATCTAGATGAAAAGATGTTTCTAAAATTGTACGCACTTGAAATTTGCCCAAAAAAATTCTGATCCCCTTGAAAAACATGAATGGCCGACTTTGGTTTTTATTTTGGGCTTTAATAGTATCCCTACGTCCCAAATAAATATTCATGGTGGATAAAACACAAGGATTAAGAAATGTAATCAATGATGGGTTGTCAAATATGTTGTGACAATAATACTCATTACACACACATTCTCTCATTAATTATATACCCATTACACTCACTCTCTTTCTAGGATATGCAATAATGTTAGTATTAAATGAAGGGATAGATTAGGAAAAATGATAGAAAATTTGTACACCAAAAGTCTTTAAGAACATTAATTGGGACATCCAAAATAAAAAATAGAAACATTTATCCAAGACGGAGAGAGTAATTTTTTTGCTGGGAACCCCTGATGGATAAGGGCTAAGTTTGATTGCATCACTTCTGCCTTAGCATCTGCACCATCTATTTCTACTCATTATCCCTACCATTTTCGTTGGTGCTTTCCTCGGTAACCATTTTAACATTTTCTCGGACCTTAAATCTTTTAATGACCCACCTCCCAATCACCATCACCTGGTTTCTTCTCTGCAATACCTTTTTCTTCATTCAAATCTGGGTTTATGTCACATTTGCTTGGTCACTAAGGTTTCTTTCCTAAGTATGACTAGAAGATGAAGTCAGCCAAGACTTCATATTTCACATCATTCGTTTGTGAAGGTAGAACATTTTTTTTGTTATGATTCTTACGAAAGATCAAGAAAAGTTTCAATTTTGTTCAGTTCATCAGATTATGATCATTTTCAATGTGACCTCGTTTTTGGATTACAAGAATATGTAAATTGCAAGCTCGTTTATGGTTCTTGCACGCAATATTGCAAGTGTGCTATACCTATTTTTCATAGAAAATGTTTTCTTGGGCTTTCTGCTTCTATTGACAAAGTTAAAACAACCATATTTACAAACATTTATATTTATGAAACACATGCATCTATTTGGTCTATATCACGTATGATCCCATTCAGTTTACATTAAATATATCTGCAAACAACATCCCGACTAAAGTTGAAGAAGTGGTAAAATTTGTTCTCTGTTTATTTTTATCAGATGTTTTAAGAACCATGTTCCTCTAATTTCAAATACTTTTGACTTCCAATCAAGTATTTTGCTTTTTACTTTTGGTGCATATCGTTGAAATTTTATGATCTTCTTTAGGGATTCATCGCATTAAGGTCCATAGAAGTAAGAACTTTGGAGGCACCGTGTTCATATGATCAAGAGACCTCTACATCAGAATTTCCAGTGTAGAGACATCTTCAAATGTCTTCAGCTTTCAAGAGAATACCGAATTTCATAATTTTAAGTTTACACCTGTTAGAAATTGTAGGAGGCCCAAAGTTAGTGTGGCATCCCATTTCTAATTAGTTACTCCCTAAGCCCAAACAACCTAGCCCAATTCCCTTGGCAGCCCGCCCATTGCTTGCCGTTTTAGCGGAGGGTTACTTTGGGGATTTCCTGTTGATGGTCCAGCTGTCCCTTTCCGTCTCTTGCGATCTCCCTTTGGTAACCGCCTTTGTTGTTTGTTTTTTGGGGGTACCTCATTTATTTCAGGTGGCGGGCAGACTTTTCGAGAGAGAGAGAGAGAGAGTAGCGCAGAGCTCGGGTCCTTTGTGTTGAGCAAAACCGTTTTGCAGTGATCTGTGAGATCTAGTGTATAGATCTTTATCTCTTGGTGAGATAGTGAGAGATAGAGAAAAACCAGTGAGTGATTCCCACCCCCTGTTCGTAAAACCCCTTTCTTCCTTCCGTCTTCGGTTTCTTCGTGAGCTGTGTGTTGAGACGATGAAGACGAGTCTCTCGGTGAGTCTTGTCTTGTGAGTATCAGAAAGGTAGAGATTGGGTCTGGGTTCTTCTAGGTTTTCGGGTTTCAATCTATCTCTATATTTTCCCTTTCTTCGTTCCTCTTCAGTTTGGTTGCCCGAGTGGGTCGTGCTTGCTTGGTGGCTTTGACCTTGGCATTAGTGGGTTGGTTCCCCAGTTGGATTCGTTGGTGGATATTGGCCGTGAGAGGGTATCTGAGCCTAATGAGTAGCTAAGCCGAGGTCTCGGACCAGTGACGGCGAGTCGTGTTTCGTACACGGCGGGTTTTTCCGACAAGCTCTCATTTGTGGTCTCTTGTTTCTGTAGCTCATTAATCTGCTTGTTATTATTTGGTTGATAACTGTTAGTATTGCTCTGTTTCTGTTCTGCTCAGTTCCTTAGTTGTTCTTTGGGTTGATCTTCACAGTGTATTTCGCCACAGTTTAGTCCATAAACGGCTTGGTCAAATACTGGACTGTGAACCAGAATAGATAGTAATTTTATTTACTGTTTTGTTACCCCAAGTGACTAAAATGTTACCCCCATCCCAGGTTGTAACGTTATCCGCTTTAATTTTAGTCTGGGTCTAATATTCTGGTTAACTTCGTTTCTTGTATTGGAACAACTCCTGGCTATAGTTCGTGTATTGGTGCAATCACCCAACAGTGGTATCAGAGCCACGTCCTTGTTCCGTACTGTGAATCGGTAGAGTCCCTTCAATCCAATATTTAGAAACTCTTCCCTAGAGTTTCTTGGTGAGCTTCGTTTACCCTGCTTAATATATTGCTTATTTGTGCTTGGGTTTGTTGCTCTATTCCAGATCTGTTTAAGTGCTCTGTTTTTTGCTTCACTAGTTTATAACTGCTTTAGTTGATCTTGCTTCCTATTTTGTTTGATATCTGTTCTGTGTTATTATTTTTTGGGTGTTCTGCCTGTTTTTGGAAAATCTTTTGGAATGGCAACTTCTTATGGCTTAGGACCTTTTAACGGAAAAACGGACTTTTCAATTTGGCAACAGAAAATGAAAAGCATTTTGATAAAAGAGAAAGTTTTTAAAGCCATAACGCATAACTTTCCAAAAGATGCT
Organism: Codonopsis lanceolata; assembly: GCA_013146195.2. Lineage (NCBI taxonomy): Eukaryota > Viridiplantae > Streptophyta > Magnoliopsida > Asterales > Campanulaceae > Codonopsis > Codonopsis lanceolata. The sequence goes on along the minus strand of CM028382.1, from coordinate 70,263,900 downwards.
TCCGAAGATACTATTCGCGAGATGGACGAAAGTGCTTATGCTTCTCTTATCCTGAACTTGTCTGACTCTGTGATGCGTAAATGTGGAAAACATAAACACGCCAAAAGTCTTTGGGAAAAATTAGAAGAAATTTACTTTGAGAAAACTCTGCCTAGTAAAATTCATCTTCTTGAAAAGTTTTTCAGTTTTAAGTTAGACTTAAACAAAGACATGGAGGACAACATTGACGCATTCACTAAGTTGGTAGAAGATATTAAACAAACCGGAGACGAACATATAGATGATTATACCTCAATCGTGCTTTTAAATGCGATACCTGAATCTTATGCCGACATGAAATCTGCGATTAAGTATGGTAGAGATAACATCACACTTGATACGGTGATTACTAGTCTGAAAGGCAAAGAATTAGATTTAAAAGCTGCTAGGAAAGGTAAATCTAGTTCCGGTGAGGTTAATATGGTGAGAGGACGAACTTTGGAAAGAAACAGTGGACAAAAGAACAATCAAAATCAGAATCAGGGAAAGAATCAAAACTCCGGAAATGGTAGGAATAGGAGCAAGAATAGATCAAAATCTAGAACTAAAGGCCGTAAATGTTATAATTGTGGAGAGATTGGACACTTTAGGAAGGATTGCCCTAATCCTAGGAAGAAAAACGCGAACCATAACCAACAAAATGACTGCAACATGGCTTCCAATAGTGATGGTAATGCTGAAGTTTTTATGGTAACTGAATTATATGATGAGACTGTGAATTCTGTTCATTCTATGCCTGCATGCAAAAATGAATGGTTGGTAGATTCTGGATGTACTTATCATATGTCACCATTTAAGAGTATTTGTCTCCATGGCAAATGAAAGAAAATGTCAAATTGCTGGTATTGGTGATGTTTGTCTTCGTTTGATTACGAAATTGTTTGACCTTAAAAATGTTCGACATGTTCCCGATTTGTGTAATAACTTGATTTCTTGTCTTTGCTTTGGAAGATGCGGGTCTTGAGGGTAAATGGGGAAATGGGTTTATGAAAATTCTTAAGGGTTCTTTGGTGATTGCTAAAGAAAAACGCCGAAATCTTTATATTTGCTCTGCTATGCCTATGTCTTGTTATGATAATTGTGTGAATCTTGCTAAAGAAGATAAAAGCGAATTATGGCATAAAAGACTAGGTCACATGAGTTCTAAAGGACTTGAAATCTTGAACAAAACCGAGTGTTTGGGAAGGATAAGATTTCGAATTGCCCTTTGTGAAACGTGTGTGATGAGCAAACAAAAGCGAGTGAGTTTTCCCCCTCCCCCTAACCCTAAAAGGTTTTCTTCAAAACGCGCCTTAGAATACATACATGCAGATGTGTGGGGTCCCGCGAGTGTTCCAACGCACGGTGGTAATCGTTATTTCTTGTCGATCATTGATGACTTTTCGAGAAAAGTGTGGTTGTTTTTGATGCAAAACAAATCGGATGTGTTTGAGAAATTCAAGAATTGGAAAACTTTAATTGAGAACCAAACAGGTTTAAAAATTAAGACACTTAGGACCGACAACGGGTTAGAATGCGCAATCATGACATGGATAGTTTTTGTGTGCAAAACGGGATTGAGAGGCACAAGACCGTGCCTTACAACCCCCAACAAAACGGTGTCGCGGAGAGAATGAATCGAACCCTTCTTGAGCGTGTGAGGAGTATGCTAGCGTCGTCGGGTCTCCCAAAAAGTTTTGGGGAGAGGCAGTTTTTACTGCCGCTTACCTCATAAATAGGTCCCCGTCCGTTCCCTTACATGGTCGTTGTCCTGAGGTGGTGTTTTCTGGTAGGGAGGTAGATTTCTCAAACTTGCGTGTTTTTGGTTGTGCGGCCTATGCCCATAGAAAGCTAGATAAACTTGAACCTAGATCGGTGAGATGCGTGTTCTTGGGTTACCGGAGGCGTTAAAGGTTATAGGTTGTGGTTGCGTGAGGAACCGGTGTTTCAAAGTGATTATTAGTAGGGATGTGGTGTTTAATGAGAATGAATTTCCCTGCTTGACTGTTCCCGCCGAGCCTATCCCTCCCCCGGCTCCCATTATGGTGGAGCATCCCATAGGATCAAGTGATGCTAGTGACCAATCCGAAAATGTGAATTCTGAAATTGGTGGAAATTCTGAAAATGTGAATGTGGATAATTTGCATGAATTGCCTGAAAATGTGAATTCTGAAATTGAGCATGATATTCCTGAAAATGAACTTGATGAGCAAAATGAAGATAATGAAAATGGACAAAACGAAATTCCTGAATTGGATGATTTGCATGACTATCAACTTGTGCGTGATAGACCTAGACGGATTTCTAGGCAGCCTTCCCGTTTTGATGATTTTCATATGACTTCATTTGTTTTCGGTGTGTTTGAATCTATTGATAATTCCGAGCCAAAGACTTATAATCAAGCTTTGAAATCTGAAAATTGTAATGATTGGATTAATGCCATGAATGAGGAAATGAATTCGTTACACATTAATCAAACTTGGATTTTAGTGCCTAAGCCTAAGAACTGTTCTGTAGTTTCTTGTAAGTGGCTTTATAAAATCAAGGGTGAATCAGACTCAATTAGGTTTAAAGCTAGATTAGTGGCTAAGGGATTTACTCAAAAGGAAGGAATAGATTACAATGAAATTTTTGCTCCCGTTGTTAAGTTCACGACTGTTAGGATTATGCTTGCTTTGGTAGCTCAATTTGATTGGGAATTGAAACAAATGGATGTTAAAACTGCCTTTTTGCATGGTGATTTGGTTGAAAAAATCTATATGAGGCAACCCGAGGGATATGTAGATAATCAGCGTCCTGACTATGTGTGCTTGTTAAAGAAATCCTTATATGGCTTAAAACAATCTCCTCGCATGTGGAATATTAAATTTGATCAATGCATGCTAGATTTGAAATTTACGCGGAGTGCTTATGATCATTGTTTGTATTTCAAAAATGATAGGAGTGTGCCTGTTTTCTTGCTCATATATGTGGATGATATGCTTCTTATTAGCCCATGCTCTAAATCGATTGAATATGTTAAGAATTGCTTGAGTGCTAAATTTGACATGAAGTATTTAGGCGATGCTAGTAAGATACTTGGCATGAACATAGTTAGAGACCGAAATTGTCATTTGTTTACTTGAACCAAATTTCATACGTTGAAAAGATTTTGAGTAAATTCTCGATGATTAATGTTGATTCTGTTGATGTTCCCCTTGCCTCGCATTTCGTGCTTAGTAAAGAGCAGTGTCCGAAAAATCAATTCGAAATGAATCAAATGAGTAGAGTCCCTTACTCCAATGCCATAGGTTCAATAATGTATTTGATGGTTAGTACTCGCCCCGACATTGCTTATGCCATTAGTTGTCTTAGCCGTTACATGTCGAACCCGGGCTTGCCCCATTGGCATCTTAGTTAAGTGGTTGTTGCGATACCTAAAACATTCGATGAACTATGGATTGAGGTTTTTTAAATCTGAAAACGGTGTTAGGTTGGTAGGATATGTTGATTCAAACTATGCCAATGATAGAGACCATAGAAAATCGACCACGTCTTATGTGTTCACACTTTGCGGTTCTTGCGTTAGCTGGAAGTCCCAACTGCAATCCGTTGTGGCCCTGTCCACAACCGAGGCCGAATACATAGCCATAACCGAGTGTATCAAGGAAGCCCTTTGGTTAAAAGGTTTGATTTCTGAAATCGGTTTTTTAAAAGACAAGGTGGTAGTATTTTCCGATAGTCAAAGTGGCATACAACTTTGCAAAAATCATGTTTTTCACGATAGAACAAAACACATTGATGTGCGTTTTCATTTTATTCGTGATGTTGTTGCTAAGTGCATCATTTATTTGGATAAGATTGACACTAGTTTGAATCCTGCTGATATGAATACCAAGTGCCTTCCTTTTTCAAATTTTTTGAATTGTTTAAAAATTTTGATGTTTGACACCGGTGATCCCGGTAATTGAGGTTGACCCGTTTTCGTGATTTCCCCGGAAAATCCATGCTTGTTCTGTGTGAGCAATCATGGTAACTTAGCTTTTTCTGTTTGTGAATTAGCTTCGTTTCTTTAAAATTTTCTGCTTCTTTGTGGTTGCTTAAAATTTTGTTTTTCCCTGCTTTGGTCCTCCTTCGTGTTGGATCAAGTGCAGGGCTAAGGCGATGATGACACCTTTTCTGTTTAAAATATCCTCGAGTCAATTGGTTGGAACCGACACTTGATCCAAGGTGGAGATTGTTAGAAATTGTAGGAGGCCCAAAGTTAGTGTGGCAGCCCATTTCTAATTAGTTACTCCCTAAGCCCAAACAGCCTAGTCCAATTCCCTTGGCAGCCCGCCCATTGCTTGCCGTTTTAGCGGAGGGTTACTTTGGGGATTTCCTGTTGATGGTCCAGCTGTCCCTTTCCGTCTCTTGCGATCTCCCTTTGGTAACCGCCTCTGTTGTTTGTTTTTGGGGGTACCTCATTTATTCAGGTGGCGGGCAGACTTTTCAGAGAGAGAGAGAGAGTAGCGCAGAGCTCGGGTCCTTTGTGCTGAGCAAAACCGTTTTGCAGTGAGCTGTGAGATCTAGTGTATAGATCTTTATCTCTTGGTGAGATAGTGAGAGATAGAGAAAAACCAGTGAGTGATTCCCACCCCCTGTTCGTAAAACCCCTTTCTTCCTTCCGTCTTCGGTTTCTTCGTGAGCTGTGTGTTGAGACGATGAAGACGAGTCTCTCGGTGAGTCTTGTCTTGTGAGTATCAGAAAGGTAGAGACTGGGTCTGGGTTCTTCTGGGTTTTTGGGTTTCAGTCTATCTCTCTGTTTTTTCCCTTTCTTCGTTCCTCTTCACTTTGGTTGCCGGAGTGGGTCGTGCTTGCTTGGTGGCTTTGACCTTGGCATTAGTGGGTTGGTTCCCCAGTTGGATTCGTTGGTGGATATTGGCCGTGAGAGGGTATCTGAGCCTAATGAGTAGCTAAGCCGAGGTCTCGGACCAGTGACGGCGAGTCGTGTTTCGTACACGGCGGGTTTTTCCGACAAGCTCTCATTTGTGGTCTCTTGTTTCTGTAGCTCATTAATCTGCTTGTTATTATTTGGTTGATAATAAGTTAGTATTGCTCGTTTTTGTTACGCTTTCGGTTCCTTAGTTGTTCTGTGGGTTGATCTTCACAGTGTATTTCGCCACAGTTTAGTCCATAAACGGCTTGGTCAAATACTGGACTGTGAACCAGAATAGATAGTAATTTTATTTACTGTTTTTTGTTACCCCAAGTGACTAAAATGTTACCCCCATCCCAGGTTGTAACGTTATCCGCTTTAATTTTAGTCTGGGTCTAATATTCTGGTTAACTTCGTTTCTGTATTGGAACAACTCCTGGCTATAGTTCGTGTATTGGTGCAATCACCCAACAACACCTAAAGGAATTGTTTTGTTCACATGCCCCGCTCGCATCTTGAGAGCTATGCACAGTTGAATCAAAGGCCTCGTGAACCAAAATCCAGTAATAATATTCCCGACAACACCCTTTAGCGGTCCAAGTCAACTCAAAGACATAGTTGATAAAGTCGGGAAGGGCAGAACATATCAAGCTATGGTCCCTGTCCTTCAGGGGATTCTAACATCTCTGGGAATATGAAAATCTCACAACCTTCAGTAGTTGAAAAGCGGGTATCGTTACACTCAATCTTCATCAGACCATGGCACAATGCGTTAATTCAAAACCAAATGCACTCAGTAAAAGAAAAGTCCCATACGCAATTTTTAGGCACAGTTTACACATTACAGTTGTTAATTGATTGTGTCATCTATAACCTCTTGACCATGACACAATGCTTTAATTCATCTATAACTGAATAATTCTTTATGAGCTTCAACATCATTCAATTTTTTTGTAACGACTCTTCCTATAAAAGTCTTGTACATGTTTAAATTTTCTCTTCCCATAAAAGCCTTGCACATGTTTAAATTTTCTCTTTCTGATCGCTCTACCGGCTAATGGCAGACTGCGGGCACATGAATTTAAATGCACCAAGAATAAATCAGTTAAAGCATTACCATAATTAGTTATTTGTAGGCGAACTGAACCAACTAGTAACGTTGAAATTAGTTCAAACAATTTATAAGAAAATCAACCACACCCCAATATTTGCAACAATGAAAGGGGTGTAAATCTTTGTCACGAGATAAGCATAGAGTTTGCTTGCTGAACATTTCCAATATGGGTATCTCCTGGTGATATCAGAGTCTTAGATTTGTGCCGGAATTTGTGCGCCTTATTAGATATATTGATACAAAGCACCACTTTCTTACAAAACCAATTGGTAAAAGTATATTTCATACTTTATAGAAAGTATACAAATAACTTATCACAAGAAGACACTTCAATCAGTTTTACCACTTTACTAGCTAGCATTATTTGTTGTACTAAAGATCTGATTAGACAAAATACTTCCTCCATTCCCAAACTATTATCTTAGAATGACTTTTTGGGTCGATTTAAAACTAATATGGCAGAAATGATGAGGAGAAAGAAAAGAAAGCCCATGCCTCTTTCCATCAAGTTTGTGAATGGAAAGTTGATGATAGGAATTTATTTAGAAATTATTGGAGACGGAGCAAAATTCACATACATAGAACCCTACAACTATAGTAATGTCAAATACTACAACAACAATACTTGTAACACAAAAAAGAAGGAAATTAATTTTACCTAAAACTACAAACACAAAACATGTGTACTTGTGACCCACCCTAGCAACATTGCTAGTCATTCTACCAAAACAGAAAACCTATTCAAATGATGCCTTTTCATTTCGAACCCATCCACCAATTCTCTCCAGCATTCCCAACCAGGCTTGTCTCCCTCAGCAAATAGATCTACATTTTTGGGAAAATTAAACAAGTTATATCTATTAAAAAAAACCTCAACTATTATCTCTTGCAAAAAAAAAGAGTAGCCCAATTGGAAAAACCAGATAGAATCAAATCAACAAGTCAGGAGTAATACCTATGTACAACTTCCATAGGGTTTAGAGAGCTTCACAATTTTTGAAAAATCTGAAGTTTAGATTCACCTACAAAAACACACTAACAAAATTAGAAACATAATAATCTTACAAGTGATATCTGCAAACAAAAACGTATAGAGAAATTTAAAACCTAAAGGGGGATGAGCTGAAAATGGTGTGATTTAAGGTTTTAGGGAGCCGTAGAGGGGATTTCATTAAAACATTAAGTTAACAAATGCATTAAAAATGAAAATGGTGTGATTTAAGGTTTTAGGGAGCCGTAGAGGGGATTTCATTAAAACATTAAGTTAACAAATGCACTAAAAATAACGATGGTTTTGAAATTTGTTTTTCGTTATCTGTCATTAGATGTAAAGAAGAAAGTGTACGAAGTGAAAAATAATAATTATAAGAACCTCATTTCTTCAAATCTGAAGGTGGAAGGAGTGACCAGATTATTGACTTTGAGTTGACGAAGAGCCTGAAAATAATTTGAAACTAAGTCTATTTTCACAAGAATGGAAACCAAAGTACCTTAAAGGAGGGTTTAGTTGCACAAATATTAAACATTTCCACCAATAGGCGTAGATCATTCTCAATCTTAAACTCACCAATAAACCGAAATGCCATGAATAACGACCTCATCCTCTACGGAACTTTCATCAATTGGGAGGATGCTGCTACCAAGACACTATTGAAAAAGAAAAAAGGATATCATTAGTCAATTGTCATCTTCCTTTGCCGCCAACTACACCAAACTTTCCATAAATTAAGCCAGTCATAAATGAAAAATAAAAGTTTATAATCTTTATCATAGTTTTTCTGAAGGAAGAACCTAGCTTTGAGCCCAACATGGAATCCACTTCAGTACTAATGTTATTAAAATCAAGAACTTTCCAAAAACAGAAAGTTCACTGGTGGAATTCTAGTTATTAAGTTTTACTAATTAAGTTATTTAGGGTATTAGGGAGCTGTAAAGGAGATTTTTTTTAAAGTCCAAGACAAAGACAAAGAAACATAACAAATGCATTAAAAATAATTGATTTTTCGTGATTTACCTTTAGATGTAAAGAAGAAAGTGTAGGAAGTTAATAAAAAAAATTAAACGAACCTCATTCTTCGAATTTGAGGAAGGAATGACCAGATTCCCGACATTGTGATGATGAAGAGCCTGTAGATCCTATTCACTCTTTTCCACTTCTACACTTGACTCCCTCATAATATTAACGGTATACCTGTCATACTTGAAATCTCGTTTGAAAGCCTTTCATGCTGTGAAAACATCAATTTGAAAATAAATAGAGTGAATATTACCATTAAGAAATAAAGACATACAGAGAGAAACTAACCATTTCTTTCAACAGAGGATTCTCCATTCTAAGCTTCTGTACATTGAGTTTTCTTGCTTCTTCCCCAACAGGTGAACAAGCATCACAGGTTGGGCCTATCACATTCTTCATTACCGCTGAAAATGCCTGATATTCATGCCGCATTCTATCGCATTCCGAACGAAGTGCATTATTGTCTGCACGATCATTCTGAACCTAAAACATATAGCAGGCATAAAGAAGATCAAGCACCATAAATAAACCAGAAGATGTCCCAAGCTAGGATTGAGGCTATATAAATGAAAGCGTGAAAGAATTCAAACAATATCACCTTTGAAAACAAGACAAAATATAGGGCCAGCAGAAATTTAAAACAAAAGTGCAAGCAAATCCCTCTCCAAAATTAATATATAATTCACCTTAGAAGTTTGAAGTGGCCACGATGACAATTCAATGAAAGTGATTGCAAAGTATACATCAAAAAGAAGAGAGAAAAAAGAAAACACTAAGAGTTGGCCATACGCTTCAAGCAGTTGAAATTGGAGGGGCGTATGGCAAGGATAACTGCCCTTTCCCAAATCAGAGTTATTGCCGGCGTCCATTCGTTCTACAAAAAAAATGTGACAATTACTGAAAGAGAAGAATAGCAAAGAATCAGATTGCCAAAGTGTACAGTGGTTTCCAATACCGAGTGTAGAGAGTGGTATGCAACAGGAAACTTGTTGGTGTTTATACTGGTTTCCCATGGACGTGCATTTAAAAACAAAGTTTAATTACTAAAAAGTGACTCTTTGGATAGGAAAGTCTGAAAGGGAACGATAGTTTTTTTAAAGTATTAATAGTCTTGCAGCTTCAAATTCATTTCAACTTTCACTTTCCGATCTGTTAGTTTACAAGGTTAAAGTCCTTTAAAACCAGGCATAAGAATCTAAACAAACATAGACAAAATAATTAATTCACCTACCACCTCACAATGACAAGTGACCAGAAATAGTGAAATGCCAAGAATAACGATCTTGTCCTCAACTGCCGTAGAATCGGCGATGATTTGGAATGGGCCAGTACCAAGACACTGATGGAAAAAAGAAAAGAAAGTAAAAATCAATTGTTGTTTCCTTGAACACCATTCACATTGAACTCATTGAACTTTCAATGAAGTAGTAAAGTAAAGAAGATCCATGAGATTTTATCGGTTACACTATCATTAAAGAAGTTTTACCAAGTGTCAATCATAATTTGTTGGTCAAATGTCAAAATTGCAGACATTTAAGCACTAACAAATTGGGTTGTCTCTTAGTTCAACCAATGCAGGAATAAATGTAAAACAAAAATATGCATCTAATTTCAGTATGAAATCTAACTCAAACAACAGAAAATGAATGGGAGATACTCTAAGTAATAAAAGGAACCAACAATAGTGAAAGTGATATCGGACTGCCAGAGTTAAGTAAAGAAGATCCATGAGATTTTACAGGTTACATGATCATTAAAAAAGTTGAAAATGAATGAGAGATATCAATCTTAACTTGTTTGTATCAATAATAACTTGTTTGTGAAATGTGAAAATTGCATACAATTAAGCAATATCAAATTGGGTTCTCTTATTTACCAATGATGGGAGAATAGGAAAATCAATTGCTTGCATGCGAGGTGGCATGAAGAGACCTAAGTGACACTTTATTTGCCAAAGTGGTAATTTCTTGTCTATTTTACGTTCGTCTTTGGATATCCAAGTTGAAAATGAGTGAGAGATATAAGAAAACAAGTAATAAGAGGAACCAACAATGGTGAAAGTGAAATCTGACTCCCAGAGTTTGAATTGCTTCATGTCTTCTGCTGTAAAAATAAACAATCCATGCGAAATTAACCCAAAATGCTATATCTGAATTTAAATAAAACAAAGAAAATAGTGTTATCAAAACTCTTTTAGATATCAATTTCGTAACTTACAAATTGATTCTTACTCGATATCAAGTTATGATTGGAGAAGGACGACGGCTCTGACTGACGCAACCATTTCACTCTGCGCCGCGTGTGTTCTCTGTGTGCGTGAGAGAGAGAGAGAGTGACGGCGAGCGATACAACGATAGTGGGAAGCCCTACCGTCCTTTAGGGCTGCTTTATACCCCGCATTTGGACATTTTTCCCCAGGGCTATTTATAGCATTATTAATTATTAATTGTGGAGTATTAGTTTTTAAGAAAATGGTATATCCGGCACCCTACTTTATCAAAATACTAGTTAGTACACATGAGATGCACGGTTTTAATAAAAAACTATTAAGAATTTGTTTGTAATTAGATGATTTTATAAACTTATTATAATTATAATTAACTAAAAATTTGAATCTGAATACTTCAACAAAACAAAATAAGGTAAATATTGAAATTGATCATGTGAACATGTAATTGAATATTTATATACAAATCTATCAATATTATAATAAAGCTTAGTATTCATTTTTAACAAGCATAACTACTGGTCAGGATTAAATTTTCTGAAAAGTTAACTACATTCATTTTTAGCAAACATAACAACTGGCCAGCTCATTATCACCCTAATTGGTTCCCTATTTAATTCTGACATTTGTCTTCCTATATTAGATTTTTTAATACATTCAAAAGATATTACTAGATTTCGTGAATCCGGGTAACTATATAGAAGATATATGTAATCATTAACGGTAGGTTATTTCCTTTCTTTTTTTTGTTCCTTTAATCATTTAATTCGATTTATTTATTTTGTTGATTATGTCTTCCCTTCAATTTAAATTAAGTATCTCTTAATTGCAATTGGCCAATAAATAGAAGGGAAAGACAATGAGGCCTTATGTAGCATTGAGGAGAACGTACACAAAAAAGAATTTAAGGGGGACGGTAATGGCAGAAAAAAATGAATAAGAAAGAAGAGAAAGAAATGGGGGTGCTGAAACCAAGTGGTTGAAGAAATGAAGAAAGTAAAATAATAATATAGTAATAGTTGATTTGCAAGCTTTGACTTATAGTTCCTCAAACCCAAAATAAGTTTCTTCTTCTCTTTTGTTTGTTTAATTTTCGGTGTTTAGTAAATATCTTTTTCTTAATTTTCTACTTTGTCTATATTATAATAAAGCTTAGTAGTTAACTACTGGTCAGGATTTATTTTTAACAAACATAACTACTGGTCAGGATTAAATCTTCTGAAAAGTTAACTACTGGTCAAGATTCATTTTTAGCAAATATAACTACTGGCCAGAATTAACTCTCATTATCGCTCTAATTGGTTCCCGATTTAATTTCGACACTTGTCTTCCTATATTAGTTTCTTTAATACATTCAAGAGATATTGCTAGATTTTGTGAATCGGGTTACAATATAAGAAATATCTCGTAAATCATTAACGGTAGGTTATTTCCTTTCTTTTTTGTTCCTTTAATTCGGTTTATTTATTTTGTTGATTATATATTCCCTTCAATTTAAATTAAGTATCTCTTAATTGCAATTGTCCAATAAATAGAAGGGAAAGGCAATGAGGTCTTAGGTAGCATTAAGGAGAACGTACACAAAGATGAATTTCAAAGGGGACGGTAATGGCAGGAAAAAAATGAATAAGAAAGAATAGAATGAAGTGGGGGTGTTGAAACCAAGGGGTTGAAGAAATGAAGAAAGTAAAATAATAATATAGTAATAGTTGATTTGTAAACTTTGACTTATAATTCCTCAAATCAAAATAAGTTTCTTCTTCTCTTTTGTTTGTTTAGTTTTCGGTGTTTAGTAAATATCTTTTTCTTAATTTTCTACTTTGTCTTTCCCTTACGTTTTAAACTTTACAAATGGCTTTTGTGCATCGGCTACCTAAATGACATATAGTAGCAGTATAGTTCTTTGTTTAAATGCAAATACTTGACAAAGTTAATGCATCTCGTGTTTCAAACTCAGTCATTGTTGTGAAGAAAAAGCTTCCAGAAGAAGTTTAAGTTGTCGTTATTGAGAAAAAACAATACAATATTGTTTCTACATGTCAAAAAAAATTTTCTTTAACAATATTTGATTATTGGTTTTGTTACTCTTGCTAAAGACACGGGTATGGATGCCACATTTTTTTCTTTATAATATCTCTCTTATTCGATTCATGAAGATATCATTATGGATGTCAAATGTTTACCTCATATTCAAATTTCTTAGTTTTTATTTGTTGTTAACATTTTTTTCGAGTCGGACTCCTCGTCCTCCCTCCTATAAGGGGAAGACTAGTTGTCTCCCTCAAGTTTGTAATTTTATTTATATTAATAAAATCTAACAGGGTACTGCCCCTGTTTCCCTAAAAAAAATTATAAAACTAACTTATAATTTTTTTTCCACCGTTGGATGATCATATTGTTTTAATTGATTACCGAGAGGTGTTCATTTTAAATTGGTTATTTTGAATCTTGACACCATCTCATACCGCGTCGTATCATAGGCACGGGCACAAGATCTAGTATTATAATAAAGCTCGATAGTTAACTCTCGGTCATGATTAATTTTAGCAAAAATAACTACTTGGTCGGGTCAGGATTAAATATTCTGAAAAGTTAACTACTGGTCATGATTCATTTTTACCAAACATTACTACTGGTCAGGATAAACTCTCATTATCGTCATAATTGGTTCCTTAAGTAATTATGGCATTTGCCTTCATATATTAGTTTCTTTAATGCATTCAAGAGATATTGCTAGATTTCGTGAATCCTAGTAACAATTTAGGAGATATTTGTAAATCATTAACGGTAAGTTATTTCCTTTCTTTTTTTGTTCCTTTAATTCAGTTTATTTATTTTATTGATTATGTACTCCCTTCAATTTAAATTAGAATAAGTCTCATATAAGACAGTCGTCTTACGGGCCTTAATTGTAAGATGAAGCTCCGCTCTCTCACGAGTTCAACCCACCAACACACGGTGGGTTTGGTAAGAGATCCGTGTTATAAAAATGACTGTAAGACCGTCTTACCTAAGTTTTTGCCATTAAATTATCTATTAATTGCAATTGACCAATAAATAGAAGGGAAAGACAATGAGGCCTTAGGTAGCATTGAGGAGAATGTACACAAAGAAAAATTCAAGGGGGATGATAATGGTAGGAAAAAAAATAAATAAGAAAGAAGAGAATGAAGTGGGGGTACTGAAACCAAGGGGTTGAAGAAAGGAAGAAAGAAAAATAATAATATGGTAAATGACATATAGTAGCGAGTATAGTTCTTTGGTTAAATGTAAATACTAGACAAAGTTATTGCATCTCGCGCTTCAAACTCGATCATTGTTGTGAAGCAAAAGCTTCCATAAGAAGTTTAAGTTATCGTTATTGAGAAAAAAAAAGATTACAATATTGTTTCTACATGTCAAATTTCTGTTTTCTTTAATAATATTTGATTATTGATTTTGCTAATCTTGCTAGAGACACGGGTATGGATGCCACTTTTTTTCTTTATAAGATCTCCCTCGCTCGATTCACGGAGATATCATTATAGATGCCCAAAGTTTACCTCATATTCAAGTTTCTTAGTTTTTATTTGTTGTTGGTATTTCCTTTTCGAGATCGGCTCTTCCATCCTCCCTCCTATAAGGGCAAGGCTAGTTATCCCCTCAAGTTTGTAATTTTATTTCTATTAGCAGTCTTGCCCACGTTTCCCTAAAACTATTACAAAACTAAGTTTAATTTTTTTTCCACTGCTGAATGATCATATGGTTTTAATTGATCACCGAGAGGTGTTCATTTTAAATTGGTTATTTTGATTCTTGACATGATCTCATCTTGACGTCGTGCCATAGGCACGAATACAAAATCTAGTTTTCTTAGAAAGAACTTAAAAATGAAGTAATTAATAATCAAGGCTTAAATAGAAATATTTTGGTCACCTTACTTTCAAATTATTTTCGTTAAGCTCACTCTACTTTTTTTTTCTCAATTTAATCACTATACTAGGTCTTGAGATTCGATAAGATCACTCAAGTCATTTCCGTCAGTTATTTTGGATAGAAATCTACAAAAAGACTAAAATGCCCCTCCTTGACACATGATGTGCACGTGGATTGGAGCACCTTCTCCTCCCCATTAAAAATCCTTTTTTTGTGCTTAATTGACTGCTACTGTGTTCATCACCATCAAAGCAATGGCTCCCATTAAAATATACAATCTGAAATTCCTTGTCCGATTCAAGACTCTTTCTCTAAAGTGTTCTTGCCCGGATGAGGAAGGGTGCTCCTTTGATCTCTCTTCGAAGGGCTTTAACAAGATAGCGAAAATCGAAAGTTCTACCGCATGCATAAGGCTAAGCCGACTATTATGGCTATAATTAATGGCTTGTTGAGGCGAAAGAGGGGAAAATGGGTTACAAGGGGGTTAATGGGTCGCCGTAGATAATTATGTTTCCTCGTGAATGAGAAATTCAACATAATCTAGGCAATGAGTCGATTAGAACGGAGATTGAG
>CM028382.1:70166055-70249039 GCA_013146195.2 Codonopsis lanceolata | reverse complement strand
TATGGTTTTCTTAAATATTTTTTTGATGTTAGAAAGTAGTAAAAATTAAAGATTTGGATTTGCGGGTTCAATATGTCCCTAGGCTGGAGGGTAAATACATTTGTTTGAATCTTTCTCCTCCTCTATTGTTTCCTCTCTTTAACAAATTCCCTCGCTTGATTTTTATTTAATTGTTTAGTTAATCATCAATCTTCCAATTCTATTCAATATATATGTTTATTTACACTTATAATTACTTATTTTTCATTGTAGATTTTGGCCTATGATTTTCAACCACAATGCAAATTTGAGTAAAATGGGGGCTGCATAAATTGTAAGCTTTGGCTTTGTTTTGTAGATTTTAGTAAAATGGGGGCTGAATTCATTAGGTTTTTCAAGTTTTTTGATGAATGATTGGTTCCGTTACTGAATATAGGCAAAAATTAGGATATGGTCGTTTTCAATTTTTATATCTCTTTGTTTTAAGAGTCTTTCCATGTTTTCTGTTATGCTTTGTCATGAATGTTGTATTGATGTAATATTCGTTTGAGATATTGTTTGATTTAGTTTTACACTTTGAGGTTTGATGCTTACTTCACATCAATCCCTACATTCATCAACTAAAGCTATGTGATTTTGGGAGTGCAAAGATGTTGGTATGTACCTTTTCTCATAGTTTGAAATTACTAAGATTGTCTGTTGATATTAATCTGGTTTGTTGCAGGTGTTAGGGGAATCCAATGTAGCGCATACATGTTTGCGGTATTATCGGGCCCTCAAATTGATCTTTGGGGCAACAGAATATACAAATGGAATTAATATTTGGTGTGTTTGGGATGAGCTACTTTTTGGGAAGGTTAGATTTTGCTACTTTCTCTATTAGCTTCTTATTCCTCTAGATATTCCACTTTAGCTTATTGGGAGGCAAGGCAAGAATGAACCTATAATTTGCAGAATGTGTACATGAGATTATTAGTCTAATTTGGAAATGTCACTATTATAATTGTTGTTATGTGGTTGTGATATTAATGAATGGAAAATTATGTGTAGTTGGTATGTCCACATTAAGAAGCTACAACTATTTTGACTTCCAGAGTCGTTTTTCTTTTGCAAATATTATACTCCCTTTTTGTTTAAATAATAATTGTTCTCCTTTCATTTTTTGTCTGTTCTAAAATAATTGCCTTCTTTCAAAACTCTCATTTTAAATAAAACAACACTTTTACCAATTCCTCCTTACTTTTTCTACTTTTAATTAAAACCACACAATACAGTAATATTTATATTACATTCAATTACTTTTCGTTAAACGATATGTCGTGTCAAAGAGGACAATTATTTGAAAATAGATGAAGTATTTTCTTGGGACCTATTTTGTGTTTGCATCATTTTGACCTCAAATTGCAGCCATTGAGTGGGTTTTCGTAGATACAATCAGACATGGAAGCTTTGCTACTATCACTTAAGCCAAACCCATCATCCAAGACCCTTAGTTTCTGCCCTCTTTTTTTGTTAAAAGGTATCTATACCTTATTACACGATTAAGTTTATCAAACATGTTTTTTGGAATGAGTTGATTTTTATAAATTAGTAGTATGGGACGTCTTTTGTATTTAGTCAAAGAAAAAGGACAAGTTGCATAGTGTTCGTCACAGTGATTTGTTGTATGAACATTTTGCATGACGTTTGATTGAATGTAGAATCATCTCTTTATTTGGTCATAGAATACATGGATCATTTACTTTTTATTGAACTACTACCAGATGCAAGGGTTTAAAACTTCAAATTTTGGTGTTTGTTAATTAATGACTTTTTCCTTTGCTTTTGGCATTGCAATTTATATATCTTTATGACGACATTAATTTATTTTCAATCCTAAAATGTTATACATCTTCCTTCGCACATTTATCAATCGTTGATTTTCCAAGATGGTATTGAAAATTGTAATCCTAGGCTTTTCCAAGTTACATGTTTGCATTTTAACTTTGTAATTTTTTGTTGTTGTGATACGATTGTCTAAGGAATGTTCTATTTGTTGATGTTAGTAGGCATCGAGTGGAAGTTTTACTTGAGGATGGCATAGGGGGTGTGCGATTTTGTTTGATCATGATGTTAAAAATATGATTGGATTGAAGGCATCTTATCCTCCCAAGCTCATGCATGGTCAAGGTCTACCTGTAATCTAATTTTGATACAAAATCAATAAATTATTAGCTTATGTTTTTGTATGATGTAAAGTTAGAAAGCCATGGAAAAGTATCATTTTGTATATCAAAATGAATGAATACAATTGTAGTAATGATGGAAACTATTACAGTGAGAGTACATGTTGATGTATAATCCACGAATTTGATGAGAATAATGTAGGCAAGGGAAATGAGGATATATTCTATTCTTTTAAAAGTAGTTTTCATTTATTTGTATCTATTTGATCGATAATATATATATATACACACACACACACAAAATACACTTCTTACGAATTACATGAAACTATCATTTACCCCGATTTTTGTCAATTACAACTCAAGTGCATCAACGATTATTGATATAACGAATGATGAAGTTTGCCTTAACTCTTTTGTGCAAGTGCCATAAAGATACACTTAGATTGTCGATAACTAAGTAAAATATCACATTTTTGTTATATTCTTATTGTTGGTATAGTAAATGAACGACTCCTTTAAAAAAGATTCCATTTTGAGTAGTTTGACACTTTGTTCAAAGTTACCAATTCTAAAAGGGTTTTGAGGTTTGATATGGTGGCATTAGTCAAATATGGCCATTTGACCCGGTTGATGAACATATATAGCCTTTGACCAATTGGTTTACACTGGTTTATCAATAAACCAGTGTAAACCACTGTAAACCACTTGGTCGACCAGTGTAAACCTTGGATAAACCAGTTGGCTGTAACCTGTAAACCTTGGATAAACCAAAGGTCGACCAGCTGTAAACCATGTAAGGTAAACCTTGAGTCGACAACCGGTTTATCCGTCGACTGCTGGATAAACCGTAAATTTTCGTATGTTGAGCGGTGAATTTTTATGGTTTACGATAAACCGTGTTTATCGCTGGTTTATCAATAAACCAGGCCATAAAAGAGTATTTTTTTTTTAAGTGAGGCTACAAATGACCAAGTCATCTTTGACTTGGCCATTTTTGTAAATGCCCCTTTGATATGTGATAGTGATAATGATAGTAATCACACATGTTCAACGACCAAATTCGTATTTAAGAGTATCATGAATGTTAATGTGGATGTGAAAGAAATTAGATGCCATTTAGAATTTACACCATTTTTGAAAGAAAAATATTTACAATGCAAATGTGGATGAGTGGTGTGGATATGATGTGTCAATCAAATTTATTCACATTGTGAATAAAAATGTCAGTTTTTTATATTCTACTTGGGGGTGTGAATACTTCATAATCATTATTTTTTTTTCTTTTTAAAAACTCTTGATATTGGTTGTTCTATTTTCTTATATTGTTTAAAATTTTTAAAATTCATTTTAGTAGTGAGATGCATGCCACATAAGATCAAATCACACGTGCATTGGAGATGTCCATTTTGATTGAATGTGAAATGAAGAGAAAAAAATTGTCAGGGTCAATCTTTGTCCAATGTTGGCCTACTTTAAAAAACTTGAAAACAGTTGTACGTCGTTTTATCTAGAGTTACTAATCAAAAAGGACATCAAATTTTATTATCTAAAATTGATAAAACAAATAGTTGTACTATGACGAATATTGTATTTAAAAAATCTTCTAAAATATATGGTAAGTAGTTTTATTTAAATAGCAGTACATCTGTATTTTTATTTTGCTTAATTTTTTTTTTGTATTTACTTACTTCTTTATTTCACTGAAATTTATATTTTATATGAAATTCAGAAATTTGTGTAATTTGTTGACATTAAAATTATTTATTTATTTATTTATTTTTCAAATTTAATTTTTCCCCGTGCACGCGGGTATTATACTAGTAAATAATAATAATAATACTATAAATAGCCAAGGGGTAAAATGTCCAAATGCGGTGTATAAAGCAACCCTAAAGGACGGTAGGGCTTCCCACTATCGTTGTATCGCTCGCCGTCACTCTCTCTCTCTCACTCACTCTCACGCACACAAAGCACACACGCAGTGCAGAGTGAAATGGTTGCTTCAGTCAGAGCCGTCGTCCTTCTCCAATCGTAACTTCATATCGAGTAAGAATCAATTTGTAAGTTACGAAATTGATATCTAAAAGAGTTTTGATAACTTTCGTACACTATTTTCTTTCTTTTATTTAAATTCAGATCTACCATTTTCGGCTAATTTCGCATGGATTGTTTATTTTTCAGGTGTAGACAGCAGAAGACATGAAGCAATTCAAACTCTGGGAGTCAGATTTCACTTTCACCATTGTTGGTTCCTCTTATTACTTGTTTTCTTATATCTTTCATTCAGTTTCAACTTGGATATCCAAAGAGGAAAGTAAAACAGATAAGAAATTACCACTTTGGCAAATAAAGTATAACTTAGGGCTCTTAATGCCACCTCGCATGCAATCAATTGATGTGCCTATTCCTCCAGCACTGGTTGAAAGAAGAGAACCCAATTTGATATTGCTTAATTTTATGCAATTTTCACGTTTGACAAACAAGTTATTATTGATACAAATAAGTTAAGATTGATATCTCTCATTCATTTCCAACTTCTTTAATGATCATGTAACCTGTAAAATCTCATGGATCTTCTTTACTTAACTCTGGCAGTCCGATACCACTTTCACTATTGTTGGTTGATTGGTTCCTTTTATTACGGACTTAGAGTATCTCCCATTCATTTTCTGTTGTTTGAGTTAGATTTCATACTGAAATTAGATGCATATTTTTGTTTTATATTTATTCCTGCATTGGTTGAACTAAGAGACAACCCAATTTGTTAGTGCTTAAATGTCTGCAATTTTGACATTTGACTAACAAGTTATGATTGACACTTGGTAAAACTTCTTTAATGATGGTGTAACCGATAAAATCTCATGGATCTTCTTTACTTTACTACTTTGGCAAATAAAGTGTAACTTAGGACTCTTCATGCCACCTCGCATGCAAGCCTATTCCCTCCAGCATTGGTTGAAATTAGAGAACCCAATTTGATATTGCTTAATTGTATGCAATTTTCACATTTGACAAACAAGTTAAGATTGATATCTCTCATTCATTTCCAACTTCTTTAATTATTATATAACCTGTTAATTCTCATGGATCTTCTTTACTTAACTCTGGCAGTCCGATATCACTTGCACTATTGTTGGTTCCTTTTATTACTTGGAGTATATCCCATTCATTTTCTGTTGTTTGAGTTAGATTTCATAATGAAATTAGATGTATATTTTTGTTTTATAATTATTCCAGCATTGGTTGAACTAAGAGACAACCCAATTTGTTAGTGATTAAATGCCTGCAATTTTCACATTTGACAAGCAAGTTATGATTATTATTATTTTGTTTTTTTAAGTTATGATTTACACTTGGTAAAACTTCTTTAATGATAGTGTAACCGATAAAATCTCATGGATCTTCTTTACTTAACTACTTCAGTCAATGTGAATGGTGTTCAAGGAAACAACAATTGATTTTCACTTTCTTTTCTTTTTTACAACAGTGTCTTGGTACTGGCACATTCCAAATCAACGCCGATTCTACGGCAGTTGAGGACATGATCGATACTCTTGGCATTTCACTATTTCCAGTCAACTCGTCATTCGGTAAGTTGTGAAAGTGGTAAGCGAATTAATTATTTTGTCTATATATGTTCGTTGAGATTCTTATGCCTGGTTTAAAGGACTTTAACCATGTAAACTAACAGATCGGAAAGTGAAAGTTGAAATGAATTCGAAGCTGCTAGACTATTATTACTTTTAAAAAACTATCTTTCCCTTTCAGGATGTCCTATCCAAATAGTCACTTTTTAGTAATTAAACTTTGTTTTTAAATGCACGTCCATGGGAAACCAGTATAAACACCAACAAGTTTCCTGTTGCATACCACTCTCTACACTCGGTATTGGAAACCACAGTACACTTTGGCATTCTGATTCTTTGCTATTCTTCTCTTTCAGTAATTGTCACATTTTTTTGTAGAACGAATGGACGCAGGCAATAACTCTGATTTGGGAAAGGGCAGGCATCCTCGCCATACGCCCCTCCAAATTCAACTGCTTGAAGCGTATGTCCAACTTTTTTTGTTTTCTTTTTTCTCTCTTCTTTTTGATGTATACTTTGCAATCACTTTCATTGAATTGTCATCGTGGCCACTTCAAACTTCTAAGGTGAATTATATATTATTTTTGGAGAGGGTTTCTTGAACTTTTCTTTTAAATTTATGATGGCCCTATATTTTGTCTTGTTTTCATTTGGTTATTTGTTTGTTTTTCTCTTAATTTCTAGTCGCCTCTAATGGGGTTTCGAAATATTGCAGATTTTTCAAGGAATGCCCGCATCCAGATGAGAACCAAAGGAGTCAACTTCATAGAGAAATTGGTCTCGCTCCAAACCAGGTCAAATTTTGGTTTCAAAACAAGAGGAATCAAACAAAGGTGATATAGTGTTAGAAATCCTTCACATTTTCATTTATATAGTCTCATTCCCAGCTTGGGACATCTTCTGCTTTATTATGCTACTTGATCTTTTTTATGCCTGCTATATGTTTTAGGTTCAGAAAGATTGTGCAGACAATAATCCTCTTCGTTCGAAAACGATAGAATGGAAGAAGCAAGCAAACTCGATGTACAGAAGCTTAGAATGGAGAACTCTCTGTTGAAAGAAATGGTTAGTTTTTCTCTGCGTGTCTTTATTTCTTAATGGTAATTTCACTCTATTTATTTTCAAATTGATGTTTTCGCAGCATGAAAGGCTTTCAAACGACATTATGAGAGAGTCAAGTGTAGAAGTGGAAAAGAGTGAATAGGATCTTCAGGGGTATCAGGTGTAATTCTGTTATAGTTGTGTGGCTATTCAGTCAGCTTATTTTTTAGAATATTTATAGTTGAAACTCATGTATATATAAAATTATACCCCCTCCGTTCTAGGCAAAGATTCTATGTTTGAAAGTTAAACTTTTTCAGAAAAAACATTTTTAATAACTCATTAGTAATAAAATGACATTTTTATGCCTTAATTTTTGAAAGTGAACTCTTTAAGTGAAACATCCAAAAATGAAATAATGGACTCTTTGCCCCAAACGGAGGGAGTAACAGTTATGACAGAACTAGTTGTATCATTTGCCTTTATAATTGTAGTGGAGGATTCTCCCTTTCTGGCTTATAATGGATTTCATAAACATGTCTATTAGTTCTCAAAACTCTCTCTATTTTATATGAGCTTTAAGAAATATTTTCTGCTTAAAGCTTTATGGTGAGACTTAATTTTAAACTCTTTTGAAAAATAAGGATTTCTTTTAGTATTATTTTAAATTTTAATTTTAATCTCCTTAAAGAAAAGAAAGGAGTCGATCTTTAATTCCTTTATTATTTGAGAAATTAGAGTGTTTTACCTGTGCTCATCATTGGGCAAATGTGACAATCGTATGATCGACCTTCTCTGCTTGCTACGTGTCTTGTGATTCGGCCACGTGGAGGCCGGACAAACATTCAAATTTAATTTTTCTTTGATATAGGCTTTTGGTTGTTTATGAAAAAAATTAAAATTTGTTTATACATTTTATTTTTACCTTCTAAATGTAAAAACTCTTGTAGTAGTTTTACAGAATCTGAAGAAGATTAGATGTCAAGGTTTTCAAGTGAAAAACCACAATAAATAGTATAAAATTAGAAATACTAAAACTAAAAGGCCAAGTTTTGAATACATGAAATTTTATAATGACTGCCTCAAATTCAGGTGATTGTAATTCAAAAGTAAACAGTAATTTTGGACGAAGACCTAAATAGCACGACAAATCAAGAAAGGAAACAAGAAGATAAAGAGCACGACCCAAAATGATCGTGTACACAAGCTTGTACGATTTTTGGGACGTTTCACTGTACTATTGAGATGTTTTTTTTTACTTTAATGAAAAGTTTACTTTCTAAAATCATATCTACAATCTTCGTAACATTTCAACATTACCTTTCACTTTTGTTGTTATCATATTAATTATGTTCAAACATTATCGACCTTTTGGATGAAACGGAGAGAGTATGTTGATATTCAAAATTTTGAATAATAAAGATAAAAAATTAAATTGCAGCCCCAATATCATGTGTGCGCGCCCCTCCCCTCTCTTCTTTCTTTGTTGACAGCAGTAGCCCGCAAGACAAATACCAAGCAATCAAACAATTTCTTGCGTATGGCAGCAAGGAGCTAGTGCTGCCCTTTTTGTTTCAAGAAAACAACTAGATTGCTTTCTTTCCAGACTCGTCAATTATTTATTTTCAAGCCTACATTTCATTGATTCATACATAGTACATAGTAGGGAGGGTAATATGGGAACAAGAAAGTAGTCTCATCTTTTCTAATCTGAGATAAAATAATAACATAGGATATGAGGTATTATTTATTCCCGGAAAAGAGGATTATCTGAGTATATGGATAATTTTATTCGACACACAAAAGTCCTACCAGATATCATAAGTAGAAACATATAATACTCACCTAAGACCTTGCGCTACAAATGCATCCCTTGCACGATTTCCAGCAACCGGCACGTGTTTTAGTGTTTCAAGAGCTAGTATGCATCCACTTTGCCATCCAATAGCCTTCATCAAAAGTGAAACAACCTGGAGACAAAACCATGAGTGAGCAGGTTGAAGCAAGTATGAAAAACTAGAAGTCTAGAAGTAATACAGTTAGGAAAGACTTCGCCAGGCGTAAACATCCATGGAGATTGATATTTTGGGGGATAAAATGGGATTAGGGTTCTTGAGCGAGGAATGAGGTTTACAAATTAACGAATTACAAAACTCAATTGAGCGAAATTAATTTAAATTGAGGTCACTATCATTAATGGCAAGTAGGATTAAATTGTGTAAAACCACAATTTGACCAAATTTGTAAGTTGATTCAAGTCAAATTTAATTTTTTGGAGGATGGAGCTTGAAAAACAAGCGTATCAAGATTGTGAAATTTATTCGACGTCAAGGTTGCTAGAGAAGACGTCGGAAGAACATACCCAAACCCATATCTGGAATCAAAACGTAAAAGGAAAGATCAGACCCTCTACATGTTTCATAGTAGGGCTTGCCAGTGAGACTTCAAGCTGGGGGTAAGATTTTTAGTGGAATAGAATGGAATTTGACATTCCTCTGTTTTCACTTCGATAACAAAGCAATCCAAGAACATTTGCGGAATTTGTTTGGAATTCGTAAATGGATTAATTTGCAATTCAACCATGGTTGAGTAAGATTTTTTGTAATAATTAATTACATCTATTTTCACCGGCAATGGTAATGGTGGTGGTAGCCATGGTCGAAAAGAGCAAGGAAGGGGGTTGTGAATGGAGAAGAAAGGGTCTAAATAATATAATTTAGCTAATTACATCAATACACTCATTACTGGGCTTTAAAAATAAAAATATTATGGGTATTTATGTCTATATAAAGGTAAAGAAGACATGGAAATTTCTATCCCTAGCCACTATCACATGAGACGCACGTGCGTTGACTTAATGATGAAAACTAACGAAATTGTACAGAACCGATTGTGCCAAAAATATTAGTACAAGGATCACTATGGTACGTTTTTTTTCAAAAAAGGATAAATCTAAAAAATGGCGTATAATATAGGGACCAAATGGGTAATATATATATATATATATATATATATATATATATATGACAATAGTGATTAGCATGACCAAATATAGTAAAATCCCATCAAAATGTACTTGCTAAAAAAGGACCTATTCTATTTGGCTAGAAAACTGTGCCCTTCGTTGAAAATGTCAATTTCCATGTTTAATTTTAAACTCTGGCAAAACCCTTCGATTTCCACTCCCCCAGACTCCTTACGCCCCCAACAGCTGGTTTACCTCTCCCCTCTCTCTCTCTCTCTCTCTCTGTGATGAAACAATGTAGCTCTCCCCTCTCTCGCAGATTGATGGATTATGCCTCTCGCTCGCTCTCTTCCTCTAATGCTACTAGGTATGTCGCTCTCCTCTCTCTCTTTGATTAAACAATGTAGGTCTTGATCCCCTCTCTTGCAGATTGATACTAGGTCTCCATTGTTATATATATATATATATATATATATATATATATATATATATATATATATATATATATATATATATATATATATATATATGTGTATGTGTGTGTGTGTGTGTGTGTGTGTGTATGTATGTATATATATATATTTTTTTTCCAACCGCTAAGGGCAAGTCCAATTAATGGTGGTACTAGTTTATAGGTATCAAAACCAAAATTTAATACATATTGGTTACTATTCACAGGTAGTCAGGTATCAAATAATCATCTCCAACCATCGGTATCAAAATTTGTTATAATAATAATTTTGAAAAATGTATATCCAACACATATCATAATATAAAAACAAAATTAAAATATTAATATACAATAATTTTCCAACTCATATTATGGCATAAATGACACTTTAGTAGCCAATTAGTAATAAAATGATACTTTTATACCTTAATTTTTTAAAGTGAACTCTTTAAGTGAAACAATAAAAAATGAAATAGTTGACTCTTTGCCCAGAATGGAGGGAGTATAAGTTACAACTAGAATGCCACACTTTAATGCATGACATAAGTAATGTTGTTAGATAACTTTATACATCGTAATTTGCATGCCTTGACATTGTTTTCAAATACAAATGTTTGTTCTGCTCCAAATTTATTGTCTTGGTGAAAGTAGGGTGACCAAATTGAAAATTAAGTCAACTTATATATGTTCGAACCTAATTAGTCTTTACATATAACCATTTGACGTAGAGTAATATGTTTTATTTTTATATTACTTTTCAACTCACAACACATCAACATACAAGATAATTATTTTTTTTGTTTTTATTTGTTCGATAGAAATATTTTAGTCCATAGTGCTTATGATTCGCTGTCTCGTGTTCCATTTACAAAAAAAAAAAAAAAAAAGGGAAAAAAACTATATAACTAAGGCTTTTGCTACCAAAATTTCAAAGAAAATTGGATATAATTTAATACAAAAGTTATTAAAAAGGATAAATTAAACAATATTATTTTAGAAGATTAATTCAATAATAGCAATATGATAGATATGAATTAAACTGATTATTTACTTTCCATCAACACATAATTTTAAATATTAAATTAAATCAAATGTATATATAGCTAGGCAAAAGATACTAAAATCTTATGATACTATATTACACTATGGTTTCAATATTAGTTCAAATTGTTACAATTGTATCATTTAAATCTAATTGTTAATCTTATTATTCAATATCAAAGATCACATAGTTTTTCAAAGTTTGGCTGACGAAAATTTTCCTTATGAGTTAATTTTCTTATGATGCAATATGAGTTTTGTGAGAACCCAAACTCATTACTTGTATAACATCATTATAACATTCTTAACGTATGCCTTAACATGTTAGAGAGTTCATATTGTTCATATCATGCTTGCATTAGGTTTGTTACGATCATAGTCGTTTGAATGTTTTCTATGCGTTGCATGCTTTGTCGTTAATGCTTTGAGTATTCATCTTAGCATGTTAGTACTTAACTAAGTCTTGTTGGAGTCTTAGTACCTTGCATATATGAAATATAACATTCATCTTAATCATAGTATGCTTGGTTGAAAGTTTAGAAGCTTTGTTGCTTCGTTTGAGTCTTAGTGTTTGCCCTCGTTGCTTGTATTGCTTGTGTTTCGTCTTGCGAGATGGTCATTGAGTTCTAGGTCAAGTATTCAGGTCATATTCAAGTTTAAACAAGTCTTGTTCATGTACAAGTTGTTCTAGTTTGATTCTGTTTGATTCGTGTTTGAATTGTTGGCCATTCGTCGCATGATTCGAGCCTTGTTTTAACTTGTTTCGGATGTTGTTCGGGTGTGTTTCTGACTTGTTTTGAGTTGGGTTACACCTTAGAATGGTTGTCCATGAGTTTGAGACTATTTAGGACAAGTTTAGA
Source organism: Codonopsis lanceolata (assembly GCA_013146195.2). Classification (NCBI taxonomy): domain Eukaryota; kingdom Viridiplantae; phylum Streptophyta; class Magnoliopsida; order Asterales; family Campanulaceae; genus Codonopsis; species Codonopsis lanceolata. The sequence goes on along the minus strand of CM028382.1, from coordinate 70,236,947 downwards.
CCATGTTCAAGGGCTGAACCTCGCGCTCGCATCAAATTTTGGTCGTTGGCTCACGAAATAGTGCTGAGAGTACACAAAAAATGAAGTTTGGCTGGGAACAGGACCATGCGTTCGCATGGTCCAGAAATTCATACTACGGGATTTTTCTTCAATCTGAATTGGTGATCCATTTAACCCATTGAACCCCCATCCTTAGTGACCCTAATCCCATGTATTAGACCCTAACCAAGTTTGCTTAAGCCTAATCCCATTCATCCTCCATTAGACATGTGGATTTCCACTCATCCTCTATGTGACATGTGGATTTCCACCCATATTTGCATGTCATATATAAATTTTCCTCCTTTGTGATCAGTCATTAAACCCCCCATTGTAGTAAATTTCTTCTCTCTCTTTCCAAGCTCTTGTGTGTGAATGGCGAGGGGAGATTAGTATGTGTTTCCTTCATAACGTGAGCTCCCGAACTCCGATTGCCAATCCGAGACCACCAAATTGAAGCTATCGATGAGGAGCACGATTCTATGTGATTAGATTTTGTTCATTTCATATTTTTCCGTGGTGTAACATAAGCTATTGATTCCCCTTAGGATGTATGCTAAAAATGCCATGGTATCCCCTTTTTCTCATGTTTCTCATGCTCCTACCATGTCTATACCATGTTTGATGATGATGTGAGTTTATGGGATTTTTGAGTGATATACTCATCTTATTGTTTTGGTCCTAAGCCTAGAATTAAATATGTTCTATGTTTCATTTGGAATAACTATTGTTTTTGGACCATTGACTTTTAATAACTTTTAGAGATTTTGATTCTAGGGTTCCATAAATTATGAATTGTTCATCTTGTTGTTTTGGTCCTAAGCCTAGAGTAAAATTTGTTCTATGCTTCATTTGGAATAACTATTGTTCTTGGACCATTGACTTTTAACAACCTTTGGAAATTATGATTCTAGGGTTCCATAAATTATGAATTGATGATAATTCTTGACTATGGTTATTATTTGGATTAATGGCCTAGTCTATCCTATACGAGAACTTAGAAAAGGGTTTAGAATGCATTTAGCGTTTAAACTCTATTGGATGAATTTATAGAGACGACTCAACGGAGCCATTTTAGTGAGCCATTGAACAATACCGGCTCAATGATCAATCCCTACGACGTTCTAAATACGTTTCACTAAGAATATTAATTCTAGACTCTTGAATTGGATTGATTACCATGCTTAATTTAAATGTCATATAATAGAATGCCTATTTGACATGTTGAGTTCGCTCTTGTCGAACTCAATCCTACTTGATTATTGATGAGAATAATTACTTGTCATGAACGAGATCGCTCTTGTCGACCTCGTTCTCTACTTGAGAATTTGTTAAGTAAACACTACTTGGCATTTGCATGAATCCAGCTGGCATACATGTCCTTTTACACACACGCCTCCACTGTGGCCACAGTGGGGAAGTAGCCCCATTGTTGTAACCATTAGAGTGCATTGGTGTGTCTATCCCAGGCATCTCCTTGGAAGGAAGATGTATTCACAACTATCTGACACCTCACATTCCAGATAACGCTTGTATGCAGGAACTACGTAGCGGCACCGGTTCTCCATATATCCTTATCATATGTGATTTAATTACAAGCACCTATGTGAAACAATGTGCATCTTGGATATATGATCTATATGCTTATGTGATGATATCTTGCCTTGTATGTTGCATATTGCCATGACATGCATGATTGATAGCTTACAAGTCTTTATGACTTACCCATTCCCCTTTACTGCTTTAGATCTTAGCAAAGCAGGTCATTCTCACTGAGTCTTGCAGTATTCGTGTTTCCTCTATTCCTCTTTTGGTCCGACGTTGCAATTAAAGAGGTGGTCTAGTTGTCCTCTTCCTTTCTTTTGTAATTTGCAAGGACGACGGGTTTTAAAGCAAGTTATTTAGACTATGCTTGGGAATGTGTTTAGAACTTGTACTTGTTTCTTTTATTTAACTACTTGTAGTGTTATCACTTGTAGAACTTGTAATCCTTTTGATGCCGGTAATGTTTCAGCCGAGCTTTAGTTATCATGTTGATTAGTTCACTACGTATAAGTCTTCCCCTGAGCATCATATTAAGTCTTATTTAATTCTTGTCCATTAACTGCTAGCTTGGGTTCCGGCATGTAGTGTCGTCGATGACTTGGTTTAATTGCTTAACTGTTATATCAGGAAATGTTTTTAAAATTCTGGCCTTTTGGTGTTGAGGCGTGTTACGTCTCCAATGTTGCGTCACGTTGTTTTCTTAAATTGAGTCCTTGCATGTTTATGTGTTTACTTGTTTCCCCCTATTTGGGCAGTCCGACCCGCGGTTCCACCTCGGGCTTGGGTCGGGTCATTACAAGTTTAGTTATAAACAAAAACTATGAATAATTGCGGGCCGGTCCACTTTTAGAATTTTTTTTATTCGCTCCAGTACCGTGATTTTTTAACAGGAAAAGGTCACTTTTGGGGGCGAAATAACTGCGATATCATTAATAAGCCTGAGGCGCGCTACGAAAATGTATCGCGATTCAAATATTTATGCAACACGATTCAAAAAATTAATGCACCAAGATTCAAAAAAATTTAAAAATGCACCGCGATTCAAATATTTATATACCACGATTCAAAAAATTTATGCATCACGATTAATTTTTTTTTGAAATGCACCACGATTCAAAATTATATGCACCATGATTCAAAGAATTTATTGAAAATGCATCACGATTCAAAAATATATGCATTAATTTTTGCACCGCGATTCAATAGTTTAATTGTATAGTCTAATTATATCGCGATTCATCAATGTTTGGTCCACGATTCATCAATTTTATTGCATTATTTTTTGTACCGCGGTTCAGTAGTTTAATTCTCTAGTTTATTTGCACCGCGATTCATTAATTTATTCTCATATTTTTGCATTGCGAATCAAAATAGTTTAACTGTCTAATCTAATTGCACCGCGATTCAAAATCGTAATAAAATAGACCATATCCTCGGTCTTCTTCTTCCTTCTCCTCCGTCGTAAGCCTTCATTTTCCTCCTCCTTCGCCTCCGTCCCTACTGTGAAAATTGATGAGCGCAAGTTTTTCACAAATTTTCTTCGGAATTTCCTTACATTTTGTGTTATTTTTGAGTTAATTATGCCTCAAAAATATTATTATTTGTGTATTTGTGCTTAATGTAGGTTTCTATGCATAATCGAGCATTTATATAGTGTTTAACACAAAATTTGAGGCAATTCTGCATTGAAATGTTGAACTTTGAATTACTTGGATAAAGTTCGTTGAGTTCGTTAAGAGTCCAAGGCAAAAACAGGGCTAATGGAAGCTACCTGGGCTAACTTTGGACCAAACTGCATGAGCTGGCAGGGGAAGAACAAGAACCCACGACGTGCACTTTGAAAAAGCCAGGGGCACCGGTGCACTAATATGAATTGCAAGGGGAGGCCGGCGCAAATGTTGGATTCTCCTTTATGTGTTGTCGGCTGAGGAACGCGCCACGTGACCCGCCTTATCCTTAGCCCCTAACCCGCGTGCACTCCTTCGGATCTAGTCCAACCCGCGTCTGCCCCGGCCCATCCATGCCCCTCATACCCGTGTACCAGCCCACTTCCCTCTCAGTCTGTTTCTCACCCTGGGTGACCCGCGCTCCTCTCCTGGTCTACCCCTATCCCAGCCGTGACCCAATCCCTTTTTCCTTCTCTTATTGCCCCTAAATATCTTCTCTCCTTCCAAATTTGCCCCTGCCTCCTTTGCCTTCTCCATTTTAATTCCCCCATCCGGTCAATATCAAGGGAAGCCCCCATTTTTGGGACATTGCTCCCAAAATGGGGCACCAACCCCATTTTCTCACCAAATCTTTGAAGATTGATCACCTTTGAAGGTTTGGAGCTTCAAATCAATAGCCAAGGATGCATTTACAAAAGATTTCAACCCCGATTCGTGATTCTTCGGTTTAATTCTTTCAACCTATCTTTTGAGATATTTATTGTATTTTCTTGGCTTGATTGATTTTGTAATTGTGGAATTGGTTTGTGCTTAATTTATTGATGGAATGCAATTAATTTCTATGTCCAATGTAGTGATTTAAATTTAATCTCTCTCTTTATTTAGTACACATTCATGTTTGGTTATTATTTTGTGGGTTTAATGCTTTTAGTTAATTGGCCTTTAATTAAATGATTTTAGAAATATTTCGGATTCGCGAGAGCTAACTTTATGTTTCGGACCAATCAATTTAATCGTTGGTGTTTTGTGACACTCACCGATAGCTATTGCGAGACTTGGTTTGACATGCGATCGAACCACCTTAGCCATTCGCGAAGTCGGGGAAATTAGGGTTGTCTATAAGATGCGAGAGCTCGTAGTTAATCAATTTTATGTGTCTCGACTACCGACATAATTTGTAGAAAAATAGACAGAATTTTGTTTTGCGAAGTATTACCCATATGCTTGGTTATTATTGTGTGTTCTTTATGCTTTGATAGCGTAGTGAATCATTAGATGATCACTAGAATTATAGGATAAGATGAGAGAGCTCGTCCCATTAATTATGAAAATCACAGTAATTGTTTGTGTTACGGGAGATCGAGAGGAGATTGTGCGTAGATAGTCATTGGGTGTTTGTTTTGACATGCGGCTATTTTCTCATATGTTATAAGATGCGAGAGCCCGTAGCTAGGAGTTGTAGCCAGATTTGTCATACGTAGCGAAAGCCCGTTGTGAATAAAATAGTGCGCCCGATTACCAAGACTTGAGTTAAAGAAAAGTAAAAAGTGGATTAATTTAAACACCAGCTAGACTAGAAATATTGCACTCCTATATTTTTATCTTGATTTGATGTTGTCAAACCACTTGCACGTTAGTTTAGGTTTAATTGTTTTCTTAGGTTGTTTATATTTTTAGTTTTTAATTCATTTTCTTTTCGCTCAAATATAATTAATTAGCTTAATTTTGGTATTTAGTTGGAGTAAGAATTACGTACATTCTCTGTGGGATCGATAACTCGTACTTATGTATATTTTATATATTTTTTTAAATTTTGATCTTGAATAATTATGCAATGATTTGATGGGCTTAATGACAATTATTTTATAGCCCACAATATAATGGTTTGAAAGAAACTGTATGGCAATGAATTGATCAATCGATGGGCTAAAACTCAAAGTTTGAATGGTAACACCAATTAAAAAGAAAAAATAATATGAATTGATGGGGGTGAAGCCCGTGCTTGCTTGTGCCCATGGCAGCTTATAGCGTTGGGCATTAAAAACAGATGTCCACTGCCTGACGGGCCTATACGAGGCATTGCCAATGCTCGTGGGCTTAGGGCCCATGCACACCCCTAACAAACACCCATACTTATTCTAGTAATATTTTTGGTAAAATTATCAAGTACAAATCACGTGTTTAACTTTTTGTTTTTGTTTTTTTTAAATAAAATAGTTGTTATTAAAGATCATTTTTTGTCATAGTTGTCAACATCAATTAGTTTACTAAAAGGGTAAAACAGGTAATTGAAACCCACTTAACACCAAAGTTTAACGAAAACTAAATAATGAGGCAATTTTGTGACGAATAATAGTTTGATGACCTAAGTTAATAATTTACGAGTAGATTAATCTATTAACTATAACTAAAACAGAAGCTGGCGCTGCCACTTGGTGGCTTTCTGCTAAATGCTTAATTTTTTAAAGGAATTTTATACTTCCACATGTCCCTTTCTATGAATTGTAAAAAAATTTCTTTTTTTTTTCTGCCAAAATTGATTAGTTTACGATATAAATAAGAAGTTACTGATAAAAGTTTACCGTTAGCTTAGGATAAATTTTATCACATTTGTAGTTATCAAATACTTCCTCCGTCCCGGATAAATATTCATATTGGACAAAACACAAGGATTAAGAAATGTAATTAATGATGAGTTGAGAAATATGTTGTGACAATAATATCCATTACACATAAACACTCTCATTAAATATGTACCCTTACACTCACTCTCTCTCTAGAATGTGCAATAATGATAGTATTAAATGAAACGTTATATTAGGAAAAATGGTAGAAAAGTTGTACACCAAAAGTATTTAAGAACATTAGTTGGGACATCCAAAAATAGAAAGTATGAATATTTATTCGGGACGGAGGGAGTAGATTTTATCACATTATCAAGTAGTTAACCCTTTTTTCTCTCTTCTTTTTTTATACGTATTTCTCTCTTTTCTGTTAAATGCTTAAAGTTTTTAAAGAATTTCATGCTTCTACGTGTCACCCTCTTATGAATTGTATTTTTTTTTTCTATCAAAATCGGTTATTGATAAAAAAAAATTACAATAAAAAGTTATTATGATAGATTTTATGATTAGTTTAGGATAAATTTGATCAAATTTAATTTTATATGGTTAGTTTAGGATAAGTTTAAGATAAAAATTCAATTCTAATTCTAATTAGATATGATAAAATTCCTAAAACTAATTTGATAAGGTATAACAGATTTAGGATATAGTTTTACGAGTAAATTTATGATAGAAATTTAGGATTTTGGTTTTTTTTTTTTTCAAATATCTCTTAATTAAACTAGATTTTATCCTATATAATTTATACAAGTTTAATTTGACTAAAACTCTTCTATTTCCATCTCTTTTTATTTTCATAATTTTTAATTTCTACAAACATCCACGGGATAATTCTATATTATTTGTTCTTCTACTAATCTATATTTATTAATTATTAATTACTAATGTATTAATTATCTATTAACAATTATTAAAACAGAAGCCGTTGCTGCCACATAACGACTTTTTGTTATACGCTTAAAATTTTAAAGGAATAATGTGCTTCCGTGTCACCTTCTATATAAGTTTATAATTTTTTTACCTACCAAAAATTAAAATCGGATAAATTTTAAAACCGATGCTTCCGTTATATATGGTAAAAGTTTTTTTGTTTTTTTACCATTTTTTGTTGCCAAAATCGGTTAATACCGGAAATATTTTATAGCATTTGATTTAAACGTGTTTCACTTTATTAGAACTCCAATTTTTATGGTAATTTTTTTGAGGATATATTTTATCAATTGTCATAGATTTTAATTTCTCAATTACATGACTATATGATCAATTTTGAATATTTACTTTAGTTTTTGTTCTTTTTTCAAATTATTCTAATTAAAAAAAATTAATTATTTATTACAAGTTTAGAAAATCATCTTATTATAAACAATTTTTGCAAATAAAACAAAAACTATTAAAACCATGCATATGGTACTAAATATATTTATATAATTTTTTTCCTACCAAAAATTAAAATATAATATATTTTAAAACGGGTGCCTCCTTTATACATAGTTAAAGTTTTTTTTTTTTACCATTTTTTGTTGTCAAAATCAGTTAATATCAGATATATTTTATCACATTTGATTTTAACGTATTTCACTTGATTAGTACTCCAAATTTTCATGGTAAAAGTTTTTTATTTGCGGATAGATTTTATCACATTTGATTTTAACGTGTTTCACTTGATTAGTACTCATCAATTCTCAAGGTAAAAGTTTTTTTTATTTACCTTTTTTTGTTTACAAAATCAGTTTGTACCCGATAGATTTTATTACATTTGATTTAAACAAGTTTAATTTGATTAGGACTCCTCAATTCTAATGGTAGAAGTTTTTTAATTTTTATTATTTTACCAAAACTTAGTCAATTTAAAATAGATTTTATCCAATTTGATTAAATGTATTTCACCAACACCACAAACAACCACTACGAAATAGCTTGCAAATCAAATCTACAAAATTCACATAAATTTGCGATTTGATGATTAAATGTGATCTCACGTTTTTTTTTTATACTAATTATGTGGACATCTTGTTGTCGCTGATTCATTTAAATAGCTTACAAATTTTATCTACAAAACTAAGTTTCATAAACAATATTAAGTCAACCGTGCATCGCACGGGTAATAACATAGTCTATAACTATTACTAAAACAGAAGTCGATGCCACGTGTCGGGTTTCTGTTTAAAGCTAAAAGTTTTTAAGGAATTTGGTGCTACCATGTGTCACCTTCGAAATGGTAAGTTTTTTTTTTTTTTTCAAAATTTGTTAGTTTAAGATAAAAATCATAAATCTAATTAGATAAGATAAAAATACTAAAACTAATTTGATAAGATGGATTTAGGATATAGTTTAACGAGTAAATTTATGATAGAGATTTAAGATTTTGTTTTTATTTTTTTCAAATATCGTTTAATTAAATTAGATTTTATCCTATGCAATTTATACAAGTTTAATTTGACTGAAACTCTTCAATTTCCATCTCTTTTCATTTTCCTACTATTTAATTTATACAAATTAACCATGAGATAATTTTTTATTATATTTTTTTCTACTAATCTATATTTATTAATAATTAATTAATAATCTATTATTTATCTATAAAGTATTATTAAAACAGAAGTCGCTGCTGCCACATGACAACTTTCTGTTAAATGCTTAAAGTTTTAAAGGATTTCTATACTTTGACGAGACATATTCTTGTGAAGTTGTAAAAAATCTTCTTTTTTTTTTTGTCGAAAATTAAAATCAGATAGATTTTAAAACCGGTACCTCCTTTATATATGATGAAAGTTTTTTTTTTTTTTTTTTTTGCTGCCAAAATCGATTAATACGAGATATTTTATCACATTTGATTTAGAAGTGTTTCACTTGATTAGGGCTCCAAATTTTCATGGTAAAAATATTTTTTTACGTATAGATTTTATAAATTCTCATAGATTTAAATATTTCAATTACATATTCATATGATTAATTTTGAATATTTACCTTATTTTTCGTTTCTTTCAAATTGTTCTAATTAAAAAAATCAATTATTTATTACAAATTTAGAAAATCATCACATTATAAACAACTTTTGCTCACAAAAAAACTATTAAAACGATGCATACGGAACTATATATTTTTTCCTGCCAAAAATAAAAAGCCGAATAGATTTTAAAACTGGTACCTCCTTTACGCATAGCAAAAGTTTTTTTTAATCAATTTTTACTGCCAAAATTGGTTAATACACAATATATTTTATCACATTTGATTAAAATGTGTTTCACCTGATTAGTACTACAAATTTTCAGGGTAAAAGGTTTTTTTTTTGGGGTAGATTTTATCAATTCTCTTAGGTTTTAATCTTTTAATTACATATTCATATGATCAATTTAGAATATTTACCTTATTTTTCATTTTTTTCAAATTATTCTACTTAAAATTTTTAATTATTTGTTACAAGTTTAGAAAATTATCTTTTGCAACAAAAAAATTGGTAAATAACAAATTACCAGTTTATATATATATATATATATATATATATATATATATATATATATATATATATATATATATTCAAATAAATTATTTTTTCTGCTACCAAAAATCAAAACTTGATAGATTTTAAAACCGATGCCTCCTTTATACATCATAATTTTTAAACATTTTTTTCTATTAAAATCGATTAATACCAGATAGGTTTTATCACATTTGATTTTAAAGCGTTTCACTTGATTTTAACTTCAAATTTTTATGGTAAAATTTTTTTTACAGATAGATTTTTCACATTTGATTTAAACGTGTTTCAATTGATTAAAACTCTTCATTATCTATACAATATAGTTAATAAGTAGTTTTGGATATTATCTAATAACACCCATTAACCTTAATGGGTGTTATTGGATAATATCGAATTCTATCCATTAATAAATTGGTATTATATATCCGGATAATACCTAATAAGAAACATCATTTATTATTTTGAGTATTACTTACCTACTTATATTATGATTCACTAACCATAACATATACACACAAACCCACCCAAACACACACACATGCACACACACACACACAATGATAAGTTAATAACTTAACATTCATAAATCATAGTAATATTTTCACCAACTTTTCACATTTAATAAAAAATTCATGGGCCCCACATTCAACAAAAACCGAGATATTCTCTTAATTTTGACATTTATCTTTTTTTTTCTTTTTTTACTGCTCAAATGAAAAGTGATATTTGCAATGCGACACTATTTTTATCACCTAATATATATAAAGTTGTAAAATTTTTATAATAGTCTTCATAGTTATGAGATAGAAAATATATGTATTTATTGATTTGACACTAATAAATGATTATGTAAAAGCAATAAAAAATAAAAAAAAAGTCAAATACCTTATTAAAAAATTAAATACTTTTATTCATTATAATTATAAATTATAAATAACAAATAAATATTCTTAATCCAAAACAAAATAACAAATACGTTCATAATAATCAATATTTTTTTATGATTACTTGTTTATATTTCTATTAACTTTCAAATAAATATCAAAAAGTTGTCCATCTTAGTGGTAACAAACTTTGTTATATGACAATTTGATCCAAGTTTGAATCTTACTTAAGTTATGTATCTAATTATTATTATTATTATTATTATTATTATTATTATTATTATTATTAAGTAAAGAGCATACAGTGCTGAACTGGTGATGGTGGCGACGGTGGGCAGTGGCGATTGCCGGAGGTTTATGGTGGGATGTGGGGGAGGTTGGTGGTGATGGTCGGTGGAGGTGGCGGCGATGGATGGCAATGGTGGTTGTTGGAGGTTGGCGGCGGTGGGAGGTCGTTGCCGGAGGTGGGAAGTGGTGGCGGTGGGTGGAGGCGGCTGATGGTGGCATCTATATATATATATATATATATATATATATATATATATATATATATACACAGTCATCCTAACACACCAATTTCCCGTCTAAAATCATTAGCTAAAAGAAAAGCTCTAATCTAAATCCATGCACTTGAAGATGAAATATTTCACATGTTTTTATGCCTCCAATTTTGACCCATGAATTGGTAATCACGAGACATAAATGGTCATTTGGTTTTCCTTCACATGTATATTTAAAAATCTTAAACAATATAAATTGTGACAACCCATCTTACATAAAAGTCACATTGAGCTCCTACAAAACTCACATAAAACAGTTTGTCCTCCAAAATTACCTATTTTGCAAGAAATTTAGTTAAACACTAATAAATCAACAAGAATTGCAACAAATTAATGTCACCCGCATTTGATTCAGTTATAATTTCAATCAGTATGCAAAGGTAGTATCTTATGAGCTGCTTCATCCATTCCGTGTAAAGAGTCCACTATTTAATTTTTAGATGTTTCACTTAAAGAGTCCACTTTAAAAAATTAAAGCATAAAAGTGTTACTCCCGCCGTCCCAAAATTATTGTTTGGGTTGACTTGGCGCGCTGTTTAAAAAACACATTTGACTGAATTATTAATATCAGAATAATGTGAGGTTCCTTTTAAAGCCCATGAATATGTGGACCAAAATTAAAGTAAGAAGAAAAAATTAAGGTTAAAGTGATAAAAGTTATATACGAAAAGGAAACTTTCAAATAAGACAATTATTTTGGAACAGGCGAAAAATGAAAGTACGACAATAATTTTGGGACGAAGGGAGTATTTTATTATTAAAAAGCTACTAAAAATGTCATTTTCTTAAAAAGTTTGACTTTCAAACGAAAACTCTTTGCCCGAACCGGAAGGAGTATTTTTTCCTTTTCCAAAATTAATGAAGTTTTTTTTTTCCTTTCCATTAAGGAATATGCTAGCAAAACATGTCATGATTGGTTAACAAATGAAACAAAAAATAAGTTAGTAATGCCGTACAAACTCTCAAGTCAGAATATATGCGTTATAGCAGTCAACGACTCAACATACAAATCTGAAACTTTTACGTGAATTTCAATTTCTCTCAATATGTTAATTAAAACAAAGAAATTTAAACAATAACAAAAATATATTGAATAATGAATTAATATTTATAATTTTCACAAAATTTGAAACAACAATTGAAAAATTCAACTAAAATTTTCAATTATTTTCTCTAAATTATTATATAAAATATACATGTTTTATTCTATAAAATAAAAAACTTTGTTGCCGCCGTCACATGGTCCGCATCCCTCATTAATGCAAGCATTGTTTTCTACCTAGGTTTGAGATTTACAAACGGCGACGAGGAGGTGGTGTACGTACGAAGAGCGAAGAGGAAGGTAAATGTCAAGTAATCCCAACTTAACAAAGACTCAAAAGCTGACTTAAAGCCTTGAACATCCCCTTAGTTAGAATATCAACCATTTGTTTTGTTGTTGAAATAAACGATATGCAGATCACACCATTCTCGAAATGTCTGTGGGTTATCCAACAATTCTAGATTGGGACCATTGGGTCAAGGACATCGATAAATAACAATTTTTAGTCTTTTAGTAGATTCCAATAAAAACCTAACATTATTTTTGCCTTCTCTTTTTGGTTTTTGATTTCTTAATTAAAATGTCGTGTATATAAAAAATGTTATAGTCAACATTTTTTTATTTAAGTTTTAGTTTCTTCTTTTGTTTGATTTAATTGTTGGTTCTCAACAATGTATGGTTGAAGGTTCTACAAAATGTTAGGTATCGTATTATTTAATAATTAAATTATTTTTTATTAATTTTATCGTTTTGCTTGAATATAATATAATTTAAAAAAAATATTTTCGTGTGTTAAACACACGGGTGTAAAACTAGTTATTACTAAAACAAAATCCGCTTCAGCTACATGGTAGCTTTCTGTGAAGTGATAAAACTTTAAAAGAATTTTGTGTTGCCACATGCCACCTTCCTATAAAAAATGGTAAAAGTTTTTTTTATTTTACGAAAATGGATTAGTTTAAGATAAATTTTATTATATTTGATTTATACATTTCACTTTACTGAAACTCTTCAATTTTTGTCCTTTTCACTTCCCTACTATGACTAGAACTGCTGACATGTGGATTTTTTTTTTCATATTTCTAGTAAAACTAAATTTTATCCCTCTTTAAATATATAAGAGAGTTTTACTTATAGAAAACTTAAGATAAAAATCCTAAACCTCATTAGATAAATAAAACATAATTAGGATATAGTTTTACGAGCATATTTATGATAGAGATTTATGGATAAAAATTGTGTCTCAATTTTCTGTAAAATGAAAAAAGATTTTGGTTTTGACAAATATATTTGAATATTAAACTGGATTTTATCTTATTTAATTTATATAAGTTTAACTTGACTAAAACATTTCAATCTCATCCCTTTTTTTCCTTACTATTTAATTTATGCAAGTTCGGGATAATTTTATGTGATTTTTTCTTTTATTAATCTATATCATTATTTATTGATTTATATCAACAAAAGTTATTGCTGCCACGTATTAACTTTCTGTAAATTTTAACTGAAAGTAACTAATTAATTTATATCTATTGATTATTAATTACTTCATTTTTAAGTTCTTCTTTCTAAGAAATTTTGTATGCAAATATTTCAATAACTCATTCATATGATCTATTTCAATAATGACCTTTTCTTTTTGTTTAAAGTTTTCTAATTAAATTTTTTAGTTAATTATAATAAGTTTATAAAATCATCTAATTATAAATAACTTCTGAATTTGTTAAAATTAAAATTGTGTATCGCATTGGTAGTAACTAATACTTTGATAAAGTAGGATGCCGGATATACCATTTTCTTTAAAACTAATACTCCACTATTAATAATTAATAATGCTATAAATAGTCAAGGGGTAAAATGTCCAAATGCGGGGTATAAAGCAACCCTAGAGGACGGTAGGGCTTCCCACTATCGGTGTATTACTCGCCGTCAGTCTATCTCTCTCTCACACACACATACAAACACACACGCAGTGAAGAGTGAAATGGTTGCAGTCCTTCTCCAATCATAACTTGATATCGAGTAAGAATCAATTTGTAAGTTACGAAATTGATATCTAAAAGAGTTTTGATAACTTTCATACGCTATTTTCTTTCTTTCTTTTTTTCTTTAATTCCATCAATTTTATTTATATTTAGATCTACCATTTTGGGCTAATTTCGCATGGATTGTTTATTTTTCAGGTGTAGACAGCAGAAGACATGAAGCGATTCAAACTCTGGCAGTCGGATTTCACTTTCACCATTATTGGTTCCTCTTATTACTTGTTTTCTTATATCTCTCATTCATTTTCAATTTGGATATCCAAAGAAGAAAGTAAAACAGATAAGAAATTACCACTTTGGCAAATAAAGTGTCACTTAGGTCTCTTCATGCCACGCATGCAATCAATTGATTTTCCCAATTTGATATTGCTTAATTGTCTGCACTTTTCACATTTGAAAAACAAGTTATGATTGATACAAACAAGTTAAGATTGGTATTTGATATACCTTATTCATTTTCAACTTCTTTAATGATCGTGTAACTGATAAAATCTCATGGATCTTCTTTACTTAACTCTGGCAATCCCATATCACTTTCACCATTGTTGGTTGCTTTTATTTACTTGGAGTATTACCTGTTGTTTGAATTAGATTTCCCACTGAAATTAATTAGATGGAATAATTTTAATTGATATTTATTCCAGCATTGGTTGAACTAAGAGACAACCCAATTTGTTAGTGCTTAAATGACTGCAATTTGCACATTTTGACAAACAAGTTATGATTGACACTCGGTAAAACTTCTTTAATGATAGTGTAACGGATAAAATCTCATGGATCTTTTTTGCTTAACTACTTCATTGAGAGTTCAATGTGAATGGTGTTCAAAGAAACAACAACTAATTCTTACTTTCTTTTCTTTTTTCCAACAGTGTCTTGGTACTAGCACATTCCAAATCAACGCTGATTCTAAGGCAGTTGAGGACATGATCGATACTCTTGGCATTTCACTATTTCTGGGCACTCATTATGCGGTAAGTTGTGAAGGTGGTAGGTGAATTATTTTGTCTATGTTCGTTTAGATTCTTATGACCGGTTTAAAGGACTAACCATGTAAACTAACAGATCAGAAAGTGAAAGTTGAAATGAATTCAAGTTCCTAGACTATTAATACTAAAAATAAAAAACTACAATTCCTAAGTTAAAATAAAGCCATATTTTGGGTAACTGCTTTCTTGGTGAAAAGAAACGGCATGACTTTTAGAGCTCATATCTAATAGCATAAATATTTTTTCCTACTCTATTTGATAGATTTAGTTTCTTCCTTCTCCCCACTATTATTAGTCATATGTAGTGTACAAGGTTATAATTCTTTCTTTGGTACAATGAGGACTCACTTGGAGGAGAATCAAAACTTTTGGATGAATATTTAAAGTGATAAATAAAAGTAGATCACATTGCCAAATAGAGATGTATAAACAACAATGGATATAGTAGCCGCATGGGAATTTGGCAGAAATGCCTTCCCTTATTAAAAATTCCAACAAGAAATTATCTGTGTATTTCAAGACCAGATCCAAGTATGAAGTTCCTGATTTCTAAATTTGGATTGGCTTGAAGTCAATAGCCTTATAGTGTGTCCAACTTGTGTTAAATGTTTCTGCATACTTACTGTAATTTTGGTGGCTCAGTTCAGTTTCAAACATGAATGTTTGAGTTGCAAAATAGGATGTTTCATATTTAGAGATCTGATCTAGCTCTCGTTCGATTTTTAGTATGGATACAAGATGATAGAAGTGATCTCTATAAAAATAACACCAAATTTTGATGTATGTCTCTACTAATCAACATCTTGTTTGCAGGACATCCTTGACAATCAGTTCACTGTCTTGGAAGAGCTACAAGGGCCAGAGAACCCAAACTTTCTACGGGACTTCATGAAGACATATTTCGACGAATCAAAGGAAGTCATTGAAACTGTAAGACATTTACATACATACATGCATATATATACACACTATTAATTGCAACAATAAATATAAGCCTTTTATTTTTGATCCAATGGATAATATAAATAGTAGTCATCATGACTAAGTGAGAGAGAATACTTAATTAGTGGGTGCAGAGGTATTACAATGACCTTGGATTCTATACTTCAATTCTCCGTGAATCAACTATCTTCTGATTACACCATAGTTTTGTAAAGGAAGGCAAAGGAGAGAGGTGAAAGGCGAGCAAGGCGACAAATTAAGGAAAATATTATATTAAATTTTTTTTGAAACAAATTCCTAAGCATCTATAAATGAGAATAAATTATGAAATTAAGTTCACTGTTCACATATAATAGCAACAAGTCAACAACACAATTTCAACATTCAAACCTACAATTTCATAGCAGAAGATAAATTCCAAGTTAATTAAAACTTCAAATAAGATATTAAATAGTTATGCAACCAATGGAACTAAAGTCATGGAAGAAGTAGCAACTATTGATATTCAAAAATAACAATAAAATAATAACATTATACAAAAACAGTATAAGTATATAAAAATATAAAATAAAATGTCTAAAAAAAACGAAAAAGAAAAGAAAAGTAGAATAGTGACGTATCCTCGGGAGTGTTTAGGTAAGACTTTCAAAGTGAATTTCTAGAGACGTAACTTTGTAAAAAAACTACAACTTACCTGTTTTGGTCGAACTCTCCAACACTACTGCTTTCGCCTAGGTCGCAGTATCTTGTAGTGGTTGCACTGCTAAAACACCAAGCCCTCATCAATCGGCAAGGAAAAGTGACCTCGAAGGGTGATTTGTGAAGAAACTTCGAACGCCGCTCACAAAGGGTCGATTTGCAATGAAACTTTGAAACACTAGTTCACTTCTCAAGTCGATTTAGAAAGGAAAGAAGTCGGAATGTGTATTTAAGGTATTTCTATTAAATATACCCTTGTAAACTACGTCATTCAACCTAAAATTTTAAGAGTTTCTTGTTGTGTTCGCCTTCATCCGCCAAACCACGCATGTCGCCTATCAGAAATGCGAGAAAGGTGACCACCCTAGGTTGCTTCTGCTACATAGCCTTGCCTGAATATCTTTCAGGTGTAGACCCCCCCGCCTCTCCTCAGGCCTGGCCCATGCACTTGCCTTTAATAACTATGGATTACACTCCTCTTTGATATGAAGAAAATTATAACTGCTGGCAGTATAATGGAATTCAAGTTGCTTTTTGTCCAATAAATATAATCAACTTGCAGGATTGTAATATTATTCATATCTAAATAAGGAAATGTTAACTAGACTTTTATCCGCATTTCAATTTTGTTCTACAAGGAATTGCACCAATTCGTAGGTTCTTGATGAGTTGTTTAGGCACTAGCTTATTGTAACTATAATAATGACTTTATTTTATTTTGAGTTGGATTACATTTTATTTTTGACTCTTGATTTATTTATAACCTTCTCCTGTCTACCCCTTTCTTTACATGGTTTGTTTATGCAGTATACTGTGCTCATTTTGTCTTAATTTACTTGGGTCAGTGGGTTTTTCTATGAAGTATTCAAGTTCAACTCATCATTAAACTTTTTGGAAATATTGGTTCGGTCATTAAGCAAGATGGGTATTATTGCTTGTATGATGTGGCCAATGCCTCAATTTGCAAATGGTTTGTGATTTTGTTTATTTTCAGTGGCATCAGGGACACAAATTGTTAAGACATTGCTCTTTTCGTAGACTATTTGATTATGTGGCTAAAATTGGGGTTTCCATAGAAGACTTTTGCTTTTATCTCTCTGGGTCATATTAGAGAAATATATACTAGTGTTCGAGAACTGCTTATCGTATTTGTTATTTTTTTGGTATGTTCTTGACAGAAAGCATTCATGTCTAATAAGATTAAACTATCTCATTCTCATTTGTTGACGAAATCCCAGCTTGTATTTACCCATTTATTATCCTATTATTCTTCTTTGCCTAACTTGAACATTTGAGAAACCTCACACTCATAGAGTTCCTTTTCAACACAGTTCAATATTCTTTATGCATTAATGGTGGTGGTTGTTCCATTGCGTTTTCTACATGTTTATCTCTTTTCCATTATTTTGTTACTCTGGTTGCTTTCCAAACCTTATTTGGCTGTGAACATGATAAAAATGATATTTGGTTGGCTAATTTTACTTATTTTATTTTTTTATATGAAGAAACCAACATCATCTTGTGAGGAAACTATCAAGAGCAGAGTGTTGCCAATGAAATGGCCCTACTTCCACCAACCAAAATCATACACCTTGATGAATTCTCATTCATTACTAAGTGCGTACCATGAAGTATATCTCGAGGGATATTCATGACCTTTCCATCCAAATAATCACTCAGTTTAGAAAGCTTTAGTTCATTCACGAGCTCTATGGAAAATATGTAAGAGCGACTGTTCTAATGTGAAATTGTATGGTGAGAAACATGAGAACAGTCGTTCTTACTTATTCTCCATAGATCTCGTGAATGAGCTAAAGCTTTCTAAACTGAGTGATTATTTGATGGAAAGGTCATGAATATCCTCGTGGATATACACAGTACGCCCTTAGTAATGAAGGAGAATTCATCGAGGAGTGATTTCGGTTGGTGGAAGTAGGTATTCAAAACACTTCAGCGGGAAAGATGACCTCCTTTGTGGTGCTTCAGTATTTAGAGCTCTTTGACAGAGCTTAAATCCCACCTCACAAGGTTTGGTCCTCTGCTTAGACTCCTCATTCATAGCTTCTTACAAACGAATGCCCGTTATCGACTTACTTAAGGAGCATGTTATTGTTCGGGGGTTTCAAGGAGTGGATGATCTCAGAAGGCTAAGAAGCAAAGTAATAGAGGCTTTGGAAGGATTGAAGGTAACCAAATTATCTCCGTACTAGACAGAACTATATTATAGCTGGTTAACGGAGAAAAATGCTCGTGATCTGTCATTTGACTTGGAAGATCCAGAGGGCAAGGAGCCACAAACATAAGTTTCACTTATAGTTATTTCAGGAAGACCTATTTTAAGGAAATTGTGTACAAGGATTTTACTTGTTTGGATTCGGGTACCAAGAACACGACAAACTGTTCTGTTGTAATTCTGCATATAGGCCAATGGGGATAGGATTTCGATATCATGGCATTTCAAAAGCATTGGTTGTTGGCTTCTCAAGGTTAGCTTTTACAGTCCCCTTATGTACTTTCTCAATTCTCAAATTACGTGACTCGCTGAATTGGTGATGCTTGATACTCTGCCATTCTTATCCTCCTTTAGTGCATGTCCAACAGTTGTGAATCATGTATTTCTAACCTTTCCTCTGTCCCAAAATTATTGTCTTGTTTAACCTAACATATGGATTAAGGAAAATCACTTGACTTGATTATAATATTGATATAATGTGTAGTTTTTATAAAAGCTCATTTATATGCGACTCAAAATTGAAGTAGGAAAAAAAGTAAGAGTAAAATAGTAAAGGTATTGTCTTGAAAAAGAAATTTTCTAACAACTTTTTTTTTGGACTCACAAAAAAGGAAACAAGAAGAATAATTTTGGACGGAGGGATGTAGTAGAACAGTAGAATGATGGTTTTTCCACCACTTTATTGGTGTGTTTAAGAATGAGAAGTGTTAATATTTGTGCGACTAAACCCTCCTTTTATACTAGTTTGGTTTCCATTCTTGTGAAATAAGACATGGTTTCAACTTATTTTTCAGGCCCTTCGTCGTCTCAATGTCGGGAATCTAGTCATTCCTTCCACCTTCAAATTCAAAGAATGAGGTTCGTTTAATTCAGTTTTTTTTTTCACTTCCTACACTTTCTTCTTTACATCTAAAGGTCGATCATGAAAAACCAATAATTTTTAATGCATTTGTTATCTTACTTTGTCTTCGTCTTGGCCTTTTAAAAAATTCCCTTTACGGCTCCCTGATACCCCAAATCACATCATTTTCATCCCTAATCCCTCCTTAGGTTTTTAATTTTTATCTACATTTCTTTTTTGGTTTATCACCTGTGAGATTGTTATGATTCCACTTATTTTTAAAGTGTTTTTGCAGGTAAATCTAGACTTCAGATTTCTTGAGTATGCAAGCTTTCAACCCTATGGAAGTTGTACGTGCACTACAAGAAAATGAGGAATTTACTACGATGTTCGTATCTATGAATTAAATTTGTAGTTAAGTATTCTGATTTAACTACAGATTTTTTTGTAGTAAATCAGTGCTCTTTTGGTGACGAAACATATTTCATAACTAAGTGGGGGCCGAAAATATGAGCAGCAAATTTTATGTGAGCGGGCAATTGGTAATTACCGACGAATTAATTCCCAATTTCTATGAAATGGCTCCATCGCAAAAAGTTTTATGCAGCTACAAAGGGTTTCGTGGCAGAAGCCTAATTTCCCCCATGTGTTCTCCACGTGCTGCTCTTCTTCATGGATAAAAGAGATCTTAAAAAGACATCTAGTATCTTGTCTCCTGGGTCGACGCTCCAGTTCCAGGGAGTCCGTTCTCTCCCTTCCCTTCCCTGCTTCTACGGTCAGCAGTTACGCATGTTGCCGCCCCTTTTTCTCTCCCTTCCCTTCTCTCCACCTCACTGTCTCTCGAAAGTCCAATACTGCGTTGTGATTAGGATGAAACTCCTGGTTCGAGGCTTGGTATTATGTATATTGAGACCTCCGTTGATTACCCTAGATAGAGAAAACCAAATATAAGAGGGTAAGATTTTAGATTCTTTTTTCTTGGGTTGATTAGGGTTTATAAGAAATGGTCTTCAGTGTGTTTTGTAATGTGGGTTTTAGGGTTTATAAGAAATGGTCGTGGTGGGTAGGGGGAGTGAAGATTACTGTTTTTTTTCATTCAGTTGGTGACCACAATTTAGTTTGTATATCTATGGAATAGAGTAATTTTTTTAATAACAATTGTGGTTTTTGATCAGAAATCCATCTCAACATAATCTGCAAAGGCTGGATCCCAAAATTGATGTTTCTTGTGGTAGACCCTCTTTTTTAAATTTCTTTGACTGGCACTTTATCCTCTTTCTTTCAATTATAAATTGATCGAACAACTTAACTTCTCCAGCAAACGTGCTAAATGAAGGCTATTTTTATTATTTTTATTTCTTAATTCCATCTCTCTATAACAGTTTTGACTTCTTAATATTGCTTTCGTCACCAATACCCTATAACGACATCACATGCGACAAAATATAATTTGTAGATAAATGGATTATTTTCTTGTAGTCGTAGGTAATTACTCTTGACTCGTTTCTTTGATTTTAACTGGTTTTTCCAATTAGGTTACTCTTTTTTTAGTGCAAGAGATAATAATAAAGGGTTTTCTTATAGATATACTGTGTTTAAGTTCTCTCAAAAATGTACATCTTTTTTTTTTAAATTTAAATTTTACATATGGATTTATTTTCCCTTTGATGGAATTGAATAAAATCTACACATTGTTGCACCAATGAATACATCTATAAAAAAAAAAAAAAAAAGAATACATCTATAAAAGGCAAGGATCACAATGAAATGCGACATTTTTTGGAAGAGGGAATTTAACAACAGCTTGCAAATTCCGAGAAAAAGGGAAAAGTGAAGATCAATGAAAAGGTTGTTCTATGTGTGAGCAAGACAAGCATGGTTGGGAATAAGGGAGGGATGGCAGATGGACTCGAAATGTGTAAGCATCATTTGATAAGAAATGGTGTCCGTGAACATGTTGATGTTTCGGATGGTGAGGCCGGCTACTGCAACTGAAGAGAAGCCTATTAGCCATTTGGTATTCATGAGGCTTCAGGTTACTGTGTGAAGAACATTCACTGGCTGGAATGTGAGGGTTTCATCAAGCCCTAATCGATGACCCAAGTAGCTTGGAAGGACAGTTGACTCCTTTTCAGATATGGTATCGAGCAAGAGGCCTAGGAATGGTTTATGCACTAAAGCTGTGGCATCGATTTGATGGCTGATATTAATATACAATAGTTAGCGAATTTCCTGTGGTGACCCATTATTGCTGATCAATTGGGTAACTTCGTTTTTTTGGCAAGAGATAATAATCAAGGGTTTTGTTATAGATATACTGTGATTAATTTTTCCCAAAAATGTACATCTTTTTTTTTTTTTGAAATTGATTTATGGATTTATTTTCCCTTTGATGGAGTTGAATAAAATCTACACAGTGCCGCACCATTCAATACAATCTATAAAAGGCAAGGATCACAATGAAGATGCGACATTTTTTGGAAAGAGGGAAGATAAAGAACAGCTTGCAAATTCTGAGGAAAAAAAAGGAAAGAGAAGATCGATGAAGAGGTCGTTCTTTGTGCTGAGAGAGATAAGCATGGTTGGGAATGTGGGAGGGAAGTGGTCGATGGGTTTGATTTGTTTGATATGTGTAAGCATCATTTGATAAAAAATGGTGTTCTTGAACATTTGGTGTTTCAGATGGTGAGGCTGGCTAACGCAACTGAAGAGAGGCATACTAGCCATTTGGTATCCATGACTGGTCAGGTTAATGTGTGAAGAATATTAGTTGGCTGGATTGTGAGGGTTTCATCGAACCCTAATTGATGACCCACTAGGAATGGTTTCTGTAGATTTGTATAGGGAATTGGTTTATTAGGTAAAGATAGCTATGGGTTGAAGATTTAGAATGACGTCGAATAGGTTATTTCTATTATGTTTTTCCCAATTGGGCTTGATGCTTCAAATACTAAGCAACTCTAGAACACTAAACTATTACTTCCTCCCTCCACCACCCTCTCTCTAGTTCTCTGTATATGCTGTCCTGATTGAACCTGTTAGTCGATGCGGCTTGCATCAATGGAAGCCATTGTTCATCTCCAACTTTAAAATCTATAGAGTAGTTTTAGAAGCTCCTTCCAAGTTTCAAGTGATAACTTAAAGAATGTTATTTATCAATTGATCTATCATACATTTAATTGCAATTATGAAGACCCTTAACCTTAACATGATTTGAGTACAACCTTGTTGGCTTATATTGCACGAACCAGCTTCTTAGATCATAGAAAAGTGTAATTTTCATAAATGTAATAAACAGGTTATGATTGATATTTTGACAACTCGTTCGATAATATTGTAAGAGCATTACTAATGCAACCGTGAATTTGATCTCATGTGGTTGTGGGTTTTTAATACCTTTAATCACACGAGGTAAATATTTTCGTTTCATTCATATTCAATTAAAATAGACCTCTCCAATGCAACTATGAATTTGATCATATGTGGCTTGCGTTCCACCACTAAAATAAAATCTGGCAAAAAATTAAAAAATAAAAGAAAAGGGAACAATTAATTGGAAGAGTTGTTTCAAAAAAATGCTGACAATGATATATGTGAAAAAAAAGTGATTCAAACGTCATATCCACTGCTTCATTGAATTTAATTTTTTTCCTTCAAAAAAGCTAAATCCTAGGTGACACTCAATTTTTTCCCACATTGTTATCTGCGTTGATGATGTTCTAAAAGGTGACTTGTATTTTTTAGGCATGGGCTTATTGCTATAACTTTTTCCTCCTAATCATTCATAAAAAAAACTTAAAAACACAAAGGAATTTGAACAACTAAATTTCTTCTGTTTAGTGAAAGTTCTTGGTGCAAGTACCATCAATACCGAACTGGTCCCTTATGTTCTTACATTTACATGTTATACCAGAAAGTTGAGTTTATTATACGTAACACCAAAATCCCTAAACGTAACATCATTTAAAAGGTAAAATTACTTCACTACCCCTCTTCATATTTAAACTATACTATCCCCTCTCTCCCCCTTTCACGTAATTTTGATTACGTGTCATTGTTGATTCGATTTTCATTGTTAATTCGCATGATATCGCATATGAATTAGATTGGTTTTGATTCAGTTTATTTTTTCTTTTTAATTACGAACAAAAAACCGTTGATTTGTATTATTTTTTTCAATTTCGGACAAACTAGCGGATGTTTAATAAAACATCCGCAAGTGTGTACCAAAAGTGAGTATCTATTAAATGATGAAAAGGGTATTTTGGTCATTTTATGCATTAAATAGTGTTACGTTTAGGGATTTTAGTGTTACGTTTAGGGTCACTCTTTTTAAAAGTATGGATTTTCTTTTGCTTTATGACTGCTTTATGGCAAGTTTGATGCAATGCAACTATAGAGCTGTTAATGGACAAGGTCAGGCCAACCCGCATCAAGTCCATCAGGACCAAGATTGATTGATATTGGGTCAGACATAGTTTCAATGTGCCTCATAATATGGTAGCCCGGCCCAACCAATTCTCAGACCTTGGCTTTTGTGCGTGAAATAAAAGTAAATAGTTTTCATGCTTTTGTACCCATTTATTCAGTAAATAGGAAGCCATATGAAAATTTCAAGGAGTGATATTCAAGTTACGTATTGGTTAGTGGGTGGTATGGTTTAATTTCAAGTTTCGGGGTATAGGAATCCATATTAAACAGAAGCAAAGTCCCTTCCATTGGTAAAGGAGTGGGAGAGATGACAAGGACACTTTGACAAAGATCTTGAAATCTTTGATTCCAATCAACAAGGGGTCACACTTACCAATCAAAAATAAAATAATTAGGTTGAACGCCATTAAAGGACGGGAAGGGAAGTGCATAATAAGGAAGCCATTTCCAAATTTTTGGGCATGATATGCATATATAAAATATATATGATAGAAATCACAACAACAAAAAAAGAGTAACAATCTATTGAGATTGAGAGACAAGAAAGAGACGATGGCGAGAAAATTATTTTACGTATGAGCTGGGCAATGGCGAGAGAGTCAGGTGGTTGGAGCTACAATAGTGGCGAAAGGGGTGGCCATTGGAGCCATGGAGGTGGTGGTGGCGACTAAGAGTACAGGGTGAACAAGAAGGCCTTCAACTGAATCAACCAAGTTATTTCACATAAGTAGTATTAAAGATTGAGATA
This sequence comes from Codonopsis lanceolata, assembly GCA_013146195.2. Lineage (NCBI taxonomy): Eukaryota > Viridiplantae > Streptophyta > Magnoliopsida > Asterales > Campanulaceae > Codonopsis > Codonopsis lanceolata. Next base: position 70,212,177 of record CM028382.1, on the reverse strand, counting down.
CATCTTCAATCAACCGCAATCCCCAAACTCCACTTTGAAGTCTTGAACACAATCACAATGGAACTCACAATATCCCTGGAACATTCGATCACGAGGCTGGGTCCTTACAACCCCAAACAATCGTGATCTACAATGCTACTACCCAAACATGGGTAACCTTAACCTCAGTAATGGCCATGACTAAGGTGTTTAAGCCAAATAAAACTCCACTGCTAACCGGCACTACACTCCGCCCCGAGCTCCAGTTAGAAGTAACGTCTAACGCTTAAGGGGTACTTTAAGTACGCAATAATTCTTTCTCACAATGCCATGGGTATTTCTCATTTCACAATTTCCCAACTTATTCGCAATTCTTTCACAATTTCCCAATTTCACAATATTAGGATACAATCTATATTATAATTTAGTCCAGTTTTTCTGAAAAGTTGACTACTGGTCATGATTCATTTTTACCAAACATAACTACTGGCTAGGATTAAATTTTAATTTCACAAGCGTGTGCAATTGTTAATTCTAACAATAGTTAATTACTGAGATTTTACTACCTTAATTAAAGCATGCGTCCTAACTAAGATTTACTATTTTACATTTTCACTAGACATTTATTGTTTTACTAAGATTTACCCGGCCTAGATTTAGTTTTTTAAAAATATTTGTATCTATATTATAATTTAGCTTAATTTTTCTGAAAAGTTAACTACTGATCCAGGATTCATTTTTAATCTTAATTTCACAAGCATGTGTACAACAGTTAATTCTAGCAATAGTTAATTACTGAGATTTTACTGTCGTAATTAAAGCACATGTATAACTAAGATTTATTATTTTATGTTTTTAATAGACATTTATTGTTTTACTGAGATCTTATCGTCTTAAATATCCAGTTTCTTCTCATGGACTATCTCTAATCATCTCTATATTTTTTATTTTTTTATTTTGTGCACCCTAGATTTACTATTTTACAAATATTTAGTTTGTAATTTCTTAACTGATTGTTATCGTAATCAACTGAAATCTCAATTTAATTTTTGCACGACCTAGATTTAATTTTTAAAAATAATTTTTATTTTTAATTTCTTTCATTTAAAAAAATTGTTCTAGCTTTACCTTATTGGTCTAAAATATTGTGATTTTGATTTCAAATAGTCTTTTGTTAGTTCACCCCATCTCATTTAATTTATTTTATGGTTTTTGTCTGAGATTTTCATTTTTAAGTTTATTTCAATTAACAGGTGTTGGGTTGGTGTGTGTGAGAGAAAATGCTTTTGAATGTTTAATTATACTCTTTTTGGATGAGTTACAAAATTTTACAACCAATAAAATGTGTTTTTCTATAGTTTTTGGAATGTCATGTTCACTTTGTGTAGTGTATATTGATCCGACCCCTTCAAAATGTCAAGCTTATATTAATTTATTCGCATCATACACACTTCATAGACCAATCATCTCCATACTGATACTGTGACATAGGCACGGGCACAAAATCTATCTATATTATAAAAGAGATCAGGGTCTAACTGGTGGCCCTAATCAAATTGTGCTAAACACAACTGACGCTCTCAGATTGATTCGTAAGTATGTAAGTTACAAATGAACCCCTCAGTTATAAGTTATGTTTGAATTACCCTCTACAATTATATAGAACTAAATTACCCCGTCAGTTATTGGTTTTATTTATCCCGCCCATTTATTGAACTGATCTTATACCAACACCATACCTATGACATACATAAGCACGTATACTAGTGGTTTATGAAGTAAAACCATTGTCACCTACTAATAAACCATTCACAAGGTTTGGTGTAGTTGGCAGCAATGGGAGATGACAATTGACTAATGATATCCTTTTTCCTTTTTCAATAGTGTCTTGGTAGTAGCATCCTCCCAACTGATGAAAGTTCTGTAAAGGACAAGGTCATTATTCATAGCATTTCAGTTTATTGGTGAGTTTAAGATTGAGAACGATCTATGCCTATTGGTGGAAGTGTTTAATATTTTAGCAATTAAACCCTCATTTTATAGTAGTTTGGTTTCCATTCTTGTGTAATAAAACTAGTTTCAAATTATTTTTTAGGCTATTTGGCATCTCTAAGTCGAGAATTTGGTCATTCCTTCCACCTTCAGATTTGAAGAAATGAGGTTCTTATGATGAATTTTTTTTTCACTTCGTACACTTTTGCCTTTACATCTAAGGGTAGATCACGAAAACCAATTTCAAAACCATCGTTATTATTAATGCATTTATCAATTAATCTTGTTAATCAAATCCCCTCTACGGCTCCCTAGACCTTAAATCACACCATTTTCAGCTCATCTCTCCCTTTAGGTTTTAAATTTATCTCTTCGTTTTTGTTTGCCTATATCACTTGTAAGATTATTATGTTTGTAATTGTTAGTGTGTTTTTAAAGGTGAATCTAAACTTCATAGTTTTCAAAAAATGTGAAGCTCTATGAATTCTATGAAAGTTGTACACTTGTACATAGGTGTTACTCTTGACTTGTTGCTTTGATTTTATCCAGATTTTCCAATTGGGCTACCCTTTTTTTTTTGCAAGAGATAATAATCTAGGGTTTTGTTATAGATATACTTTGTTTAATTTTCCAAAAAATGTAGATCTATTTGCTCAGAGAGACAAGCATGGTCGGGAATGCGGGAGAGAAGTGGTGGATGCATTTGAAATGTGTAGGCATCATTTGCAAAGGTTTTCTGTTTTGGTAGAATGAATAGCAATGTCGCTAGGATGGGTCACAAGTACATATGTTTTGTGTGTTACAAGCATTCTATTAATTTATATTTGAGTTTATCGCACTATTGGTCCCTTGACTTTGGTCCATTCTCAGAATTAGTCCCTTAACAATTTTTTTAATCAAAATTGGGTCCTAAGAGTTTTAAATTTCACAATCTCAATCCTTTTAATGGATATTGTTAGAGAAATTCTGTTAAGTTGCTCATGTGTATCCGGTGTGCATTTAATAAGGGCTTAAATGATTTTTTCAAAGCTAACTTATATCACAATCGCCAATCGAGTACCTAGGGTTTGAAAAAAAGGCTACAAGGCCTTTTTGCCCAAATCCATTTACATGTCATTGAAATTAAACAAAACCCAAATAGTCTGCTCATGGGGTTGTATTGCAATTTCACCCAAATGAATAAATCAAAACCATTCCTAAACCCACGAAACAGTTTGTTAGCTAACCTCTAACCACTGAGATCAAATCTTCCAAACTAGCAATTTACGCCAATTTTCTGTCGATCGGAAAACTCTAGACTCACTTCAAGAGTTCAACTCCATAGTTGTGCCGCCTATGACCGTTCAAATTTTGATCCAAATTCAAATTCTATTTAAATGAGCACATTAATCAACTCCCCCCCAACTATCTAATTTCACAATTTTCTATTTGTTGATGCATTGTTATTCATGGGAGATATGATCAGCTTTTTTTCTTTTTCGAATTTCTATTTGATTTAGGTGAGGGTTTATGTAGGAAACCTCTCTCTCTCTCTACAACGCAACCCCTTCCTTAAAGTCACGCCATCAATTTAGCCCATATTCGGTCATCTTCATCGACTCAGGAAAGTTATTGTGTCGGTGTCCATTTCTTGGCATCCCAGCCCACGTTCAGTGCCTTAGAATAACTTTAATCTTCACCTCCAAGCTCCGGCGAAGGTTTGCAATTCTCTTATGCAAATTCGAGCCTAGGGTATGATTTTTGACTGTTAATCAAGGATTATCATAGGGCTTGATTTCTGCAAATTTCAAGCCTAGGGCTTCATCTTCCTCGACTCTGATTTCAACACATTTTGAGCCTTAGGCTTCATCTTCCTCAACTTCGGCATGATAAATACCACCCTTCCACAACATTTGGGGAAGAAGGCCTTGTGATCATTTTTCAAATCTTAGGGACTCGATTGTAAATTATAATATAAATTATGTTTGAGAAAATTTCATTTTAGCCCTTACTAAATGCATGTGGGAGGAACAAGGAAAACTTAACGGTATTTTGTGTAGCGGCATCCATCAAAAGGACTAAGTCTATGAAACTTTGAAACTCTTAGACCCCAATTTTGACAAAAAAATTGTTAAGGTACTAGATCTGAGAATGACTCAAAGTCAAGGAACCAATGGTGCGATTAACCCTATTTATGTTGTTATTGTAGTAATTGACATTATGATAGTTGTAAGGTTCTATGTATGTGAGTTTTGCTTAATCTCCAATAATTTCTAAATAAATTCCTATCATCAACTTTCCATCCACAAACTTGATAGAAAAAGGCATGGGCTTGCTTTTCTTTCTCCTCACCATTTATGCCATATTAGGTCTAATGATGTATACGAATTATGTGTTTTATGATTTTAAACAAAAAAATCAAATTTTTATTTGACAAACACTCGACTCAAAAAGTCGATCTAAGATAATAATTTAGGAATGGAGGAAGTACTTTGTCCAAACAGATCCTTAGTACAACAAATAATGCTAGCTAGTAAAGTGGAAAAACCTGATTGAAGTGTCTTCTTGTGATTAGTTATGGCTTAATTATCAATTTGATACTTTCGAGGAAATCTCAATAAGGTCACCCTACTACCATTTTATACACTTTGGTCACCCTACTTTACAAAAAGTATCACGTTAGTCACTTCGTCTAATTTTTTGGATAAATCGTTTAAATTTTTTTATAAAAACCCAAAAATATCCTTTCTATTACATAAACATGGAAGTGAGTGAAGAAGAGGGAAGAGGGACAACGACTAGGGTTTGGCTAAGGATGAAGGTTGCGAACTAGATTGGGAAAGCTATGATGGAGTTCGACGTGCGTCGCTGGAATGGAGATGATGGTGGATATTCTATGTGATTGCGACAACAACTATGGGTGGAGAGGAGCGATGTCGGAATGATTACGAAGAGTAGACGACGACTAGGTTGGATGGACAAAGGTCGAACTGGTTGGGCTAGGCCTAGGGCTGCGTTTGGCGTGGTGCTGGAGGAGACGGGAAAGGTGGAGATGGGGGTGTGTTGTGTCGCCGGCTTGGGTGAAGGAGATGGTGAACTGGAGATGGCAAAATTGTACCTAGAAACGATTGCTTTTTCCATGAATCTCTTCCTTTCTTTGCATAATCGGAATGCTTCACTCCTATGTGCTTTTGAACTCGAAACCCCCATTTTTGGTACTTCGAAATTAGAGAATGCAGATTTGCCCCAAAATCGAAAATATAGATTTGTTGCTACAACCAATGATTTCACCAATTTGCCCCAAAATCGAAAACCCTTTTAATGGATATACATGCATGTATATATAGATCTGTTGCTGTTAATTTTGGTTATGCTTCTACTCTACTTCTTCTTTCTTTCCGTACGATGACAGAGGAGCGATGCCGGAATGATTATGACCAAGGTTGATGGTGATGGATATTTTAGTCTATTTATGTCTTTTAGAAGGGGCATTTATGACTTTTCAAGCTATTCCGTTAACGGCATCCACTATCTAAACCATATTGATACTTTTTGTAAAGTAGAGTGACCAAAGTGTGTAAAATGGTAGTAGAGTGACCTTATTGAGATTTTCTCGAAAGTAGGGTGACCAAATTGATAATTAAGCCTAGTTATTTGTGTACTTTGTATAAATGATGAAATATACCAATCAAGTTTTGCAAGGAAGTGATGATTTTTTTTTCTGTAATTTATTCATGTATCAATATATCTAATGAGGCTCACAAAAACCGACACAGATCTAAGACTGATATCTCCAGTAGATACCAATATTGGAAAAGTTCAGCCAGCAAACTCTATGCTTATCTCGTGACTGAAGATTTACACCCCTTTCATTGTTGCAAGTATTAGGGCGTGGTTAATTTTTTGATAATTATATGAACTAAGGACAACGTTGCTAGTTGTTTCAGTTCGGCTACAAATAACTGATTATGGTAATGCTTTAACTGAATTATTCTTTGTGTTTAAATTCATGTGCCCGCAGTTACATGCTATTAGCCAAGTAGAGCGATCAGAAAGAGAAAATTTAAACAAGTACAAGGCTTTTATAGGAAGAGTCGTTACAAAATAAATGAATGATATTGATGCTCATAAAGAATTATTCAGTTATGGATGAATTAACAGTGTTATGGTCAAGAGGTTATAGTTGACACCATCAACTAACAACTGTAATGTACAAGAATACCCAAACCAACAAGAATACCCAATCCGATAATATATTGCGGATTGGTTCAAGTTCAGAACGATGCATTGACATCCCTATTCCCATAGGTCCCTTCTTAAGGAGAGACCAGTATGGCCTGATTAAGAAGTGAGAGAGAATTCAAATGGTCTCGTCAAATAGGACACGTGTCACAAGCATAGCAAAAGTACATGTGATGCCGCCTTATATTGTATGGCTGCTCATCGCACATTGTACAAGGTGTTGATGATAAACACCCCTTTGATACATTTATGATTACAAAGGAAAAAAGGATTTTAGTTTGATAACAGGATCTATGCTTTGAGGAGCTTGTACCCTTGCATCACTCGCATTCTGCAACCTCCCACTATTCGCCCTTTCTCCCACGCCTCGACTTGTCTGGATTTCACCTTTATCCTTTTTTTGCCAGACTAATTTACTTAGTGTGCAACACCAACCTTTATCAGCATCTTCTACTTCTACAAACCCCCTGCCCTTCAGGTCCCTTCTCAAGATCTTAACCCTTCCTACAGTAACCAATACATTTGTTTATCAAAAAGGAAATCCAACAAGAAACGTAACCCATATACAAAAAGATACTTATATTATAATCACGGAGATACAATTAATGTTCCATAAAGAACTCTTGAATCATAAAATTTTGCTAAAACAAAAATAAAGATCATAACTTTCTTGAGATAAAAATCAAGGCAAATCTCACCTTTTCCATTCCTAAACAGAGATATCGACCGACACAGGTAAACAAATATGGCGAGGAAAAATGAAGTGACACGAAGATGTGGCCTAAGTCGCCCTTGCAAGCAATCACCTGCTTAAACATCATCATGCAAAAATTCAAAAAAAGTGAGAGTTAGAGTTTGAGCCCTTATTAAAATTAATTATCATCCAAGGTTTCAAAATTTTAACGCCATGTTATGACCTTCAAATGGACTTGAATGGCAGTGAAGGAAGATGGTAGCAGTACAACTCCTTTTTCCATGATATAAAGGCATAGTTATATATATATATATATATATACATATATATACATATATATATATATATATATATATATATATATATATATATATATATATATATATATATATATATACATATATAAAGGCATAGTTATATATATATATATATATATATATATATGGGACGGGTAATGGATCGGACCCATTATGACCCAAATATGTAACTGTTCGAGCCGTCTTAACCCGGATTTCCCCCCAAAAAAATTCATACATTTATTTCTAGTGTAAAAAATATCGGGTTAAAATGGGTAACATGTTCTACCCGCTTTAACCCGACCGAAATCAACCCGTTGTTTCAACACAAAAATATTAGCGAATGGTTGGTTCGGGTAATTTTCAAATCGGGTTGAGTGAGTTAGCGGCTTTTGGGTTGAAATTGTCTTGCCTACATATAGCCTTACAATTGATAATTTTGGAGTTAAGAGGGATTCCAAAATGCTATGTAGATAATAGAATCTCTTGCACAGATTTATTTTAGCCTACGTGAATGCATAATTTGAAGATACATTGAAAGACATTCAATGTGCCTGACTTTTAATATTTTTTAGGATTAATAATAGCTATTCTAGCCTCAAATTTATTTCACCTTTCTACTTTCTGATCGATTAGAATTCTTGGTTAAGGACATGAGAATGTATGCAAATGAATTTTAACAAAGAAAGACATAATAGTATATTTACAATTTTCACACCATACCTTGCAAGTGACGCTCGCGCGTGACCACAAATGCTGAAATGCCAAGAATATCGAACTGTTGTTCAACCGTATACGAAATTGGATTGATCTGGAGTGTGCTAGCACCAAGACACTAGAAAGAAAGAAAAAGGAAGGAACAATTCAATTGATGTCTCCTTCAACTCCCTTCACATTTAACGTTCAATAAAACAGTGTCATAATAAGGAAATTTATACCCCTAGATACTACTGCTACGATATAATTGAAGTAATAACCTAAGCAGTAATTAAGCACCCATTTTGAACCCTAGTTCGTATCTAATTTCATTTATATGAAAATCTTTCAACTGAGTTTCTATATCAATTCCCATTGAAATATAAAGATACTACAACAATGGGGCATTTACAAAAATGGCCAAGTCAAAGATGACTTGGTCATTTGTAGCCTCACTTAAAAAAAATACTCTTTTATAGCCTGGTTTATCGATAAACCAGTGATAAACCACGACTGGTTTATCGGTAAACCAGTAAAAATACACCCCATTAACATCCGAAATCACCGGTCAAGTGAAAGTGGTCAAATCGACCACGTGGTCGATCAAGTGGTTTACACTGGTTTATTGATAAACCAGTGTAAACCACGTGGTCGACAGAGTGGTCGACAGACCGACCACTTGGTCGACCAAGTCGATTTTGGTTGGTTTTTGGTCAAAGGCTATATATGTTCATTCATCGGGTCAAATGGCCGTATTTGACTAATGCCACCTACTACAACAACCCGGCCTATATCCAAATTCTCATATTCAGCTTTCCAAAGAAAAAGATCCATTAGGTTTTATTGGTTACACTTTCGTTAAAGAAGCTTCACTGAATATCAATCATATCATTTACACCTTCCGTTTCAGGTAAAATATACCAGTTTGAAAGTCAAGTCTTTTAAGAAATGACACTTTTAACAGCTCATTGGTAATAAAATGACAATTTTATGCCTTCATTTTTTAAAGTAGACTTTTAAGTGAAAGATCTCAAAATTGAATAATGAACTCTTTAACCGAACGGAGGAGTATTAATTTTTGTAAAAAATTATTAATTTTGTCTTTCGACATGCATCGCGGTCAACAAAATGTAGGAAATCCAACTCAAACCACAGATTATAATGACAGATACAAAGTATAACCAAAAACAGGCACGAGAAGGAACCAACAATGGTAAACGTGATATCAGACTCCCAGAGTTTGAATCCCTCCATGTCTTTAGCTGTCCAGACCTAAAAAAATAAACATACCATCAGAAATTAGCCCCAAAAAAGTTGATCTCAAATCTGAATTATAAAGAAAGCGAAAATGAATAAAAAGAAAAAAAGAATAAGAGGAAATTAATTTTGATCAGATAAGCTTAGGAGATTTCCTAGTGGCAAGTAACTTACTAGATATCTATGAAAATGGACGAATGGTGAGGCATCGATTTTGTCGGAGTGACAGTGTAAGAGAGAGAGAGAAAGAGATTTAGTGAGAGTGACGGCGAGTGATACACTGGTGGAAGCCCTAACGTCCTTTAGGGTTGCTTTGTATTTATAGTAATTTATATGTCAAACTACACGAATATTGGTACCCCTACTTTTTATTTCTTTACGATTAGTCCCCATTAAGTTTTTTTTATGTCATTTGTCCTTGTTATACCAAATTTTACACAATTGGTTCTTCCGTCCAATTCCGTCATTTTTTCATTAAGTTGTACCACGTGCACTTCGTATGAGGGCAACATTTTCATTTTATCGCTTAAAGTACTGTGACCAACTATGAAATTGTCCAAACACTCACTTTTAATAAATTATTTTTAAATCTAAAAACTATAAATTGATCACTCAAACACACAAAGACACCCGGAAAGAATTGTTTTTCATAAATTATTTTGAATCAAATATATATTATACCCGAGTAACCCATTCAAAGAAAGATAGGCATTCACTCAAATCAACCTCTAAGCCCCAGAAAAATTAAGCCAAAATCCAATTTAAAGTCCAAAGAGGAGGCAGAAAAGAGCCAAATTTTACCAATGATCCTCAAGACAATGACCATCCTCCATCGTTCGGTCTTGCAAAAAATCATTGTCCTAGAGAGAGAAGGAAGAGGGAGGTTCAATTTGGAATCCAAAATAATTGTAGAAGAATGAATAATTAAAAACACTTTTTGTGAAATGAGTTCAAAAAAAGTTGTTAATTCTCACTTTTGCTTTTTTATTGAGTATATGTTATTATATTTTGTTTAGGAAATTAGGGGTGACCAGTAGAAGAATGCTTACAAATGGCAGAGAATTACGATGGCGGCTGGAGCTTCGTTCATTGGGGTTAGGGCTCGATGAATCAACTGGCAATAAACTGCCTACAATCTCAATTTGTAATTCAATTTCTTTAATTTCTTTGATACCTAACTCATACACCATGAACAATCAAACATAACTCAATATCGGATGTCATATCAAAGTGAGATCAAGAAAAAAGAAAGAGGCAGCAAGACTAAACCTATTGCTCTAAATTGAACTATTGAGAGATGAAGAGAGAAAGCTTACTGTTGCAGCGGTTGGAGCTCCGGGTTAGGGCATGGGTGCAGGCGCTGAAAAAGGAAGGAAGGACTCTGTGGGCAGTAAGGAAGAATGGAGAGTCATTTTGGGAGGCTTGAGAGAGAGGAGGTGAGAAGGAGAGAGAATAATGCTTTGTTTAGTGGAGCCGCTAAGAAGAGGTAGATTTACAAGATTGGTCCTTTCGCCTCTACATTTTAACTAGAGTTCTTAGTAGTTCCTTTAAGAAGCCTTTGGGTAAATACCATAATTATTATATATAGCTAAATCTTAATACTCATTATCATAACAATTATATATATGTATTATTATTAGTTAATGGCTGAAAAACAAGAGTCGCACATGGATGCTTCACAATCAAGATTTATCAAAAGGAGATGAGGTGGTACAACCAAAGTCCTCTTCACCAACTAGGGAATGATTGCTATGTGTTAAAGATTTAAAATGATATCAAATTGATTGTTTGTATTATGTAAATACTTAATTTTCCTTTATTGGGCGAGCATTCGGTAATGTGGTTGTTCTTTAAATACTATGCAACCTTAAATCGGTAAACTATTATTGCCTCCATGCACCACCCTTTCTCTCTCTCTCTCTCTCTCTCTCTCTCTATATATATATATATATATATATATATATATATCCGGTCTTGATTCAACCTGCTCGCTGCGACTTGCATCAGTGGGATCCATTATATAATTTATGATTGCTTTATTGGAAAATTTAATGAGTATACATTTTATTTTCCTTGTAACCGCTTTATGGGAAGTTTGATGTAACTATAGAGCTGTCAATGGATTGGCCCAAGCTAACCTGCACCGAGCCCATCCGGACCAAGAATGAAATGGGTCAGGGCTTAATTTCAATGGGCCTCACAAAATGGTAGCCTGACCCAATGAGTCTCGAGCGTTCGAGCTTTTGGGCTCAAAATGAATCAAATGGTTTTCATGCTAGCTTTTGTAGCATAATGAAAATCATAAGGAAGCCATTACATATTTTCAAAGCATGATATTCAAGTTACCTAATTGTTAGTGGGCGTTGTGGTTCAATTTCGAGTTCCAGGGTATATGGAATCCATCTTAAACATAAGCAAAGTCCCTTCTAGATGGGTAATAGATAGGTCGAAATTCATTGAAGGAGGGGAAGTGCATATTAAGGAAGCCATTCAAATTTTCAAGGATGGAAATCACAACAATTAAAAAGAGTAACAATCTCTTAAGATTGAGAGAGAAGAAAGAGATGACATCAATCGGCGAATTTTTTTCATGTACCAGCAATAGCGACGACGATAAGAGAGCCAGGTGTTAGAGTTGCCGTAACTGCGAAACGGGAGGCTAGCGGAGCCGTGGACATGGTGGTGGTGGTGGTGGCGGCGAAGTGTTCATCAGTTCATTTCATGGGAGAGAATGAGAGTGAGAGTGATGGTACTATTGGTAGGTATGGAAGGAGAGAGGATTAGAAGAGACTAGAGTGGAGGTCCGAGGGAGTGATAGCGATAGGATTTGATACGATAGATAAAGGAGGGTTGACGGAGGATGTAGAAACAAAGAGAGAAGAATGAAAGGGCACCACTTGATAAGGAGAGAGACGAAAATGGTAAGCCTTCCTTTGCATTTCTACTTTCTACTATTTTTAATGTGCCGGCCCAAAACTAGTCATGAGTAGATCCCGTGCGAAGACCATGTGACATTTAGCAAGAGCTCAGAAAGAGGAGCCCACACGAGCATCGAGCATAGTGGGCATGACGCCGATCATGTGAGCATTGAGAACAAACTCATAAAGCATAAACTTCGACCAATGATCATATTCAATTCCCCGACCAAACCTGGCCAGACGAAGGCACCTCTCTGATCGGGGGCCATGCTTGAGGAACATAGATTGCATTCCAAGAAAACATAGCTTGCCCAGGTAAGGCCTCGTCCACCCAAGGCGAGTATGGTGACGATCACGTATCATTCACGAACTCAGAAACAAAAGCTCGCCTAAGAAGTGAGCATACCGAGCAAGAGGTCCAACAAACAGCAACAACGAGCATATCGGGTAAAAGGTCTTCCAGCAAGCGTAGCATGTCCAGACAGGGACATGCCACCCGGCGAGCATGAGTCCATCAAGTGACAAGGCCTTGATGCCTAAGGCATATTACTAGGTTTCCTTATAACAACGAACTCCTTCCTTATCTACTCTGGAAATCAAGCGGAAGGCCGCCAATCACGCCTACGATTTAGGGATGGACTCCTAACCCTAATAGGCTGCAACTAATTCTAGTTCTCTAAGGATTCTACTACTTGGGGGCCTATATATACCCCTTCATAAACCCTAAACAAGGTACACTCACATACACTTATCGAAACTCAGTCAAATTGTTATATCTAGCATACAAACTTAATCTCACGTTGATGGGGTTTTGCGATGCCTTGCCTTGCATTCCTATCTTCTAAGGTGTTCTTCATGTTTTTGACAGGTTTTCAGGAAGATCTGACCCATATATAAGCCTAGATATCAATTCAAATGCATACGAATGACCCAACACTAATTTTTGCATCATCAGTTTCATTTATTTTAACTGCTTAAATAATTTTAATAAATTACTTGTTTCGGGTAGTATCGGCCAAAAAAATCTGGCTTTATTTTATCCATGCCTACGGAGCCGAATAAAAATAAAAGGTCTTACTCTTTTTAGTTCTCTATAACTAAAGCCGAGACCATCAAAGAACTAGTTGGTTGAGCTAGGTTGATTTTGCCAGCTTTGTGTAACTGGTGTGAAAGAGATGACAACTTGAATTTTACTTCCCATTTTTCTTTTCACTTAAAGACTTTTTTTCTTTTAATTTATGGATGCATTTTCTTCCATAAGCTTCAACTTTACTATTACATATTCGCTCTGCTAAAATATTTTGTAATTATGACAAATTCAAATCTTATTAGATAGGGCAAATTGCATCATTGGTCACTTTACTATAAACCGGTCATAGTAATAGTCCCTTAACAACATTTTATCAAATTTAGGTCCTACGAGTATTACATTACTGTTAAGTTGCCATGTGTCTCACACATACTTTAATTAAGGACTAAAATAAAAATTTCTAAACCTAACTTATATCACAATTCTTAATTGAGTCCCTAGGGTTTAAAAAAAGACCCAAATCCTTGCCATTGATATCGTCTTTGCAAGCCTTAAGAGCTTCGGAAAAAAGCTTAGGAAGCAGATTGGACTCATAGTTTTCAACATGGGAAGGTGAATCATCATGCGTCTTGTAGCAGAGGAACAAGTGGCGGTCATACGCATCGACGGTGTCAAAGAGCTTCGTGGAATGCATCTCCGGCCGTTGGAAGCCAAACTTTAAGCCTTCATTGTCAACGACAATGATGTTGGAGGAGAAATCGTTTTCTACAACTCCGGCCATGGAGATAACGAGACACCGTAAGCAGAGCACACGTTGTGAAAATTGTTCAATATACTCCTCTCTCTCTCTCTCTCTCTCTCTCTCTCTCTCTCCCGATTTTCATAGAACTAGAACCGTCGACTCATCTATCTTTCAGATCAATCGCGACGGCTAGAGAAGCAAAGGCTCATATTGTCTTGCTCTCATCGAAATCTAAAATATATCGGTAATTTATTCTAGTTCAATCTGAGTTTTATGCTATTCGGTCTACTTTAGCTATTATATATGGTCGTCTACTGTAATGCATCCCATTGGATTTTTCAGATCTATTGCTTTAGTTGGCCAATCTTTCTTTATGGTTCACAATTTCTTAATCAGGGTTTTGGTTGCCCTTTCGGCTCAATTGAAAAATTGTATGCAGTTGGGGAAAAGGCCTTTGGGTCTTTTTTCAAACCATAGGGACATGATTGAAAATTTTGATATAAGTTAGGTTTGGAAAAAAACCATTTTAGCCCTAACATAAAGCACGTGTGAGGCACATGGCAACTTAACAGTAATTTTTTAATGGCATCTATCAAAATGATTGTGGTTTTGAAAATTTAATACTCGTAGAACCCAAATTTGACAAAAAATTATTAAGTGACTATTACTATGACCGGCCTATAATCAAGGGACCAATGCTGCTATTTGCCCTATTAGATATTCATACAAGGTGATGCACGACAAAAATGTGTAGAAGGAAATTTCTTGTTCATAGTAGCGTACAACATTTGCTCGATGTATTGCTTAACAGATGAATTGTGAATATAATAAAATTATCTCATGAGAAAACCTTTTCTTAATAAATTTCAACTCCCTACAAATAAAGCCTACAATGTGGTTACATATCACTCAAGATTATTTACCTAGTTCTAATTGCAAACAAACAAGGAAGTTCAAATCAACCTAATACCTGATACGTAAAACTGAGGAGAAATAAGACACGACTATTTATTTTCCTAATCCTATTTACATAAGGACTAAACTATATATTGATTCAACATAGTAATTACAAAACACTAGTTTATCTAAACTTACTACTACTGCGTGACTTGTTATTGTAACTGCTTTGTGCCATTTTTCTCCCAAGCTATTCGATTTGCATCACATCGTCTTGTTGGGTGGAACCTACCGAGAACTATATATATATATATATATATATATATATATATATATATAGTGATTTTTTTGTAAACATTCTTGCGGGCTCGTTTTGGACTTGGACCAAAAAATCCCAATCTTTTTTGGGATGGCATTGCTTGGCCGGATTTTATTAGGACAAATTACAAGCCGGTACATCTTTTAAAACATGTTTTCAAATGAATCCAGCTATTTTTTTGATATATCTTTTAGGTATAATTTTGGGGGGAAAGTAAGTCACTGCCCTTTATGTCGTCAATCGGGTTCCTATTTAAATCGGCACATCCATGGAATATCTGTCTATGCCCCTGAAAATGATATGTTGCTCCGGAAAATAAAATCGTTTACTGATAGTAACGAGAGAGAGCTTACTATAGAATGAGGGCGCAGAAAAAGAGGGAAAGGATGGAGGAAATGGCTGCGCAAATGAAACGACGAATCATGAAGCTATTGAAGGAATCGGAAGGCGGAGAATCAATGTTAGAGCGTATAGAATGGCGACGTAGAGCATAGTCATGGAGGTGGATGCAATTACCGCCATCTATTGGGAAACAACCTCTTCTTCCATTTTTATGGCTCTTACTCACAGAGAGGCTTCGGATCCGAGGAAACATGAAGGTGTTTCAGTGTTCGTAGAAATGCTTGACTTGGCAGAGGAGGTTAAGGAAGTATGTCGAAAAGTCTAAAATGAGGCCTGGCCTGCAACTAGATTCTTTTGTAGCTTTGTTGGATGCTTACAGATGTGAAAGGACTATCAATGACTATGGGTCCATCTTTGGGTGGATTCTATTGTCTTGGTGAGTGATGACGATGGATTTCAAATGAGGAATCCCTATAAGAAAGATATGTATTTGACTTCTTTGGGCGGCTGTTTAAACGAGGGTATTGGGGCTCTTGACAGATGATCCATCATAATTCATAGCGCACGAGAATCAGTACAAAAGGATCTTTATTCCTAAAGTAACTTCAGTCAATTTACATATTTCCCATTTGGATTTCCTCAACTTTCTTATAATTGCTGAAAACCCAAAATCCCAGTTATTTGTTTGATTCATTCAGTTTTTGCACATTTGAATTAGTTGGTATTTGTTCATGAAGTGGGTTTTCTTCTTTTAAAGCATTTCTCAATTTTAGTTGCTTGATTTTTGGCGAGCCCAGTTAACGATTGTGCTCAAATTAAAAGTTGATTTAGTTATGCAATTTTGAATCAGTTGGTGTTCATTCACGAAGTGAGTTTTGTTAATTTAAAGCATTTCTCCATTTTAGTTACTTGATTTTCGATGAGAACCATGTTAACAATTGTGCTCAAATTAAAAGTTTGGCATCAAAAATCGTTTAATCCACTTTAATTTGAAATGTTGATGCTTGGATTAGGCATCAGAAAACCTTTAATTTTGATGTCTGGTTTTGGCATCAAACATCATTTATTCTAGTTAAGCTGATGCCTGGATTTGGCAGTAATGTGATGCATGGATTTGACAACAACCTGATGTCTGGTTTGGCATCAGCAACCTAATGCTTGGTTCCGATGCCTGTCCTTAGCATCTGCATTATTGATATTTTTTTCTTGAAAAAACTGTGCTAACAGTTCTGATGCCTAGCATTGTCATCAGCATTATTAGATTTTTTTGGTCTTCATTAATGACAGTTTTGTCATTTGACAACCGATTTGTAGTTATATAAAATGTTTAAAAAAATTGATGGACCTAGATGAAAACATGTTTCTAAAATTATACGCACTTGAAATTTGCCCATTTTATTAGAATATGCACCAAGCTTAGCACACAATTAAGGACAAAATTAAGAATTTTTAGCAGAACTAAGAAACACCCATTTTGCAGATTGGAGAAAGAATAAGAATATGATAACCGAAAATGAACTTGAAGACTAGAATGAGAATATGAGATATGGCTTTAAATTATAATTTGAGTTTTTTTGGCCCAATGGCACATGGGGGCATGACTAGGATGTGCCAAATTTTTATGAGGTCGGACAATTTCAGACCAGTCCAGCATTGTTTAATTTTACAGTGATAACCGGGCCTGTACCTTTTGAGATATAAGATATGGTAAAATTATGTCTGGTCCATTTTTCAAAATTTCTAACTTCAAAAGTTCATATTCCCTTTTTTTTTAAATCGCAAAAGACCACTTTTCGAAACATTGTTCGAAAAATATCATCGTCTTCTTCAACAATTCCGACAATACACTTTAGATTCATCAAATGCGAAACTATAATGGATTTGTACTGGGTTGAAGGATTTTTCAGTTGGGAGTTGGGATGAAGGTGGAGGAGGAAGAAGAAAAAGGCTTACGACGGAAGAGATGGAAGAAAAAGGTGGAGGACGTAAACTGGTTATTTATGTTTTTGTATCACGGTGCAAAAACAAATTATATAATATTTTTGCACCGCATTTCAAAGTTTAATTTCCTAGCCTTATTTTTTAATCAGGGTTGATAAATTTCATTGCATTAATTTTTGCACCGCGGTTCATAATTTAATTTCCTAACCTTATTTTTGAATTGCAGTTCATAAATTTCATTGCATTAATTTTTGCACCGCGGTTCAAAATTTAATTTCCTAGTATATTTTTGAATTGCACTTCATAAATTTCATTGCATTAATTTTTGCATCGCGGTTCAATTGTTTAATTTACTAGTCTATTTTTGAATCACGATTCATAAATTTCATTGCATTAATTTTTTGTACAGTGACTAAATAGTTTAATTCCATAGTCTAATTGTACCGCTGTTCATAAATTTAACCTGATATTTTTAAACCGCGATAAAAAAACGTAGCGCGCTTCATTAAGGGTATCGCAGTCATTTTGCGCTCAAAAGTGTCCTTTTCCAGTTAAAAAAAACACTGGATTAGAGGGGCTATTAACTTTAAAAAGTGGATCGGCCTGTAATTTTTTCTATAAAATATGAATAATTTCACGTCGGTCCCCTTTCGTGAAATTGTAACCGCTTCACTCCCCTATTTTTTTTATTCAACCGCTAAATAATACCCGTCTTCCTCTTCTCCGTCTCCACAGAAGCAGACTAGTTGCGTTATTAATCACATCTTTTTGCAGCTTGTTCAAACCACAAGTCATATACTCTCTCAATTTTTACTACCACTTGAGATCATACAAAGGATCTTACCTACACAAATATATATAAGGTTCAGTTTCTACACGAAATAATTCAAAAAGCGATTGAAGAATACGACAGACCCAACAAACACAGTTGAGATTCAAGCGTCGAAGTTGGCGATTTAGACGTCGGTGGTTGCGATGTGGATGTCGAACAACAAACCTAGTTGCGATTCAAGCGTCAGAGTTGACGATTTAGGCATTGGTGGATGCGATGTTGGCGTCGAACAGGAGGCCAAAAGCAGAATTTACCCATATTAGAAGGTAGAATTTACAAATATAAATGCCAACATGAAATAAGCGAAAATTGGGAAAACAACAAAATTACGTAATAATGGTGATTGAATGGTTAAAAAAAGATCAATAACGGGAGTGAATATAAAGTTGGGAATACATACAGGAGGCCAAAAGCTTGGGGAGGGGCACCATGTAGGATGGAGCGGCTCCAAGAGGCTGCAAGGGGTAGGAGAAACGGCTCCCATAGGCCTTTTTAATTTTTTTCTTAATCGATGCCTGAAATTGATGAACGACGCCCAAAAAATATTATCGGTACTAAAAATATCGTTTTGATCGACGCCCCAAATTTTTTGAACGAAGCCCAAAAAAATTTACCGACACCCCAAATTTTTTAGTAACGCCCAAAAAATTTTACCGACTCCCAAATTTTTTTTCTGATACACAAATTGGGACAGTGACTTTGTGTGCGCGTCTTTCCTTCATGAAGGATATTTTAATCGTTTTCCCCCAAAAAGTGCACTGTAGCGGTTTAAAAAAACAATGATTGACTTTGCGGTTATAATTCCACCGTAAGGTACCGACCCGTTTATCACCCTATAAGATATTATAATCTCCCCAGTCCACTTTCTTTTTATTCAACCAGTAAAGTATATTTTTGGAGGTAAAATGTCAAAGATACCCATAATGAATAAAAGATACGTACACAAAGCCCCACCCAAAATTGGGCATCGCAATTCAAAATATGGGTATCACAATGCAAAAGTTTGGCATCGCAATACCAAAACCGTGCATCATGATGTACAAAATTAATCTTGAAATGAGGAGAGAGAGACATGGTGCCTTTCTTTCTATCTCTAATTAAATGTCTCTCTCTCATCGTTAATTTTTTTTCTCTTTTTGTGTCTTTCTCTCTTCTCTCTCTCTCTCTCTCTCTCACGCATCATATTCTCCAAACCGAAAGACCTAGGTTGACTGTGAATCTGTGATTGCCATTTGAGTTTGGGATATACAGTTTATTGGAAATGAGAAGGGGTTTGTGGTTAGTGAAGTAGGTAGGATGATTTCATTTCTCAACAACTTAGCTATGAAATGTGAATTGTCCATGGCTTGGACTAATTCAATTCTTCCGAACCGATCCACCATTAAATGCTCATTAAATATCTTATTCTATTTAATTCATTGATACCCACTTCAACTTGTACACGAAGACATTAATTCAATCATACCAAGATAAGATGCAGTAGATTGGTCCTATTGAGATGATTTTTTACTCCTTGATAGTTCATACCCAGTCCAAAAATTGTGCATCGTAATTCCAAAATTGGGCATCGTGTTTCAAAAATTAGGCATCACAATGGTCATCATAATTCAAAAATTGGACATCGCAATAGGCATCGTAATTCAAAAATTGGGTATCACAATGCACAATTGAAAGCTGTCCAAATTAGGGCATCGCAATGTAAAAATCCCAGCTCAAATTTGGGCATCCCAATGCTTCTGAAGCAAAATTAAATTGGGCGATATGAAAGAATCTTATTATTCAAGCTTCAAAATTCACCGTCCAATCCTAGGATTTATTGTTAAAAAAGAAAGAGGAATCATCATCCTTTTTCTTGTCCAAAGATAGCACAGCAGCATCAGACAAAATCTTTTCTTCAGATGTTGTGTAGCGCAACATCTCATCATCTTAAGGATACACTACCCGAGGAAAGCCATTAAATAAATCCTCTCTAAGCTTATGGTCTGAGGTAGCGAGCATGTTACAAAAATAATGAACAATATGAACCTATAGCATTATCCGTGCACCAACTACCATCTTTAGCTGGAATTTTCACTTAATTGACGAGAGTTCTTTCTTGTAGACTAGAATGGGAAAATGCAGTGTTAGACCCGAATAATCTAATGGAATTTTGGAGAAGGAAGGAAGGTAAGAGGAGGAGGGGCATTGAAAGAAGAATTTAACCAAAATGGACTTAGCGGTTGAAAACAAAAATCGGGCACTGGTGCGGTCAAAATTTCACTAAAAGGTACCGGCCCGTAATTATTCCTTAATTTTAAGACTTGGCCTGATGGCCTTGGCAACTTATTGATAGCTCTATTAAATGCATCTATGTTCAAGACATAGGGTTCGGTTTTGTGATATAATTAGAGATGCTAATTGGGTTTAACCTAGCCCTATAGGGCCAACATTGTAGGCATGTGACCCTATAGGACCAACCCTGAATTTAATAAAGTTACATTTTCTCTTCGGTTATGGTTTAACAGGGTCAGCCCTCGGCCCTTTTAACATCCCTATTAATTAGAGAGGTTACTCTTGACTCTAGCCCTATAGGGTTGTGCCCATATAGAGTCAACTCTTTTAGCCCTGAATTTTATAGGGTTACATTTTCTCCACCCTAACCCTTTTTAGGTTACGGTTTAACAGGGTCGGCCCTGCGATCCTCAGCCCTTTTAACTCTCTAGATATAATACATAAATAATCAAATTTCAAAAAATATCTTTACAATTTTTGTAACATTTCATCGCTGCCGTGCAACGCCCTGCAACATCTTCTTGTTACGTTTACGTACAAAAAAATTATGTAAGGAGTAATATATAACATAGTCTCTGAACTTGTCATTCTTTATTTAAATGGTAACTGATGTTGAAGATTTCCTATGGTAGCTCTTCAACTCAACTTTAGGCTTCATTTGAGTCCCTCGTGGTGTTAACTTTGGAAGGGATAATAATATTTTTGTGAAATTAAGAACAATTAGGCTTCATGTGAGATTCACCCTCACATTCACATGTGAGTAGTTATCCATGTGTAACTCCCTATTTTTTATTTTCCATATAACAAGTCACCCCCTACAATTTATATTATGATCAATCATCCATTTTTCTTCTCCATGTGTTTTATTTTCATATTAGAAAGTCACACCTTACAATTAATCTTCTGAACAGTCACCCTTTATAAAACACAAATCCCTCAACTATCACTTGAAACAATGTATCCCTCAACTGTAACATTTTTTTTATATCACACATTTTATTTAGGCATTGTCATTTCAATTGACGAATTTAGATATACTGGCAATATGACATATACACGGGCATGAAGATCTAGTATATATATATATATATACCCACTCACACTTGTACTCTTTTCCACTCACCCGCGTACACATCCAGAACCCACCCAGTCACCCACATATGAGATTGACCAGACTAATGCATTGAACCCCTTTGCCAACGGGAAAGAAAGAAATGTAATATTATAATTCTTATTCAAATCCATGTAAGCGAGTTGAAGTGCGTATTCAAAGCCTAAGTAGGGATTGGCAGAGCATGGACTCTTTCGGCCTATTCTACATTGTTAGAAGTTTTTTCCTTATAAACCAAAAATGAGTTTTCTCCAGCGAAATAGTAAGCGTTGAATTGAGAATGAGAAGGAAGAATGTTCACGGTCCCTGTCCCATACATCCATATCTACCTATTCCAAAATGAAAATGGAAAGAAATAAAATATTCATTAGAATATGAAGAAAGGGATTGAATAGATCATTCATCAAAGACTATAAAAATATGCTAAGATTGGAAAGAATTCATAGATTCAATACTGCTTACGAGGATGAATCTAGTCAATCAAGAAGTATATATTGAATCTATGAATTAGGTCGACGGATTTCCATCTCCATTTTTCTAATCAATGTTGTAGAGGGACAACGACGATGGTGGTGTTGATGTTGGTGAAGGTGGGAAGAGAGAGGAAGAAGGTGGGCATGGTGGCTGGGGATGTGTGGAAAGAAAAAGTGTGCTTATGTGATGGTGGGGTGGGGGTATGTGAGATTCGTATTTTTTTAATTCGAGTTGCGCATCCAAGCTACTTCTCATGGCTAAGGGTAAACTTGTCAATTGAATGAAAATTTAACGAAAATGGTAACAATTAAGGAGCTAGGGACTAAATGAGAGTGAAAATGTTGAGTTCAAAGACCATCGTATGCAAATTGCAACGTGTAGGACCATTAAAGAAAAAAGTGTTAAATTCAGGGACCAAACTTATATATTAGTCCTCCTGTAAAATGTAAATACATCATTTCCAAAGTAAGCAAGCATTCGGTCATGTGGTAGTGCTTTAAATACCTAAGCAACCCTAGCACTAAACTATTACTACTGCCTCCATCCGCCACACTTCCCTCCCTCTTTCCCTCTCTCACTCGCCCCTTCCTCTCTCTCTCTCTCCTTGAACTCATCGCGGCCTGCGTCAGTAGTAATCGTTTTCCTCCTCAAGTGGTAAAACCTATCGAGTAAGTAGGAAATTAAGCTCCTTACCGAAGTTTGATACTTTGATTTTACTGTAAATTTTGTTATCAACTTCGATTTAATTCTCTTCTTTTTCCTACAAATTTTCAGGTCTAAATTAATATTTGATGCAAAGCTGAAGCCATGGAGGAGGGAGTCAGACTCTGGGAGTCGGATATCACTGTTGGTTACTTTTATAACTTACTTTAAATTATCTCTCGAAATTTGATATTAATTCAGTAAGCTTCTTTAGTTTGAATTAGATTGCATAGAATATTTGGATGTATATAGAATTAAAGAAGTTTTTAAAATCTAAATGTTGTTCGGAAAAAAATGGAAGTTTCAAAAGACAAAATTTAATGCTTTCCCAAGAAAAGAATTTTGGGTTCCTAATTCACGAGTTAATTGTTTAAGGAAAAAATAGAAGTTTCAAAAGAAAAAATTCAACCTCTTCGTGTTATGCAGACAGATTCTTTTCATTTGATTACAAATACGGTGCTTAGTACTCAGCTGTATATGTTTTACATTTCACGAATCAATCTCTTCAACTGTAATTGTCTTCTAATTTCATAACTGATGAACATGCAATGATTCATATTCAGTAAATTTCTTTAATGATATTGCAACCAATAAAACCTTGTGGATACTTTTTGTTTGAATATGGTGGTTTGGAATTGCAGCCATGGGGTTATTGTAGTATCTTTCTCCTTCAACGGAAGTTTGAAATAATAAAGCTTAAGAAGTAAAATTCCACCAACTAACCGACTTCTTTTTTTTCGAAAGTTCTTGATTTTAAAAACATTAATACTGAACTGGATTTTATGTTGGTCTCATAGGTACTTACTTCAGAAAAATCTACGATGAAGATATAAACATTTATTTTTCACTTATAACTGCTTTAATTTATGGAAAGTTTGATGTAGTTGGCGGCAAACAGAGATGATAATTGACTAATGATATCTTTTTTTCCTTTTTCAATAGTATCTTGGTACTAGCATCCTCCCAATTGATGGAGGTTCTCATGTGGTAGAGGACAAGGTCGTTATTCATGGCATTTCGACAACTCCTTCTCAAGGTTAGCTTTCACAGTCCACTTATGTACTTTCTCAAATTACATGACTTGCTGAATTAAATATTCCTATAGGCTAATAGCATTTGACTTTTCACTAGAACAAAAAGGGCCTATTAGGACCCGCGATTGAGTCCTTATATGTAGCTTTATAGGACGTCTTACTTAATAGGACGTAAACTTGAGCATCCTATCTAAAGAAGTTAATACTCTTTTTGGCGTCTTAATAAAGTAAATGTGTTAGGACACCTATAATCGTCAAATGAAGAATGCCTTAATATTTTCTTAAAATGATTATAGTGTCCTAATATAATAGTGCGATAGGATGAGAAGAAGCGTCCTAATACATCATCTTACTAGGATAAAAGCTGTCGTCCTAATACCATATCATGATTAGACATGTTTAGGCGTCCTAATAATACCACCGTGATACGACGGGATTGGGTGTCTCAACACTAGATTGAGACGATCAATAATGTTCCAATTAAATTTTTAAAAACTATATTATAATATAATACTTTAGAAACTTTTTAAGAATCATTATACTAATAGACATCAACATTCAAACGTGAAAAAACTGAGACATTTATAATTAACTCTTTTATAATAAAACATAATAATGTCATACAAATTTATATTAACCCAATATATTTCAAACACGGTCTTATCCACGTACATATATTCTAGCAACACTTACACTAGCATTTGAAAGAACTAGTGTGCTCGAAACATCTCTGTGCTTGTTCTGATCCCAAAGCCTTATTGGGCAGTAGTTGGCACATTGTTTGCTGATTCGTTTTCGGCTATTGGAGGAACACCCCATTTCTCCTCAGATCAAAGGGGTTCAAGACATGAACAAAACCATCTGACAAACCAAGTGCTTGTTGGAATTACTGCATAGGAACCAAACACAAATTGTTGGAATGAACTATATATGACTATAAATTTGTAAACTTGCGTAGATTGTTTACTGAAGACATGCACAAAAATGAAAAACACTATAGAGCATGAGCAGCAAACATTACCTTACCACAGATGAGTCTTTCATGGCCGAACTCTTTAAGTTTGCTCAAATTTGAGTAAAATCTGATTCATCCTTGGCTCATGTCTCCTGACCTACATCACAATGAAAGAAAACCATA
This sequence comes from Codonopsis lanceolata, assembly GCA_013146195.2. Lineage (NCBI taxonomy): Eukaryota > Viridiplantae > Streptophyta > Magnoliopsida > Asterales > Campanulaceae > Codonopsis > Codonopsis lanceolata. The sequence continues at coordinate 70,187,291 of CM028382.1, read as the reverse complement.
CGCAATTTCAAAATCGAGATTGCAAATTAGAACCTATTGTATGTCGAGGCATTCATGTCTACTTAATTACTTCTTTGAATTAAACAAAATTAATTCAAGCAACCACACAACTCAGACTAACAGAACCATCGACCAAAAATGGGTATAGGATAAATAAGCTAGTTTCAAGACTAGTCACAGTGAACCAAAAAACCAGAGTAATAATTATAACCTTCTATATAAAAAAAATATATGATAACTTCAGATTATAAAAGGAAAGGAATGAAAGCATTAATTATATCTTTACACAAGCCATTGAAAGAAGTTTATGAGATGCAACATAAGCAATATTTGGTCGATAAATAAGATTGTACATTCTATGTACCCACATAATGTAATTACTTCAAACCGTGCACTAAATATAGCTTAAATTTGTAAGCATTTGAACACTACTATGGAAGAGCTCCAATATATTGTTTGTTCTCTATTAGCATATACAAATATGGAATAGCAATACCACCAAGCAATCTTACCAAGTATTATTCTTCACTCACCATGCATGCACAAACCTAGAACATAAAAAAATAATGTAAGGCATGTTAGCATCTTAATCTGGATTAAAAGAACAATCATCATTGCAAAGAATTTAACTAACAACACAATTGGCAAAAAGGATCAACCTTCATTAACATACTTCAACAGTGATAGAAACTCACATAGATTGTCAAACACAAATACAATGTTCATAGATAGTTACAAACACAATTAAATGTGAACTAAAACAAACAAAACCACATCAATGTAACAAGTTCAGTACATAAAACAATATTGCCAAACACGTTACATAAATTAAACACAAAATTTAGGGTTCAATTTGAGACCAGTGCCCAGAAAAAACTAACTTCCCATAGTGAAACCATCCTTACTAATATTACACATTAGTAAGCTATATCCATAATTTCTAAATTGAAAATGTTAGTTCAAATTGAAATTCAGTCCTTTTTATGTCAATTTAGTAAATACCCACAAATCAATGGGCTTGAAAGAAAGACTCAAGAAAGTTAATTTGATTGTTCAAATTAGGGATGTTTTTCTAGAAGAATACGATATTAGAGAAGCTACCTGGACAATAGGAATTAAAGAGCAACATAATAGCGTGAAGTAGTTGAAATCTATAATCAAAAACAAAGAGAGAAATAAACTTAGAGAAATATGATATATGTGCTGAGACTACTAGGGTATGTGAATGCGTGTGATTGTGGTGGACTTACCAGAGAGGGAAGAGGAAGGAAGAAAAGATGGAGATGGAGGGAAAGCAGTCGGTGGAGGCAAAGACAAATAAGGTCGTACATTTGGTTAGGGTTAGGAAAGGGTCGGAGGGGGATAGACATGAACGATGGTTCCAAGCTGTTTACTTATTTGATTTGGGATTTCTTTTAAGGGGCGGGAAGGGATGAATGAATGATATTGGCGCTACTTTGAATATTTAGGGTTTTTGGGGTTGGAGCGGTGGGGGGAGATTTTAATTTTTGGGAAAATTTTAAGATTTATCAAATTAGGCATGATATATTTGATTGACTTAAATTCATATCTATTTAATTGTCAAATATAAGTAATTATTCATTACATATCTTAATTATTTTTACTCTTTAGAAAAATTATGTTATTATTTAACATTACAACCAGTTTTCAAATAAATTATGAATAGACGAGGTTTTGAGCATAAATACTAGTAGTATTTTTTTTTTCCTATTGCATATTTTACATTCATATTTTTATTAATTATTTTATTATTGTACCAATTCCATCGACACCACCACCAGTTCACCGCCAACAACAGCACTACTGCCCTCATAACCGCCACTAAAGCATTTCTACCATCACTACATCAATGCGGCACCACCATCTACCCATTACCACCCTATCCCTATCCTTCCATCAATAAACCACCACCACTTTTGTTTCCCACATGCCTATGCCTACACAGCCTCTACTAATATTCGGCATCTCGTATGTCTCCAATTTCAAGATTAAAATGGATCAGACTCTAATTCAGAAACCAAGAAATTTTTCCGTTTCTAAAATGAAGTTTTTTATTGGTGGTTGTAGTATTAGCTTGTGGTGTAAGGGTTGAGTCATGATCATGATGGCCAATCGGAGAAAGAAGGGTTACTGGCAGTGGAAGGGTGTGATGACTATTTTGGTAATAGTTGCATGGTAGACAAGTATTGGTGGGAGTCTGGCGATTTAGGGATGGTGTTTATATTAATGGTAGTGGTAGGGGAGGAGCTAGGAGGCGATGGTGGTTTGGTGGTGGAACATTAATTTTCGATTGATGGTAGGTAGGAGGTGATAGTTAGGCTCCGTTTGTTTCACGGAAAATGATTTCCAGAAAATGATTTCTGGAAAATGATTTCTAGAAAATGAAAAGATTTCGTTTTCAGGTGTTTGGTAAATCTTTTGAAAATATGTCGGAAAACATTTTCGGGTGTTTGACAAACGTACATAAAATGCTACGGAAAACAATACATGAATAAATACAAAAATATATTATAATATTAATGCTCATATTGAATATAAGATAGTGTTGAGATTTAAGTAATTTTTCATCAGTAACCTCAATTTATCGTTAGTCGTGTCAAATCAATAAGGTTCATATTTTTTCAATCTCAAAAATACAAATAAAAAAATTGATAATTGATAATTGATATGAAAAAAAGGATTTTAAAACAGAAAATGAACATTATTTGGGACGTCCCTAAATAATATAGTTGACACTAATTTTAGGACGTAGTGAGTATTTATTAAAATGATAATTTATAAATAGTGTGCACAAACTCCATTTATATTTCTAAATAATTTATTTGTTGAGTGAAATATTGTGCGTGTATGTAAATATGTGTACTTGTGGAAGGGGGCGGAGAGGTGCTCAAACTTTTGGAAAATGACTTACGAAAAATGAATCCGTAAGTCATTTTCCGGAAAAGAAGGCTTCATTTTCCGTTGACTCGAAAAAGATTTTACGTTGACTGCATTTTCCTAAGGTTACCAAACACCGGAAAATGAGGAAAACGTTTTCCGTAAGTCATTTTCCGTGAAACAAACGGAGCTTTATTATGGGGAATGGAGGCATATTAGTAGTAAATGTGGTGGAGCTATGGTTCTCAGTGGTTAAAAGGCATCCTATTAATCACATCTCTAATAGGTCTCGATGGGTTCGGCGTCATTTTATACCTATTATGGGATGCCAAAGGAAAGTCGTTCTATTAGGCCTTAAGATAATAAGACACTAAGAGACACGTGTCCCATTAGCCCTACCATGATAGGGCACTAAGAGTCAGGCGTCCTATTAGCCGTACTATAATAGGACACTAAGAATCGGGTGTTCTATTACTTGTACCATAATAGGACACTAAGAGTTAGGCGTCTTGTTTGGTTGAACCATAATAGAACATTAATAATAGGTGTCCTATTAGTCGTACCATAATAAAACACTAAGAGTCGGGCGTTCTATTAGTTGTGCCATAATAGGACACTAGGAGTCGGGCGTCCTATTAGTTATACCATAATAGGACACTAAGAGTCATGCGTCTTATTTGGTCGTTGCATAATAGGACCCTATGAGTTAGGCGTCCTATCGGGGATTTTATAGGACGTCTATTTGAAAGCTTCCTATGTAGGGGGTCATAATAGATCCTTTTTGCTGTAGTGTTTGATAGAACGTAGATAGCAATAATAAGAAAGATATTGACTTGTGTAATGACTTAGCATTTGACTGGACTGAATGACGAAAAAGTACTAAGTTTAGTTTAAGGTTATTTTGGGAGTCATGGAACTTATAAAATGTATTTTTGAAACAAGATTTTTTGATTGTAACATCTTAAAATAGAAAGGACCCTTATGAGAAGAATGGAGGAGTAGTTAATATTTCTGATTCATGTTGGTATTAAATTGTATGTGTATACTCTATATTGTATTCATGTTGGTGTTTTTTCTTTGCACAGTGGACTGGTGGCTGACAGCAGTCACGAGTCGTGTGATCAGGCCACCTAATTTGAAGCTCAGCAACATGAACACGACAAGGGTTGATAAGGACAGATGTTACTGGTATCTCGTTGGAAAAACTCTGGTCAAAGGAAAATCAATTGAGCAGTGTATGTGCCTTCACAGAATTTTGGACCGAGGATGGTGGCAATAAGCTGGAGAATACATTTTTTTGTCAAAAATCTGATGAGACGATGCCAAAATCTTGGGGTCTATGTGGAGGATCCACTTGTGCTCCATTCCATTAGTATGAGAAACGACTTACAAGGCGAGTATTAGATGCAAAGGCAAACTACAAATTATTGTCTGTGTAACAGTTGCAAAGGATCCGGGGTACAAGAATCTGAAATGGGTCTCTGAGATAGAGATTGGGATACTGGGCCAAAATATGAAAATCACCCCAAACTAACCACCCAATCCCATAATGCCCCCCAATGTAAAAATTTTCCCAAGTTCATACCTGATGTTTTCATTTGTCCCATAATGCCACCTTCCGTCACTTGCCGTTTACAAAGGTACGTTAAGTTGCACGTGTTCAGACACGTGCTGTGGATGAAGGATGAATGGAGCGGATGTTATTATGAAGGATTCGAACAGTGGAGAGAGAGATATGGGAGATGGCGATTTGGAGATTCGCCGGAGATGAACTGGTAGGAGGAGGGATTTATGGCGGTTTTTTGGGGTTGAGTGATGGAGAATGGCGGCTGGGAAATCACCAGAGAAGAAGAAGATGAAGGATGGCAGATTTCTTTGGGGCCGATTTGGCCGGAGACGGTGCTGCTGGGTGTGGATGGAGGATGGAGCAGTTGAAGAGGATGGGTGGCCGCCATGGAGGATGAAGTGACGTCGCCGGGTTTGATTGTGGAAGGGGGTTTTAGGCTGGGGCCATGGAAGATATGGGAGGTTTGGTTTAAGGGGTTCAAAGAATGGGTGACTCTCGGTAGGAGGGGGGCGATTTGGCCGAGTCGATGAAGGATGGCCGGGTGTTAAAGAAGAGGTGAAGGGGCTCGTTGGGTCTGATGGAGCATTGGGTTATAGCTTGACATCTGGTGATGGACTCGCCGGAGAAGGAGGGTCCGGCTGGAAAGCGATGAAGATGAAGGTTGGGGTAGATGAGATGGGGGGTTTGGCGTTTGGCGATTACGAGGGAGATGGTGAGTGAGATGGCGGCTGGGGGATTGCGTGGCCGGCTTTGGTGGATTTGTACAGAGGAGAGAGAGATAAAGGCGACGCCGGCGGGCTTGATGGGTTGATTCGGTAAGGGAGATGGCGGCGGGTTTGGGGCGGCGGAAGGCTCGACTGTTGGGCGATGAAGATCGCCTGGATGCAGGGGGCGGCAGTTGACTTGACTCGCCGGAGATGAAGGTCTCGAACTGGGTATGACTCGGCTGGAAGGAGATGGTGAGCTTGTGGCTTGCTATTGGGGATGATTACGATGGGTGAGAGAGAGAGGAGTCAGAGGAGCCGCCTTTTTCCTGTTGGAAAAGACAATATTATCCCGCACGTGTCTGAACACGTGCAACTTAACGTACCTTTGTAAACGGCAAGTGACGGAAGGTGGCATTATGGGACAAATGAAAACATCAGGTATGAACTTGGGAAAATTTTTACATTGGGGGGCATTATGGGATTGGGTGGTTAGTTTGGGGTGATTTTCATATTTTGGCCGGGATACTGGAACAATGTTGTAATACCCCAATCCCACATCGGGTAGATGTGGAATTTGTGTTTGATTTATAAGGTAGTCATGTGCTACTACTGGACACCAACATCATCCATGGACTTTTGGGTCGGTTTGTGGTGAGCCTGATGACCCAAGGTGCTACGTGCTCAGTGGGCCAGTGTGTGGGCTACACGTAGCGGACCGGGCTCTCGGGCTTGGGTCGTTACAAATGGTATCAGAGCGGATCCCGGCCGAAGTGCTACACCGCAGAAGGTGGGAGCCACCTGTGTATAGAGAGGTTTATTCAAAAGCAAGGTGTTGTACATGGCAGAACTAGTTGTACCAATTTCCTTAACAATTGTACTAGAGGATTTCCCTTTTCCTGGTTTATATTCTCTCCATTCCACTCAAAAAGTCTTTGTTTGAAAAGTCTAATTATTACGAGATATGTAACTAATATTAAAGTTTGTTATAATTATAAAAAATGTTTTGAGCATATATAACCGAATATCAAGTGTAGAGGGTAAATTTAAAATATTATGAAAATAATAAATATAATTTTTAACATCTCAAAATAGTATGATAGACTTTTAGTTGAATATGATTAACAAGTCTATTAGTGCTCAAAACTCTCTAATTTATATGAGTGTTAAGATTTGTAACTGAGTCAATTGTATTTTCTTTTCTATTTATTTAAGGTGGAAAAGACCTATTAGCTGTGCTCATCATTGGGCAAATGTGGCCCATCAAATGTAACAATCAGTTGACGAGCCCTAATCCGTATTCTTTGTTCGTTTTGTGTCACTTGATTTGACCACGTGGAGGCTAGACAAATATTCAAATCTATATCTACATATATATATATATATATATATATATATATAAATAGGGTAGTCTATATAGGGAATAATTCCGTCAAAACTTTGTTTTCCAAAATAGAAACTCCTATTAACAAGAAACAATTAATAAACTATTTAATTAATTAATTCAAAAACTCCTTGAAACTTTCACCATTAATTATCTAAATTTGTACAGTTTTTCAATTTTCGGTTGTAACAAATAGGAATAAATCAACAAATTGTAAATGATTATTAATGAAAATGCATTAGTTCACAAGATGAACCTATCAAATGTTGAAATATTATACTAAAAAAATCAAGTAAAACAAGAAATACCCAAAATTTGAGATGTAAAAAACCATTGACAAATTCAAAGTAGTATGAAATAAAAATCACCAGAAAAAATAATCTTTCGAGAATACTAAATGATTAAACAAGTTCGGAGATTTATCTAAAAATAAATAACAAAAATCAATGTATAAAAAATATTATCAAATTCACAGTAGATCTGAGTGTCAAAAACATTTTTTTTATACGAAATTACTAAACAAAATATTTTTATGTGATTTCATTAGATCCGAATGAAAAATCACCAAAAAAATATAATCAATATTTTTCCCTTAGAATAAAGTTGAGTATTAAATAAAGAGAGATGGATCGAGCGAGATATGGAACGAGAGGAAGAGAGGGTACTGTGGTGTGGACGGTGAGTATAAGAGAGATCGTCGGTGAGAATAAGTGATATTTCCTGAGAGGGATAGAGAATAAGGGAGATTGCCAGTTGAGGCTTCCTATTTTCCTCTACTTTCTTCCTCTCTATTTGTTTAGTAAACGGGGGATTATTGAAATATCACGATAATGTTTAGATTTTTTTCATAATGTTATTATTTTTCGATGTAATTCTTTATAATTAGTTTCTCTTCTTTTGTAGTATATTCTTTTAATTGTTTATTACTTTTCATATAATGCAATTACTATACGACCATATATTCACAATATTTTAATTTATAACAATGCTAGGTTTAGAACTATTTCTAAAATTATTGCTACAATTAAGATTTAGTGAAGGACAAAATTGTCTTTATTTTCTAAAAAAATTGATTTTATTTTCTCAGATCTTAAATATATAAGTCTCTAATTTTTAAATCAAAACAAAACTTTTTTTTATATCGAAAGTAGTTGCCTCCAACATTTTTTTTGATTTTTTTAATTTTTTTCTTCTTCTTTGTTTCGCTTGAGTATAAATTAATTGAAAAAATTATATGACCGTGCATTTAGCGCACGGGTGTAAAACTAGTTTAATTAAGTTTTGATATAGTGCTATTGGTTGTTTAAAAACAAAATTGGTTTATACATTTTATTTTTGAGTAAAATTTTCATCCATGTAAAATTTTTTTTACACAAGAGAGCTTTGAATCACTTTTCTACACAAGCGACATTTGGATTATTAGATTTGGAAAATAATTGCAATCTTGTAAGAAAGGAACAAATATATGATGCTGAAGCCATGGAGGAGGGAAGCAGGCTCTGGGAGTCAGATATCACCGTTAGTTACTTTTATAACTTGCTTTAGATAATCTCTTGAAATTTGATATATGATTAAGCTTCTTTAGTTTGAGTTATATTTACATGGAATATTTAGATGTATAGAGAATTAAAGATGTTTTTGAAATCTTAATGCTGTCCGAAAAAACGAAAGTTTCAAAAGACAAAATGTAGTGCTCTCGCAAGTAATTAAAGGATTTTGGGTTCCTAATATTAGCGTTGGTACCCTAACTTTACTTGCTTTTTGCTTTTGGTACCCTGTGTACCGACTTCATCAAATTTCCTTATGAACGTTTTCAAATGTCATCAGATTACATACCTTCCGTTAAATTTATGTTAAAAGCTAACGACCGAAAGTATGTAATCTTATGACAACCGAAAACATAAGGTATGTAATTTGATTATAATTGGACATTGGCAACATGTTAGTCATTAGCTTTTGACATAAATTTGACGGAAATTATGTAATCTGGTGACAATTGAAAATAATTTTGATGAAGTCAATACAAAGGATACCAAAAGCAAAAGAACCAGTAAAGTTAGGGTACCAAAAATGATATTATCCCTTAATTTTTTGATAAATCGTATGAGCTAATGTCAACTTTGTTAGTTGGTTCCGTTCGCCCACAAGTAACTAATTATGTTAATGCTTTAAGTGAATTATTCTTTATTCGTATAAATTCATGTTCCAAGTAGAGCGATTAGGTAGAGAAAGGGTGGCACTATATATATACACCCCCAAAAGCTACAAGTTGATCCCCCTTTTCCTTTTTTTTTTTCTTAATGACGCAAATACCATCAATCATCAAAACAAAAATACCCTTTATGTTTCTAAGTAGACCCCCATTGTTTTTTCCTAAAACTAAAATACTCTAACTAAACCCCTCACCCCCCCCAAACAAACATACCCCATTCTTTCCAACTCATTCTTCTTCCCTTCTCAAAACTTTCTTCCCTTCTCAAAAATCTTCTTCCCATAAACCCTTTATCATTCCCAAAAACCTTTCCACCATTCAACATTGGTGTGAAAAAATCAAGCATGGAACCATAAAAAAAATTAAAAGGGCTAATGTGACTCAATTAGTAAGCATTTCTAACCTTCTAATGTTTAAAATTGTATTAAAAAAACTTTTATCTGAAAAAAAAACGAGGTCATTGTTGTGAAATGTTCGGACCTAATCGAAGGAACATTGCTCAAATGTTCGGTTGGCGCCAACATTTGAGTAATGTTCGGTCTCTAGTGGCCGAACATTACTCAGTAATGAGATATTGCATACTGTTCCATCGGGATTGATGAAACAATTTCTAAATATTCCATTGGGAGTGGTGGAACAATTAACAAATGTTCCACCAAAAGTGGTAGAATAGTTGATAAATGTTCCAAAGTTAAGAGCCGAACATTTAAGCAAAATTGATTAAAATCCTCATAGGTTTTTTTTTCAATATATTTTTTTACCCTAACACTACTCACAATCAACACCAAAGTTATCCTAATTCCTATATGAACCCTAAACATTTAACAAACAAATTACATTTTAACAAAACACCAAACCAAACCAAATATATATATATATATATATATATATATATATATATATATATATATATATATGTATACATAATTTGCTTCTCCATGTTGCCAAAAAGATTATGAAGATAAGTTGTGATGAAGATGGGTAGTATCTTCTCTTCAAATTTCTTCAAATATGGCTGTAGAAGGAAGTGAGAGGAGAGGGGGTATGGGTTTTCTGTTTTGTGTGCGTAAGGTAAGGAGGGGAGGGGTAATCGAGTTTTGTTGTGTTGGGGTAGGGGTAGAGGTAAGGGGGTTTGGATAAAGCGTGGGTTTCAAAATTGAAAAGGGAAAAATAGGTAAACATATGGGGTACATTAAGTGTTTTGGAGTATTTTAAAATCAAGTGGGGTTATAGTTAGAAAATGGGTCAACTAATACGTATTGAGGGTCTATATATAGTGCAACACATAGAGAAAACTGAACCAAGAACAAGGCTTGTATAGGAACGGTCATTACTCATTAGTCAATACTATAAGACAATTATAGTTTTAGGTATCCCATTGGACTGGTACACTTATAAATTGACTACAAAAATAAGGACCGTCATTTATTGGAATAGTTTGTGACCCAACGGAAATAACAACAAGGAACTCTTTCCACGAAAAATTTCTTAACAAAGCCTATAACGGCTTTAGGGTTTCAAGCACAAGTAAGAAAACGAAAGAAAACTCAATTTAAAACAAAGACGGAAAAACCCTAAAACTTTCGAGGGCCAAAACAGTATCTAAACATCGTTTTTTGGGCTTCAAAACAACATCTCAACTAGTTATACCCAATAAGTCTTGTAGCACTCGTCGAGAGCTTCGATTTGATATGCGGTGGGCCACGTAATTCATCCGGACGCAAAAGTTACGCTCGTTAAAGATCTGCCGACCGTTAAGTGCTGTCTACTATTGCTTAACGGAAACTAACGGAAAAACTGTGAAGCAACCCACTGATCCAACTTTCAGAAACTACCGCTGGCCCCCCTTAATTTCGAACTCTTCCCTAACGCTTTACTCAAATATGTCTCGGCCATTTGTTCTGCATCAGTTTGTATGATATTGTAACCAAAAAGGGACTACAAAAAAGTAGGTTAAAAATGACACGATGAACTAACAACTGTCATGTTTAAACTGTGCCTAAAAATTGCACCTGCGACCTTTCTTTTATTGAGTGCATTTGCTTCAGAATTGTGTCATAGTCTGATGAAGACTGAGTGTAACGATACCGGCTTTCCAACTCCTGAAGGCCGTGAGATTATCCTATTTCTAGATATGTTAGAATCCACCGAAGGACGGGGACCATAGCTAGATTTTTCTGCCCTTTCAGAATTTATCAATGATGTCATCGAGTAGACTTGGACCAAAAAAGGGTGTTGTCGGGGATATTATTACTGGATTTTGGTTTACGAGGTCTTGGATTCACCTGTGCCCAACTCAAAGGATGCGCGTGCAAGCCATGTGAACAAAACAATTCCCTGAGGTCTCTTGGTCATATGAACATTGTGCTTCCGAAGTTCTTGCTCCTTTGTACCTTAATGCGATGAATCCCTAAAGAACATAAAATTTTCAACCTTATAGACCAAAAGTAAAATGCATCATACTTGATTAGGGAGTCGATCAACAGTGTTTGAAATCAGAGGAACAAGGAATTTAAAACATCAGATAAAGATAAACAGAGAACAAAAGTTACCACTTCTTCTACTTTAGTCGGAATCGGAACTGTTTGCAGATATGTTTGATGTAAACTGAATGGATCTTACGTGATATAGACCAAATAATTGTGTGTGCTTCATCTAATCTAATCTAATCTAACTCTAACTACCCTCTAACTTAATAAATAACACACCATTAATTAAGGTCAATCTAATCTAACTATATATATATATATATTATTTTATTTTATTTTATTTTTTACCTATAAAAGTCTAGGTTGCCACTTATAACTTAATGTATGGACAAACCTATCCCCTAACTTAATAAATCACACACCATTAATTAAGGCCAAATAGTAAATTTGTAATAGACTAATTAATTCAATGAATAATTAAATAACAGTTTGAAACTTTGACTTGTACCTATTTTAAAGTTAGGTCCTATATTTTTTAATTCTATTCATTGTCTTATATTTTGATTTTCTTATCAGTTTCTCCCACTTACCATGATCGTTATAAATGTCGCCCAATATTTTCTGAAATGATAAAAAAAAAACCTTACTCAGTTGAGACACTAAAACTTTATTCGAAACTAAAAAATAATATGGTTTTACTTTCATAAATATACTCGGGAAAGACATTATTAGATTTATTTGAAAAATTGTATCTATAACAATAGAATTGTTGGTGAGTATCGAGATGTTAAGCAAACAATAATGATTGGAAAAAAATAGTGATAAATATAATAAATCACTTGCCATGAATTAAGACCAAAAGAGTAAATTTGTCATAGGCCAATTAATTCCATGAATTATTAAATAATAATTTGATCCCTTGACTTGTACCTATTTTAAAGTTAGGTTTTACATTTTTTAATTTTATTCATTTCGTCTTATATTTTAATTTTCTTATCAGTTTCCCCCTCCTACCATTATTGATACAAATGTCGCCCAATATTTTCTAAAATGACAAAAACACCCCTGCTTAGTCGAGACAATAAAACTTTATTCAAAACTAAAAAATAATATGGTTTTACTTTCTTAAATATGTTCGGGAAAGATTTTATTAAATTTATATGAAAAATTGTATCTATAACAATAGAATTGTTGGTGAGTATCGAGATGTTAAGCAAAATTGTAGCATGTTTAGCTATTACCCATAAATAAAATAAGAGAATGAGATAAGAAAATATGTCATAATGTCAAGAATATGAAGAAAAAAAAATGAAAAACCATTTGATGAATCTGTGCGTTTTGTTAAGGACAATACACGTAAATTTACCATAGTCATAAATATAATAAACCATTCACCATTAACCTACATTTTTTAATTATATTCATTTCGTCTTGAATTTTAATTTTCTTATCAGTTTCCTCCTCCTACCATTATCGTTACAAATGTCGCCCAATATTTTTTAAAATGACAAAAATACTCTTACTCAGTCGAGACACTAAAACTGTATTCGAAACTAAAAAATAATATAGTTTTGCTTTCTTAAATATGTTCAGGAAAGACATTATTAGATTTATATGAAAAATTGTTTCTATAATAATAAAATTGTTGGTGAGTATCAAGATATTAAGTAAATTTGTAGCATGTTTAGCTATTACCCATGAATAAAATAAGAGAAATGTATGAAGAAAATGTGTCATCATATCAAGAAGATGAAAAAAAAAATGAAGAACCATTTGATGAATCTGTGCATTTTGTTTGAAAAAAAAAACTAAAATGTACAATTTACTTCTTTAAATTTTCAGACTACTACAGGTAGTGTTCTAAAACTCCCCCCCCCCGCCTAGGCGCTAGGCCCCTCTCTACCGCCTAGACTTTCTTAGTCGCCGCCTGATCGGTTAAGTCAGCGCCTACACCAAACCTCGGCGTCGACCTTAATTTATTTTTGTAGCTTTGATTTTGTGGCATGCAGTGACCGAAGAAGGAAGGGGGCGAATTAGAGAAGGAAGGGGAGTGGTAATGGTGAGACAGAGAGGGAGGTAGAAAGAAAAGGGGTTTTATTTTGTGGATTAATATTCAGTGGGATGAAAGAGGGGATAGATTAAAATGTTAGATCTAGGAGGAAAGAGATTGGAGGATAAAAAAATAAGAGTCTGAAAGAATACTATAGCACGGATTCTCAAGAGAGATCAATGTGATTACCAATGTAGTTGTGATTGTAGCTACAATGAGAATCATAATGAAACAACAAATAATAGTAGCAGCGGAAGATTGATTTTAATACAAAACAAAACTGAAAAACTGAACTCAGGTTTTTACCAAAAACAATCTACAAGTTAATACTTGTAGATCCAGCCTCAAGGCCACAAAGATTTCACTAAAAGAATAATTGTTTAACACAAAAAGAATGTGAAATCAAAACACAAAAATATTCTCACAAGACAATGAATCTTGGAGAACAAAAACCCCACATAAACTAGTTAAACAAAACGTGGGAAGAAACAACTCAGCCTTCACAAATAGTTTTCCAGAAATCTGATGTTACTGCCAATGTTGTAACATTGACAGCCTTCAGCGAGTGAATGATATATCTTCAGGTCTGGAAAAACAGCTTCAGGATTTTCTGCTTCTGCTCACAGATGAATTGTATTTGTTCTCTCTCTAAAACTCTACCTCCAGCCCGTTTCCTTGTTCAGAATATATAGATGGCGATCCCTACACAACACGGCAAAAGAGACCATCTACTGCAAGGAAAAAATTTAGTTATTTAAGGGAAAAATCAACAACTTACCAAACTTGTAAGATTTTGTTACCAAATGTGAAGGAAGTCAAGAGACTTGGTTTGACTAGGATTTTTGCCAAGATTTAGTTACCAAATATAAACATTCGAAATCTAGGTTAAGATTGTGATACCAAAAACTACCAAAACTAAATCTATCAACTAATTACTAAGTTAATACAAACTTCCCAAAAATCCTATTTTGACCAAGAAAGGTGAAGGCGAGTAAAAATAGGCCTTGCCTATTTTACCCTTACAATCACCCCCTTTGTTGAACATTTCTGGTCAAATCCAACCAAAGTGTTCCAAGACCAAATCATATAATTTCCTGCAAAGGTTAAAGAAAATAACCAAGATAATCACCCCCTAAACATGAGTACTAATCAAACATAATGGCATGGCATATCAACCAAGTATAACCAACCAACCATGGAGCAATGTAAATGTTTAGGAGATCTGCACTCAAGGTTACAAATGTAATCATAGAACAATGTAAATGTTCAACCAACAAACCAAGTTTTAACCACATAAGTTTACAACCACAAAGTTTTAAGAACCACAGATTTCAAGAACTCAAGATCGCACAACTTCACCTGTTCGCCTTTTAGGATCATGTGCAGCCTTCAGAGCAAAGAAACATCTGGAACACTTGCACCACCCCCTATTTGGCCAGAATGTAAGGCCAACCATGCAGAATACTGAGCAGCTAAAGATGTGAGTAGAGTAGTCTGTGTAGCCAGGATCTCCAACTGAGAGTGTACCATGGCTAGCTGTTCAGAAACAAAAGCAACAGACATTGGGGTAGTAGGGTGTGCAGAAGTGGCCGATGTAGCTACATTGGATGGAACATTGACTGAAGTAGAGGCAGTTGGCAGTGAAGAACCAGGAACAGAAGTTACAGGTGCATATGGATGTATAAGGGGCAGATTCACAACCCTATCTCCCCTTAATAGTTTTGCTGAAATGTGAAGAGGTTCAAGAAGAGGAGACAACCTAGTAGAAGGAAGAGGAGAATATCCTTGGGAAACTAGGATTTTATATATCAAAGATGGAAAAATTAAGGATCTCTTATCTCCTTCAGTTTCAGCCAAAGAGGAGATATTTCTAAAAACAAAATAACCAAAATCAAAAGGTCCATTTGTCCCAATCAGGTAGAGCACCTTAGCATGCTCCTCAGTAAGTGTGTTGGAGTTTGTAGTGGGTGACCAGTTTGCACAACATACTTTGTGCAGGAAAGCATAAATAGAGGATAATTGTGAGGTGCTAAGTGATGTGCCTTTAGCAGGCCATTTAGACATAGTCCCACCAGTAAGCTCAAAGACACACAAGTTCAAATCAATATCCATCTCAAAGGGACCAGATTCAGGTGTGTTCATCATAGTGTTGATGACAGAAGAAGAGAACTTATACCATTTTCCTCTAACAAACACTTTTTCAAAATGGGCATCAGAAGGTGAACAAATGCGTTTTTCAATGTTTGTATAGAATTCATATATCAAATCTCGAAAATAAGGTGTAGCTGAAGAAATTGTGCCTAGTAAACCTCTATCAGAGAAAAAAGAGGTGAGATTCTGTGCATTCAATTTAGTAGATAGAATATTTCTTTCATCTACAATCTTTCTAGAAGTGTTATATCGAACGGAAGCAGGTTTAGACACAAATTTAAGAGAGAAAGGAGTACCCATCGAAGAAGCAGTGGCCTTAGAGCGTTTGGATGTAGCTACATTTGTAGCTACATTTGCAGTAGACAGCCGGCTTTGAGTGAATCGAATAGGGATTTCCTCAGAATCTGCACTAGCTTCTGGAGTTGCCTCTTTGCTTTCAAAGTTTTTATCAGAACTATCATCAAATTCGAACGAGCTAGGTTGTTGGGGCAAGTCGGCAGCCGGAGGTTATGGAGTTGGAGTCACATTCTTCAATTTTACCAAATATTCGGCCAGAGTATTGTCTTTCTCAGAAAAATTTATGTTAGCATTTGACTCAGAGAGAGAGAGCTAGCTTCAACATCAGATGATTCTTTAGCTTGTGTAGATGAATCTGTTGGAAAAACCACTCGGGGTGATGGAATTGGGTAGTCATCATCTCTGGTGGCATCTGGAACGGGAGAAATTTTGGTAGAAGCAGCTGGAGTTGATGGTTCTTGAACAACAGGGGTCGAATCGGTTTTGGGAATGAAGTCGACATCATCAGGATCACTCTCAATGTCCACACTTTCTTCGAAAATTCCTGGAGTAACCTTGTTTTTCTTGGCAGCGAGAATGTCTTCAACGCTAGGATCTTCATAATTGGATGGGATTCCACGAAGCCATTTCGATTTCCTTGTGCTAGGGTTACCAATTTGGGGTAACCCGGACAAATCTCCCGGATTATCCACATCAATTGCATTGCCCTTTTCTCCAGGAAGAATTATTGTCAGAGGTTCTGGGAGAGGTTGAGCAATTATCATCGCAGTTTCTGGATTTTTTTGGGGAAGAAAGGGGGCTGGATGTAGCTTCATCGAAAGCTACATCAGCGGGTGGATTGACTTTTGGAGATTCATGTTCAGATGAGGAAGAATCCATGGAGAGATTTCGGTGATGAGTACAGGAGAGATGGTGAGAAACAAGAGATAGAGGAAGAGAAATGATCTGCTCGAAAATTACTCAGCCGGATTTTGAAGATGGAAGCTTCTGGGAGAAGTGTTTCTCTCAACCTGTAACACAGCACTAAAAACACTACTAAACCCAATTAGCCGTTAATCCTCATTAAGATGATGGAATGTGAGAAGTCCTAATCTTTAACTCAAATTTCAAAAACTCAGATAAAAACCAAATATTAACCACCAATATAGAAGAGATAAAAATCTGATGTTATTGTCATGAGAAATAAGTGGAGGATTTAATGTGAGAAAATAACTACAAATTTCTAATTTTAAAATTTGAATTCTAAAAAATGATCAAATATTTTAAGAATGCACAATACTCAATTAGCCAAAATTGTAATCACACAAGACTGTCAAAACCAGTAATTATAGACCAGTTCAGAAATCCATGGTGAACACATAGATTATACAACCACATAAAATATTAACTTGGTGAGCAATGGGGCAGAAGTTGCACTAATTTGTTAATGAAAAATAGAAACTTAAAGGGCTGATATGATCAACAACAAAATGTCCTAGAATGTATGCCTAACATGTTCAGAAAAGCAAAATAATGCAAGCACACACATGTGATATGTCTAGATCATCGGAATGTAGTTCCCAATGTAGCTGCATTGGAAAACACATTCGCCAAAGTTGTGATTTTATGTCCAAATTCTCATCTTTTCTTCACCAAATAAACACAAAGACTCTCATAAACACAATATGTACTTTATTTCCCTATGAGAATAGCTTTACTTTATTTCAAGCATATTCAACATAAACCACTAGGAACCTTTCACACTATTTACCAAGGGTAGCAACTTAACTTATTGATCAACCCATGAAATCCGAGGATTCACAGTTCTAAAAGAAAGATGCCACAACCTTGTCCATAGGTAGCTCTTTTCCATAAGGTAGCTTTCACACTTTGTCAATTAAAGGGAGTCAATTTAGTCAAGATCAACCCAGGAAAGCCTAAGCTCCATAGTACATTGACAAATTGCCGCATCCTAAAAATTTCAAAAGGTAGCTCTTTCCTTTGTGGTTTAAAAATTTTCAATTTCAATACAACTTTTTAGGGAGATGGTGAGGAGAATTAGAACAAGATAATCACAACACATATTGAATGTATATCCAAAACATCAAACAAAGGTACTAAAAACATACAGAGTGAAACTAGTGTGCCCCTTAAAAACAATGCAAGATGCCTAAATTATTATTATTAATTTTTTTTATAAGTGAGGGATTACATGGCACACATACCGAGAGATTTTCTAAGATTTATTAATCTCTCAAAATCTAGACTCTTTGTGAAAATATCAGCCAGTTGATTTTCTGTTCCCACATGTTCAATGCAAACAATGTCTTGTTCAACCAAGTCTCTAATGAAATGGTGTCTTATGTCTATGTGCTTAGTTCTAGAGTGTTGAACAGGATTTTTAGCTATGCTTATGGCACTTGTGTTGTCACAATACATGGTTAATATATTACTGTGTAAACCATAATCCTTTATCATTTGTTTCATCCACAAAAGTTGTGTGCATCCACTACCAAAGAACTATATACTCGCAGATTCATTGCCGATAGTGCTACACAATTTTGTTTCTTACTAAACCATGAAATCAGGTTATTTCCCAAATAAAAACATCCACCAGATGTGCTTTTCATGTCATCTACACTACCAGCCCAATCAGCATCGCTAAATCCAACAAGATTGGTGTTTGTGTGCTTAGTATACCACAAACCCATCCCACAAGTCTCACCAACATATCGAATTATTCTTCTCATTGCTTTCAAGTGAGAGACTTTGGGGTTTGCTTGATACCTAGCACACAAAAACAAACTGTACATAATATCTGGACGGGTGGCAATTAAATACAACAGACTTCCAATCATACTTCTATATAAGGTATGGTGAACACTTTCAGATTTTTCATCTTTATTGAGTTTATTGGATGTACCCATAGGGGTTTTCTTATGTTTTCCATTCTCAAGATTGAATTTCTTCACCAAGTTAAGAGCATACTTGGATTGAGATATGAACATCCTTTCATGTGATTGTTTAATCTGAATTCCTAAAAAATAGGTCAACTCTCCAACCATACTCATCTCAAACGTGGAAGTCATGCAGTTAACAAACTCTTTTTCCAGGGACTTTGAGGTGGATCCAAACACAATGTAATCAACATAGATTTGAGCTATCAAAATGTGTTTGTCTTGATTTTGAATAAAAAGTGTTTTATCCATCTCTCCCCTTCTAAACCAACTTTTTAAAAGGTGGTCTGTAAGCCTCCCATACCAAGCTCTAGGAGCCTGTTTGAGACCATACAAGGCCTTTTTTTAACTTAAACACATGACTGGGTTTATGGGGGTCCTCAAAACCTTTTGGTTGTTCAACAAAAACTTCTTCTTCAAAAATGCCATTTAAGAAAGCACTGTTCACATCCATTTATTGAAGAGTTATGTCAAGAAAACATGCAATGGCAAGTAGTAGACGAATGGACTCAATACGGGCTACAGGAGCAAAGGTTTCATCAAAATCCACCCCTCAACCCGTATACCCTTGAGCCACAAGTCTAGCTTTATTTCTTATTATCTCTCCCACTTCATTAGTTTTGTTTTTGAAAATCCATTTTGTTCCAATAACATTTATTGAAGTGGGTCTAGGAACAAGATACCAAACATCATTTTTTGTAAATTGATGTAGTTCCTCTTGCATGGCATTTATCCAGCTTTCATCCTTAAGAGCCTCTTGCACATTTTTGGGTTCAATGGTGGAAACAAAACAAGAAGCATGAATTTCATCAAATTCTAGTGTGGACATGCATGCAAGTTTCTTATAATCCACCTTACCTTTCCTTCTTGTTGACACACCATCCTGTACATTACATATGATATGAGAAAATGGATGTATTTTCTGAATCTTGCTTGGAATATCAAGTCCCCCGGGCCAACCCGGATTGAATACCTTCCCCGATCCGACTGCTGCTCCAAATAGCCAGCCGTGCATTTTTTGTCCAATGTGACTTCCGATGTAGCTACATTCAACCATTATCATTGGTGATGCATCCTCGAATCTCATCATTTGTAATGCTGAATTTGCCGAACCTCGTTGGATTATCGGATTCAAACCAACGCTTCGGATCAAAATCTCCAAAATCAAGGATCCCCGAAACATCTTCTTCAACGCTTTGTGACCAAGATCAAGCTGGGATCATCAAAAACAATGTTCATAGATTCCATAATAGTCTTTGTCCGTAAATTAAAAACTCTGTAAGCTCGACTATTAGTAGAATAGCCCATGGAGACACACTTATCACTCTTAGAATCAAACTTGGAAAGTTGGTCTCTATCATTGAGAAGGTAGAATACACAACCAAAAACATGAAAGTATTTTAAGGTTGGTTTCTTTCCAAGAAAAATTCCATATGGAGTCATTGTACTACCTAGTCTTAAGAAAACCATATTTCCAATGGGACAAGTTTATTTAAGGCTTCACCAAAATCTTTTAGCCAAATTTTTTAGGTTAACATCACCCTAGCCATCTCTTGTAATGTCCTATTCTTTCTTTCCGCCACTCCATTTTGTTGTGGAGTTTTGAGCGTAAAATTCATGTGAAATACCATTGAGGTACAATAATTAGAAAGGATGAGTTTGCATATTCCGTGCCATGATCTGATCTAATTCTAATAAGCTTAGATCATAAAGTTCATCACATCTGTAAAATTTTGAATGCCTCAAAAGTTTCGTGACTTCTCTTAAGAAAATCACCCAAGTGTATCTCAGAGAAGTAATCCACATACAAAGGCATATTTTTTCTACCTAACCTCTCACCTTTCAATGGGGACCCATGAGGTCAAGAGATGAATCATCTCTCGACACCTGGGATGTGGAACATTGTGTTATGGAAGATAAGATGCCTTGGTTTGTTTACCTTTTGGCAAGGGCCACATACCTTTGTATAATTCTTTTCCAAATTTGGCAATCCTTAACAAAGATCATGTTTTATTAAGCTCATGAAGCTTACAAAAACTCATATGACGAAGTTTTTGATGCCAAAGATCCAATATCAAGACTAGCTTTTGGCATGATTGATCATTGTTGAACATATAATCAATTGTCGATGACCTTGTACCTGTCAGAACACATTTGTTAGTTTGATCAAAAACTTCACAAGAATTTTTATCAAACCTTACAAGGTCATCATCACACAATTGACTTATGTGCGATCAAATTTGTTTTAAGTCCTTCCACATGGTAAACATTCGTGAGATTTGGAAGGCCTTAACATTCAAATTGTTCCTTTACCAATTATTTTGCCTTTGGCACCACCACCATAGGTCACTCGACCCACCATTGATGCTTACATAATCTTTCAAATTTTCAATGAACTTTGTCCATGAGCACCCATAAAAGTACCATGATCCGAAGAATATGAGATTTTTAAAGGAAGTGAAATAACATTGCACATCAATATCATTCTTGCAAGGGACATATATCAAACGGCTGCAATATTTGCCTTTACACTTGTCATTACAAGTTTTAAGCCCACATTTGTTTAACAATTTTAGGTTGATGTTTTTGAAAAACATTTTCTCGATGA
>CM028382.1:70117697-70165955 GCA_013146195.2 Codonopsis lanceolata | reverse complement strand
TTTTCCATTCTTGTGAAATAAGACTTGGTTTCAACTTATTTCTTTTCATCTCAATGTCAGGAATCTGGTCATTCGCTCCTCCTCAAATTCGAAGAATGAGGTTCGTTTAATTTTTTATTTTTAACTTCCTACACTTTCTTCTTTACATCTAAAGGTAAATCACTTAAAAACCAATTATTTTTAATGCATTTGTTATCTTTTCTCTGTCTTTGTCTTGGGATTTTTAAAAAAAACCCAATTAGTAAAACTTAATAACTAGAATTCCACCAGCGAACTTTCTGTTTTTGGAAAGTTCTTGATTTTAATAATAGTAGTACTGAAGTGGATTCCATGTTGGCCTCAAAGCTAGGTTCTTCCTTCAGAAAAACTACGATAAAGATTATAAACCTTTATTTTTCATTTTACTGCTAATTTATGGAAAGTTTGGTGTAGTTGGCGGCAAAGGAAGATGACAATTGACTAATGATATCCTTTTTTCTTTTTCAGTAGTGTCTTGGTAGTAGCATCCTCCCAATTGATGAAAGTTCCGTAGAGGACAAGGTCGTAATTCATGGCATTTCTGTTTGTTGGTGAGTTTAAGATTGAGAATGATTTACGCCTATTGGTGGAAGTGTTTAATATTTGTGCAACTAAACCATCCTTTTAAAGTACTTTGGTTTCCATTCTTGTGAAAATAGACTTAGTTTCAAATTATTTTCAGGCTCTTCGTCAACTCAAAGTCAATAATCTGGTCATTCCTTCCACCTTCAGATTTGAAGAAATGAGGTTCTTATAATTATTATTTTTCACAGACACTTTCTTCTTTACATCTAAAGGTAGATAACGAAAAACAAATTTCAAAACCATCGTTATTTTTAATGCATTTGTTAACTTAATGTTTTAATGAAATCCCCACCACTGCTCCCCTTAAATCACACCTTTCAGCTCATCTCCCTTTAGGTTTTAAATTTCTCACGCTTTTGTTTGCAGATATCACTTGTAAGATTATTATGTTTCTAATTTTGTTAGTTTTTTTCTCAAAACAGATTTTTCTGAAGCTCTCTTAACCCTATGGAAGTTGTACATAGGTATTACTCCTGACTTGTTGCTTTGATTCTATCTGGTTTTACCAATTGGGCTACTCTTTTTTTTTTGCAAGAGATAATAGTCAAGGGTTTTTATATATATACCTTGTTTAATTTTCCCAAAAATGTAGATCTATTTGCTGAGAGAGACAAGTCTGGTTGGGAATGCGAGAATTGGTGGATGCTCGAAATGAAAAGGCATCATTTGAAAAGGTTTTCTGTTTTGGTAGAATGACTAGCAATGCTGCTAGGGTGGGGTCACAAGTACACATGTTTTGTGTTTGTTTTTAGGTAAAATTAATTTCCTTCTTTGTGTGTTACAAGTATTGTTGTAGTATTTGACATTACTATAGTTTTAAGGTTCTATGTATGTGAATTTTGCCCATCTCAATAATTTCTAAATAAATTCCTATCATCAACTTTCCATTCACAAACTTGATGGAAAGAGGCATGGGCTTTCTTTCTTTTCTCCTCATCATTTCTGCCATATTAGGTTTAAATCTAACCAAAAGTAAATCTAAGATAATAATTTGGGAATGGAGAAAGTATTTTGTCCAATCAGATCTCTAGTACAACAAATAATGCTAGCTAGTAAAGTGGTAAAAACTGATTGAAGTGTCTTCTTGTGATAAGTTATAAGTATACTTTGTATAAAGTATGAAATATATTTTTACCAATTGGTTTAGTAAGAAAGTGAAGCTTTGTATCAATATATCTAATAAGGCACACAAATACCAGCACAAATCAAAGACTATGATATCACCAGTAGATACCCATATTGGAAATGTTCAGCAAGCAAACTCTATGCTTATCTTGTGACAGAGATTTACACCCCTTTCATTGTTGCGAATATTGAGGTGTGGTTGATTTTCTTATAAATTGTTTGAACTAATTTCAACGTTACTAGTTGGTTCAGTTCGCCTACGAATAACTAATTATGGTAATGCTTTAACTGATTTATTCTTTGTGCATTTAAATTCATGTGCCCGCAGTTACATTCCATTAGCCGGTAGAGCGATCAGAAAGAGAAAATTTAAATATGTACAAGGCTTTTATAGGAAAAGAAAATTTAAACATGTACAAGACTTTTATAGGAAGAGTCGTTACAAAAAAATTGAATGATATTGAAGCTCATAAAGAATTATTCAGTTATAGATGAATTAACGCATTGTGTCATGGTCAAGAGGTTATAGAGGACACAATCAATTAACAACTGTAATGTGTAAACAGTGCCTAAAAATTGCGTATGGGACTTTTCTTTTACTGAGTGCATTTGGTTTTGAATTAACTCATTGTGCCATGGTCTGAGATGAAGATTGAGTGTAACGATACCCGCTCAACTCCTGAAGGTTGTGAGATTTTCATATTCCCAGAGATGTTAGAATCCACTGAAGGACGGGACCATAGCTTGATATGATCTGCCCTTCCGACTATATCAACTATGTCTTTGAGTTGACTTGGACCACTAATTAAAGGGTGTTGTCGGGAATATTATTACTGGATTTTGGTTCACGAGGCCTTTGATTCAACTGTGAACAGCTCTCAAGATGCGAGCGAGGCATGTGAACAAAACAATTCCTTTAGGTGTAAACTTAAAATTTTGAAATCGGTATTCTCTGAGAGCTGAAGACATTTGAAGATGTCTCACACTGGAAATTTGATGTAGAGGTCTCTTGATCATATGAACATGGTGCCTCCAAAGTTCTTGCTTCTATGGACCTTAATGCGATGAATCCTTAGAAGATCATAAAATTTTCAACGTTATGCACAAAAGGAAAAAGCAAAATACTAGATTGGGAGTCAAAAGTGTTTGAAATTAGAGGAACATGGTTCTAAAACATCTGATAAAAATAAACAGAGAACAAATTTTACCACTTCTTCAACTTTAGTCGGGATGTTGTTTGCAGATATATATTTAATGTAAACCTGAATGGGATCATCGATATAGACCAAATGGTTGTTTTAACTTTGTACATATAGAAGCAGAAAAGCCCAAGAAAACATTTTCTATGAAAAATAGGTTTAGCACACTTGCAATACTGCGTGCAAGAACCATAAAGGAGCTTGCAATTTACATATTTTTGTAATCCAAAAACGATGTCACATTGAAAATGATCATAATCTGATGAACTGAACAAAATTGAAACTTTTCTTGATCTTTCCTAAGAATCATAACAAAGAAAATTATCTACCTTCACAAAAGAATGATGTTAAATATCAAGTCTTGGCTGACTTCATCTTCTAGTCATACTTAGGAAAGAAACCTTAGTGACCAAGCAAATGTGACATAAACCCAGATTTGAATGAAGAAAAAGGTATTGCAGACAAGAAACCAGGTGATGGTGATTGGGAGGTGGGTCATTAAAAGATTTAAGGTCCGAGAAAATGTTAAAATGGTTGCCGAGGAAAGCACCAACGGAAATGGCAGGGATACTGAGTAGAAGATAGATGGTGCAGATGCCAAGGCAGAAGTGATGCAATCAAGCTTAGCCCTTATCCATCATGGGTTCCCAGCAAAAAAAATTACTCTCTCCGTCCCGGATAAATGTTTCTACTTTTTATTTTGGATGTCCCAATTAATGTTCTTAAAAACTTATGGTGTACAAACTTTCTATCATTTTTCCTAATCTATCCATTCATTTAATACTAACATTATTACATATCCTAGAAAGAGAGTGAGTGTAATGGGTATATAATTAATGTGAGAGAATTTGTGTAATGGGTATTATTGTCACAACATATTTGACAACCCATTATTGATTACATTTCTTAATCCTTATATTTTATCCACTATGAATATTTATATGGGATAGAGGGATACTATTAAAGCCCAAAATAAAAACCAAAGTCGGCCATTCATGTTTTTCAAGGGGATCAAATTTTTTTTGGGGCAAATTACAAGTGAGTACAATTTTAGAAACATCTTTTCATCTAGGTCCAGCAATTTTTCAGACATTTCATATAACTACAAATTGGGTGTCAAATGACAAAAATGTCATTAATAAAGATAAATCTCATCCGTCCTAGAAAAACCAAAAAATGTTGATGCCAAAGCTTGATATCGGCTTGTTTTCACATTGTTTTTCCACCAAAAAATTCAAAAAGCATTGCCAAGGCTTGACCGATGTTTATTCAAAAATGTTTCAAAAAATGCTAATGCTAAAGCCTGGCATCAACACTCTTTTCACAGTTTATTCAACCAAAAAAATTAAAAAATGCTGATGCCAAGGCTTGGCATCAGGAATTCAAAAATGTGTCAAATAATGCTGATATCAAGGCTTGACATCAGCACTGTTTTCACAGTTTAGTCAACAACAAAAAATTCAAAAAATGTTGATGCCCAGACTTGGCATCAGGAAGACCAAAAAAAAATTCAAAAATGCTGAATCCATCCATCAAGTTGACAATCCAGGCATTAGGTTGATGCCAAGGCTTGGCATCAGGACCTACCTTCCCTATCATCAACTTCACTGTAGGTTTCACAGTTTATCCGCCATCGCCACCAATGACATCCCTCTGATTCCGGCGAAACCTCTCTGCTGATGTCGATGCCCCTATCTCACTTTCATCTCCTAAAGCAACCCCAATCGCCGGCCTCGCCAACCCCAAGTTCCGGCTGTCTTCATCAGAGCCTCCAACGTCATTGTCAGTCCAGCCTCCAACACCATCCTTCTTCATCTTCATTTTCAGTCAAAGAGGCAACACCTAATAGCCGAAAGATCTGTCCTTCATCCTCAGTCCTACTACTCCATCTCCGGCCAAAGGACCCAGCAACAAGCTCCACCAAAGCAGGCCCTTTCACTGAGAGAGCAAATCTGAGATGGCAGGTGTTGGTCCAGCGATGGAAGAAGCAGAAGAGATCAGTCGGATCTCTGGGCTACTAAGGGAAATCAGCCAAAGATGAAGATGGAGGTGGATACATGTTGGATACGAAATCGAAGCTGGAGTGGCCGCCGGGTTTGAAGGCCGGAGAGAACTCGCTTGGCGAAGCCCGCCGATGACGGTGAAGACGACATGGCTTAGGCACTGCCTTGTTGCAAACTAGGAGATGAAGAACAAGGATGTAGATGGCGGCTGGGTTTGTTTTTGGATGAGAGGATGGAGCCGGCTGGGTTTAGATTTGGCCAAAACTGGGGAGGAGATGGGTGAGGCCGAACTTTGTAAACTCTCGAAGATCAGGTTGTTGCCAAACAATGATGCCTTTTCCTTGAGAAGCAATGAGGATGAATTCACCACATAAGGCTAAGCAAGAAACAGAGCCGATGTGCCTAGAAAGAACAGCTAGTGATCGGTAGGAGTGGAAACATGGGGATTTGAAATTGGAGATTGAAACGATAAGACGAGGTCGGGCTATTGTCCACATATTCATTATCCCACTTGTAAGAATACGTGCATAAAGGGGCAGTTACGTATTTTCGCTCCAAAATTGTACATGGAAGATATGTCTAAAAAATAGCTGGATGCATTTGAAAACATGTTTTAAACGATGTACCGGCTTGTATTTATTTTTTATTTTTTTGATCAACTTTGATGGGCTGCCCAAAATGTTCTAGAGCTCAAAATTTGGTGTATAATATAGGGTGAAATTCAGGTCGGGTCTACTATTTGAAGTTTCTAACCTTTCCAATCAAGTTTTTTTTTTTCAATTGGAAAAGACTACTTTTTGAAATATTGTTCAAAAAATGTCATCATCTCCTTCAACAGCTCTGTCAACACACTTTGGATTCGAAAATTACCATTGTTGGGCAACGAAACGAGGATCGACATGCGGTCTGGGTTGAGGCGGCGTCCTTTATAGGGATTCGGGAGCAACACCTCCCAAAAGGTAAACAAGTTTTCTGAATCATTAACTACGAAAATTTAGTGAAAATGTGTTGGGTTAGAGGATTTTCATAGTAGGGACGAAAGCGAATGAGGGGGGAATAAGAAGGCTTACGATGGAGGAGAAGGAAGAAGAAGACCGAGGAAGGACATGGTATGTTTCATTACGATTTTGAACCCCGGTGCAATTAGACTAGACATTTAAACTATTGAACTGCGGTGCAAAATTAATGAAATAAAATTGATGAACCACAGTGCAATTAGACTAGGTAGTTAACTATTGAACCACAATAAAAAAAATTAATGCAATAAAATTGATAAACCGCAGTGCAATTAGACTAGGTAGTTAAACTATTGAACCGCAGTGCAAAAATTAATGCAATAAAATTGATGAACCGCGGTGCAATTAGACTAGACAGTTAAATTATTGAACCGCTATGCAAAATTAATACAATAAAATTGATGAATCACGGTGCAATTAAACTAGGCAGTTAAACTATTCAACCATGATACAAAAATTAGTGCAATAAAATTGATGAACCACGGTGCAAAAATAATGACCTCCATAACACGCCTACAGTTCATTAAGGGTATCATAGTCATTTTGCTACAACAAATGACTTTTTTCGGTTGCAAAAAGAGATATGGTACTTTAGCGATTAAAAACTTTTAAAAGTGGTCCGGCCCGCAATATCTCATATAATATATGGAAAGGCATGAATGTCTAGTTTCCAACCCATCAAACAAATCTCAATTTCGAGCTTTCTAGAAGGAGCTAGACCCAAAATACTACAAGCTGGTCATAATAGACGAGAGTGTTGACTTCTTTTATTCTAGATTCATCTTGTTAGTTTCTAGACATTCTAGATTAGCTCCCCCCCCCCTTATTCCTTTTCATATTTCATACATTGTATGAAAGTCCTTGAGTCTTATCCCAACATTTATGATGATGTTATCCCTTTTGTTTTGAGCACTATATAAACTCAAGTGCTCCTTCGATCATTTGTATTCAGTTTTGAAAGATAATTGAAGTATTGTTCATTCTCAAATGGAGAGAATATTGTAAGTTTGTGAGGTTCTTGAGAGAAGAATTCTCCAACATTAAACTTATCAAGTTCGAAGAGTAGAGGGATTGACCAAGTTTTACTCCCAATTGATATGATCAAACTAGACTACTCTTACTAATTTCTACGAATTTCAATATTGATTTTCATCCAAAAACTAACCCTTTCCCCCAACTTATAGTCATCTCTATCTTTCTCTATTTTCATTATGTTCACACTAAAGCTAATCAAAAAGCAAAACTTGGACTTGCATTCACCAAAAGAAAGTAGAAGATTGTCTCTGAAATCTCTAAAATGAAAATAAACATAGATCACATCGATCAAAATCTAAAAACAAGATGTATGTGCAAATGGAAGGAGAGAGAGAGATATATATAGGACCTTGAAAGTGGATCTTCTGAGCTGTCTTGTTATGATTGACCAAACATTTCTTAAGCATTGCACATATCTTCATTATGGTTGTCTATGATCTACTTTATGTTTTTCTGTATTGCACACATCTCATCTTCATTATGGTTATTTGTTATCTCAGTTATGCTTTGTATCATCTTCCGTTCACTACTTGAGCCAAATCATATTTGTTGACTTTTCCATGTTAGTTTAGATAACAAACATATTAGTAATCTATATTACAATAGAGTTCACTCTCACACATGTGCAATTGACTACAGCTATTTAGAGGTTGAGATTAAATTATCTTAAAAATTTAATGGTTGAGATTCACTCTCACATTCACATGTGTGAAAGTAGTTATCCACTTTTAACTCTTTATTTTCTCTCACCCTGTTCCAAAGTTACCCCCTACAATTAATATTATGAACAGACATACCTTGAGATTAATCTTTTAAACCATTACCCCTTACAAAACATTAACCTTACATTAATATAATCTCACAATAGAGCTCAATTACCACTTGAAGTAATGTACCCCTCAACTGTAACATTTTTTTAAATTGCATCTTCTATTTAGACGTTGGCGTTTCAATTGACGAAATCAGATATACTGGCACCGTGCCATAAGCACAGACACGAAGATCTAGTATTTTCATAATATGGGGACCCGCTACCATATCTCATCTATTTGGTGCATATCTGATTCATATTTATCTCTTTGACACCATTTGTTCTTCACGTGTCTCACCTGTCGAGTTGGTATGTGTTTCAGTTGTGACTCAACCCTTTTTTGTATTTTCTCCCCAACTATTGTATATACTAGTTATAGAGCCCGTACTCTGCATGGGTTTTTTTGGGTAATAATACTACTATAATTTTTAAACTGATTAATGCAGAGAGGCAAAATCACTTAAAGTTAGGCACATCGGAAATGAATTAAATTTAGGTAGGGAGACAAACCTCTGTGCAACATTTTTGATCCGTTGTCAGTTGCGGAACAGCTATGGTGGATCTAAATGAAAAGAGGTCAGAGAAAGTGATTTAACTTTTGATTTTCTGGATTGATTCTTTAATCAAAGACTCTTTTATCTAAAGACTTTAAAACCAACACCACATTCGAACCATGTGGTATACATAGTTTCCATTAGTAATAATAGTAGTAGATAAAAACTTTTTAACCAACATTCATTTATAAACAAAGTGGATACATATTTTTTATTGATAATAACAAAAGACGTCTTTATCTAATGACTTTTATAACCAATACCCATTTCTAAATAATGTGAGATACATTTCTTTGTAACTAATGTGAGATACATCATCTAAAAACTTTTTAAATCAATATCACTTTTATAACAAATGTGAAATACTTCTCTTCTATTGCTAATAATTGTAAACTTTTAAAATCAGCATCACTTTCTAACCAATGTGTAATACATATCCTCATTTGGTAATAATAGTAGAAGTCTTTTATTTTAAAAATTTTATAACAAATGTAGGATATCTCTTCTATTAGTAATAATAGTAAGAGTCTTTTATCTAAAATTAAAATCAACATCACTTTCTAACCAATGTGAGATATACGTATTCTATTGATAATAATGGTAGAAGTCTTATATCTAAAGATTTTAAAAACAAACATTACCCTCTACCAAATGTATGATACATCTATTCTATTGGTAATAATAGTATTTTTTAAAACCAACATTAATTTATAATCAATGTGTGATACATCTTTTCTATTGATAATGATAGTAGAATACTTTGTAACCAATGTGAGATACATGCATCTATTCTATTTGTAACAAAAAGTCTTTAATCTTAAGACTTTTTAAACCAACATTTATTTTTAAACAATGTGAGATACATATCTTTTATTGGTAATAAGAGTAAAAATCTTTACTATAAGACTTTTAAAACTAAAATCTTTTTCTACACAATGTAATATACACTTTTTTCATATTCTAACAATGTGAGATACTTCTTTTCTATTTCTATTAGTAATAAAAGTTTAAAACTTTTATATAAAGACTTTTAAAACAAACATCTCTTTCTAACTATGTGGTATACATCTTTTCTATTGGTAATAATAATATTTTTAAAACCAACATTAATTTCTAACAAATGTGAGATACATTCTTCTATAGTAATAATAATTTTTATATAAAAACGTTTGAAATCAGCATCTCTTTCTAAACAATGTGTGATACATCTCTTCTATTGATTAAAACATAATAATAATAATAATAATAATAATAATAATAATAATAATAATAATAATAATAATAATATTTTATCTAAATAGTTTTAAAACCAACATCTCTTTGTAAACAATGTGTGATACATCTCTTCTATTGATAATAACATATTTTTTTTCTTTTTCTTTTTTTTTTAAGGTTGGAGGGGACATAGACCTTTCTCCAACCCTTATTTTTTATAAATATTTTAATGCCTTGAAAGGCTACAATTATAGATATATGAGTTTTGAAAAGGCTCTCAACACCTCTCTGTTGAGTAGTGATATACCTTTGGGGCTTACAACGTTAAGATAAAGTAGCTAAATGGGGCCTTTGTAAGGCTTACAATGAAGAGGCTTGAACACCCGACATTTCTATTGAAAGTTAAAGTGAGTCGCTAGTGGGACTTGAACAACCCACCTCCGTTAAAAAAGCTTGAGCTAAAGCTCATTGGTTATTGATAATAACATAAAAATTCGTCTATGAATTTTATAGCCAATATATGTTTCTAAATAATATGGATCTCTTTGTAACCAATGTGATGTATATTATCTAAAAATATTTTAAACCAATATCACTTTCCTAACTAATATGAAATACATATTTTTTTCTATTGGCATTAAGTCTTTTATAAAAAAGACTTTTAATGCCTACATCACTCTCTAACCAATATGTAATACATCTCATCATTTGGTAATAGTAGTAGACGTTTTTTATCTAAAAAACTATCTAAAACCAACATCTCTTTCTATATAATGCGATACATCTATTCTCTTCTTTTTTATTAATAATAAAATTAGAAGTCTTTTTATTTAAGGACTTTTAAAATCAACATCATTTTTTAACCAATGTAAGATTTATCCCTTTTATTGGTAATAATAGTAATTTAAAACCAACATCAATTTATAACACATGCGTGATGTATATCTTCTATTGCTAATAATAGTAAGTCTTTTATATAATCTAAAATAATTAAAAATCAACATCATTTTTTAACCAATGTGAGATATACATCTTCTATTGGTAATAATGGTAGAAGTCTTTTATCAAAAAATTTGAAAACCAACATCAATTTCTAACCAATGTATGATACATCTTTTCAATTAGTAATTAATAATAGTATTTTTAATACAAACATCAATTTCTAACCAATGTGTGATATATCTCTTTTATTGGTAATAATAATAAAATATTTTGTAACCATGTGAGATACATCTCTTATAAAAGTGAAAGTCTTTAGTCTAAAGACTTTAAAATCTAACATTTTCTTTTTAAACAATGTGTTATACGTTTCTTTTATTGGTAATAATATAAAATAATTTAAACTCAACATCATTTTCTAACCAATATGAGAGATACATCTTCTATTGGTAATAATGGTAAAAGTCTTTTATCAAATGACTTTGAAAATCAACATCACTTTCCAACAATTGTATGATGCATTTCGTCTATTTGTACTTAATAATAGTATTTTTAAAACCAACATCAATTTCTAACCAATGTGGGATACATCTCTTCTATTGTTGAAAAAATAGTGTTTTTAGTGAAAGAAATTGTGCAACTTGAGGCACGAATATTTTTACGTGTCATTTGTTTGTTGGCGAAGGTAATTGCGCAAATGTGTTCTACTCGAAGAGAGCATCAAAATTATATATTTAATTGTCCAAATCGAGTTTTGGATAATAAAATATCTTGACTTAAATTATAATACTTGTTAAAAAAATTAGTGTTTTTAGTGAGAGAAATTGTGCAACTTGAGGCGCGAATTTCTTTATGTGTCATTTGTTTGTTGGCGAAGGTAATTGCGCAAATGTGTTCTACTCGGTGAGAGCATCGAAATGATATATTTATTTGTCCAAATTGAGTTTTGGATGAATAAGATATCAAGAATTAAACTATAATACTTATTAAAAAATAAATGTTTTTAGTTAAAGAAATTGTGCAACTTGAGACACAAATTTCTTTACGTGTCATTTGTTTGTTGACAAAAGTAATTATGCAAATGTGTTCTATTCAGTAAGAACATCAAAATGATATATTTATCTGTCAAAATCAAGTTTTGGATAAATAAGATATCAATGCTTAATTAAAGTATGGTGTTAAAAGTGTGTCATTAGAAGTAATATCTCACCTTGAAGAGTTTTATCTTGCATTGGTTAGACGTAATGTTAGTTGTAATTTTTTTTTAAATATAAGTGTTCTACTATTGACAATAGAAGTTATATATACTAATATTAATACCCGTTATCATATTGAATATTATTATGTATTATTATTAGTTAATGGCTAGAAAATCAAAAGTTTTTGAAGTTTCTACATGGATGCTTTAGAATGAAGATTTATCCAAAGGTAGTGAGCTGCTACAACCATAGTGCTCATCACCAACCTTAAATATATACTAGATCTTCGTGCCCGTGCCTATGGAACGGTGCCAGTATATATAATTTTATCAATTAAAACGCCAACGTCTAAATAGAAGCTGTGATTTAAAAAATGTTATAGTTGAGGGGTACATTACTTTAAGTGGTAGTTGAGGGGCGCTATTCGAACTCGACTCATAGTTGAGGGGGTTATTTGTAAGAAGTTATATGTAACTGACCTATGAACGTTTGATTATGCGACGGAATCAACCCCCATGCCCAGATAGTCTCAGTCAATTAATTGAGCTTTATTGTGAGACTATATTAATGTAAGGTTGATGTTTTGTAAGGGGTAATGGTTTAGAAGATTAATCTCAAGGTGTGACTCCTCATAATATTAATTGTAGGGGATGAATTTGTAATAGGATGAGAGAAAATAGAGATTTAAAAGTGGATAACTACTCTCACACATGTGAATGTGAGAGTGAATCCCAACAATTATATTTTCTAAGATAATTTAATCTCAACCTCTAAATAGCTTTAGTCGATTGCACATGTATGAGAATGAGCTCTATTGTAATATATATATAACAAGGTGCTAACACTTTCATTTCCGCATTCCTTCTCCGCTGCGTACGAGAGAGAGAAGCCGTGAGGTATGTGTTTGTTGTTTTGAGCCGGGAATAATTATTCTGACTTCGTAGATGTTATAGGTTTAGTTTAAGCCGTGATAATTAATCTATTACCATTTTATTTGTGGGTTTGACTCGAGGTTTATTATAGAAGGCTTTTGGTGTATTTTATTGGTGGTTATTATCTTCTTTTGAGGTAAGGGAGACTATACAGTACTGATTTTGTGTCAGTTTAATCACATGATTGTCTCTATAATATTCCTGTTTGATTCGTACTCCTATTATTGAAACATGTTTATTGTTATCGGTAAATCTTTGATATTGGTTTGACTTTGAAATAATTCATGTTAACAATCAGTGTGTTTTCTTAAGAAATTGCTATTTTAAACCATCTGGTCAATGATTGATTATTTGGAACGATTTAGTGATACTAATCAGTGGAACGGTTATGAATAATCTAGATACTGTTATTATTGGCACATAGGTTGTTGAGTGCCCATTTTTGTTATGCTCATTTAATAATCTCACCTTGGCCTAAGCTGATTAGTATACTTAATTGTCACTTGTGATCAGTTGTTATTTGATAATACTCGGTATCGTTCTTTGGGTTAATAATCTGTGGTCCATACTTTATATTCATGGACTTTGGTATTTGAATCATATGTCTTGTTCTATTCTGTGGTGCTGTGTACCCCCTTTCTTGCTGGGCTCACAAGCCCATCCCCTACAAATTCTAGTTCTGCAGTTAAGATTTCATCGGGATTTGGATAGCTGCTGTGTGCTCGAGGTTTATCGTAGCGCTCGGTTTTTATATAAAATATCTATGTATTTTATTTAGGCTTTATCAGAAATTGTAATAAAAGTATGTTTGTATAAACATTGATATTACTTATTACTTATTTGTTTCTTCAGCTGCGAGTTACATGTTTTGATTTGAAGTTATTTAATTAGGATTGAATTTTTAGAATACCCGACGGACCCGATCTCGTTTGGTCCCGTGATCAGGGTGGTCACACATAGATCTCGTATCTTGTCTTCACGTACTATGGTTTCCTGTGATCTCCTTTATGTTCTAGATTGTCTTCCTTGCGCTGCTTGCAATTTATATCCTAGCTCCAACATACTTTGACTTAAAGAACAATCCTTGAGCATTGTGCATATCTCATCTTCACTACAGTTAATTGTGATCTCCTTCATCTTCTGGATCGTCTTTCGTGCACTTCTTGAAATTGAGATCCTACTCACCCACTGCTCATGTTACAAGACAGATTTATATTTGAGCCCCACAAT
This sequence comes from Codonopsis lanceolata, assembly GCA_013146195.2. Lineage (NCBI taxonomy): Eukaryota > Viridiplantae > Streptophyta > Magnoliopsida > Asterales > Campanulaceae > Codonopsis > Codonopsis lanceolata. The sequence goes on along the minus strand of CM028382.1, from coordinate 70,152,094 downwards.
AAATTGATCTAAAGAATATTACTGAAGCATTGCGTATATTCCATCTTTACTATGGTTTCCAATTATCTCCTTAATGTTTTGTGATTTCCTTCATCTTCTGGACCGTCTTCCAAGCATTGTCTATATTTCATCTTCACTGTGGTTTCCTACGATCTCCTTACAATTGCTGAAGATTTGAGTATATCTGATATCTCATCTTCACTATGGTTTCTGGTGATCTCCTTAATGTTTTGGATCATTTTTCGTGCACTACTTGGAATTGTGATCCTACCCCCCCCACACAACTCAGTTTTACAAGACAATTACTTATATATATAAAGATAATATAGATAGCTTGATTTATGAATATAATTATGTATGTTTTGGTGACACATTTAATGCTAAAATAAGTCACTAAGGCTCAAAGTGATGGTTTTCATTTATAACATAAAGTGATATTTTTAAGACAAAAGTAACTAATTTAAGGCAAAAAGTGACACAATTTAATGAAAAATAGTGACACTTTTAAGACTAAAATGACACTTATAATATCAAAACTAAAACTTTTAATTTATACATCTGAGATGTATCTATGACTCAATTAACATAGATAGCTCCATTTTACAATTTAAATTTTGTAAATTCGTCTTAGAAAAGACATACTCTTCTTAGAGCATCCATAGTTATGAAGCTCTTCTATCCATCTTTTTTGTGGCCCCCACATACCAAACCATGTTCATCTCAATAACCTCAAATCTTTATCCACTATCAAAAACCTCCAATACCTTTTTTCATAGATTTCACTCTATATATATTTTATATATAAATTTATATAGTGGAGCTGTCAAAACAGGTTAGTCCCGTTGGCTGGTCAGTCCACCCCACCACCTAAAAGAGATGTGTTAGGTTAGGTTGAGATGGGAAAATATGACTTCACTGGGAGGCGGGTAAAATAGTTTGAGTTTGCGCGAGTTGTGGGTTTGATTAAAGGCAGGTTGGCCTGCAATGTTCAAGTTGTAAATAACAAAAGAGAACCACAAATTTGAAACCATGAGCTTAAATCATATTCACTCAAAGCATGATGGGGGTAACTAGAGGAGCAATTTTTTTACTTTTAAGGACTCAATTTGCAATTTTTAAAAGAGGCGGGTAATTCAAACCTGAATAGTCGGATACTCAAAATTTCGAATACTCGTTTTATTCAGATCGGATTCAAATAGCATAAGTTGGCTCGCGATTTTATGGGTCCCGACCCAAAAATAAAAAACCCAACCCGATGTCCACCCCTATTTACATGTGTATACGAATTATATGTTTTATGATTTTTTTAAAATCAAAATCTTAAAATCACTCGATTTGACTCGAAAACACAAACTAGGATAATCATTAAGGAACAAAGAATGTACTTATCTATTGTACAACAAATAATGATGGCTAGTAAAGTAGTAAAAGCTAATGTAAGCGACTTGCCATGATTAGTTATTTGTATAAATGATGAAATATTATTTTACTCGCATTAGTCATTATTATAAGAAAGTTATAGTTTCAGGTATCCCATTGGACTGGCTTTTTTGGTTATTATTTGAAGCTTACAACTCCTAAACTAACTACAAAAATAAAGACTGTCATTTATTGGAATAGTTTATATGATATTGTAACCAAAAAGGGACTACAAAATAGCAAGAGGTTAAAGATGACACGATCAACTAACAACTGTAATGTTTAAAATGTGGCTAAAAAGGGATCTTTCTTTTATTGAGTGCATTTGGTTTTTAATTGTATCATGGTCTGATGAAGGATGTGTGTAACGATACCTGCTTTCCAACTCCTGAAGGCTATGAGATTATCCTATTCCTAGATATGTTAGAATCCACCAAAGGATGGGGACCATTCTTATATTTGTCTACCCTTTCGAAATTTATCAACGATGTCTTTAAGTTGATTGGACCAACAAAGGGTGATGATTGGCTTACGAGACCTTGGATTCACCTGTGCCGAGCTCTAAGGATGCAGCCGTGTGAACAAAACAATTCCTTGAGGTCTCTTGGTCATATGAACATTGCGCCTCCGAAGTTCTTGCTTCTTTGCACCTTAATGCAATGAATCCCTAAAGAATAACATAAAATTTTGGGTTAAGTATACCATTAGTCCCTAAACTTTGGCCAAACCCATTATCAGTCCCCCCAACTTCAAAAAGTTTCACCACTGACCAAAGTAGACCCTTTTTGTTCATAGGAGATTCCTAGCCCTAACGCTGTTTGTGTATTTCCGTTAAGTGAGCATGTGCCACTCACATGTACAAAATAAGGGGGTCATGTATAACATCATCAAAATAAGGGGGCAATGTGAAAATTTTAATACCATCTTCTCCAATCAGGGACTGGTGATCCATGACGGATCTGCCTCCTCCAATCAAAGTGATGTCAGCCTCGTTTTCACCTCATCCCCAACCCAGTGAGCATGCATCTCCTTCTGCATAGTTGCAAGCCCCCATCTCCATGGTTTCGATTTCGTCTCCCCAGTTCGGCATCATCAACACAAGTAGCCCCTGCTCCATTCACTCTCACGCCACCACAGCAAATCCAAAGTTTGGGATAATTGAAATCCCTAATATTGCAAAATAAGTATAATCTGTCCCTAATTCCTTTAATTTCATAGTTGGAATTATTGTTACTTTTTAATTTCTATGCGGTAAGCTTGTCATAATTTGGGCTTGAATTTTGGATGCTTTGTGATTTGTCTGTTTCTAGGTGATATTGTGAGTATACACATTGAGTTAATGGTATTAAAGTTTTGTGATTCCGGCATGGATCATCAATCCCTGACTGGAGATGATGGTATTAAAATTTTCACATTGCCTCCTTATTTTGATGATGTTATACATGGCCCCCTTATTTTGTGCATGTGAGTGACACATGCTCACTTAACGGAAATACTCAAACGACGGTAGAACTAGGGACGTCTGATGAAAAAAAAAGGTTTTTTTTTGGTCAGTGGTGAAACTTTTTAAAGTTGGGGGACTGATAATGGGTTTGACCAAAGTTCAAGGACTAATGGAATACTTAACGCTAAAATTTTCAACGTTATGCACCAAAAGTAGAAAGCAGCATACTTGATTGGGGAGTTGACAGTGTTTGAAATCAGAGGAACATGGAATTTCAAACATCAGAGAAAGATAAACTGAGAGCAAGTGTTACCACTTCTTCAACTTTAGTCGGAATGTTGTTTGCAGATATGTTCGATGCAAATTGAATGGGATCTTAAGCAATACAGACAAAATAATCTCTTGTGCTTCATATATATAAATGTTTGTAGAAAAAAAAGTATGGTTGTTTATGCTTTGCTAATAGAAGCTGAAAGCCCATGAATTCAAAGTTAAAAATAAATTCACCATCATCCATATATTCTAATGAATTTCTAGAATTGACACTTCTGGCAGAAACAGTTCCCTCTTGTTGCTCATACTAGTTAGATACCCAAATCTACGAGTACGTAATATGCAGAACTTAACCCCAAATTTATATAATCAACTAAGAGATCATTTTATTTTGGGTTAATCACATTTTACTTTTGTGTAATATATATTTTAATTGACTCGAACAAGTTTTTTTTTTTTGATAGACATGTGTGATCCATTGTTGGCATGTGGATTTGGCTCGAACAAGTTATATTCTATTTCTTAGTAATAAATTATTTTTTAGTGAAAGAAACATAATTTAAAGTCAAAAATCATCTCCTCATATATAAGTATATAACCTAAACCAACCGGCTTTTTGATCATATCCGGCTAACCTTTATAACTTGATCTACATGATCAAATAGACAGTCACTAATTATGTAACTGTATCCCGGTGAGATTAAAAGTTGGACATACGATTTTAAGCTTAGAAGCGAATAGCGGCTACAGAAAAGGAAGAGCCTTAGGCAAGCAATCTTTACCCACGTTATTTAGAGAAATGCAACATCTGGGGTGAAAAGTCCCAACCGCGGCGCATTCAACATAATCACCTTAAGAATCCCTATTACACACTCATTGAGTCTAATGGTCGACGACAAACATTGAACAAGTCCACCTCCGAACAATGAGACTAGTAGTGTTGCTGGTGCATCATATGGTGGTGGCGGTGGGAGATAGTTTATCGGAGGTGGTTGATCATAATATTGCTTGTGTGCTCTCCGGCCAGTGGTCCTTGACTTGACTGATATTGCTATCGACTCGATGATCAAGAAAATCAACAAGTTATTTAGTGATTTCATGATCACTGCCATTGTTTGAGGTTTTTTTTGAAAGCTCTCTCTTCATCTCTATTATGTTTTCTTTGGTGTAGTTTTCTTTAATTTCTCTTCTTTATTCCTCATTGGTGATTCTTTGTTTCTTTCTATCTTTGTTCTATTCTATTATGGACTTTTTCCTTTTGTGTATTGGTTTCCATTGATGTATGAAATTTCATAGAACTTCTTTTAAAATTTTGTTAGAACTGCTAAACATCGTAGCTCAATAAACTGTTTTTTAATCATTCGGTATTGAAGTGTATTGCCGATTCATGTAGTTGTTTTCATCTATTATCACATGTTATTAGTTTATTTTTGACCAAATTCCAGGAGAAAAAATTGTTGTTTCGAAAATTGAGAATGATTGCTCTCATAAATCCCTAGCTGTAGGAATTAAGTCTATGATTGGTTTGTTTTCACTAATTAATCCTAATCCTGTATTTAGTTTTATATCAATGTTTGTTTCTAGCAAGTCAGAAAACAACTCTTTTGTATTTAAAGCTATCATTTAATTGGGCTATGCTGATTCATTTTAAAGTATCGTTTGGAGTTGTACATTACTTAATTTGGTGGTTTATATGAGTATTTAAATTGCCAATTTAGTAAATTGAGGTTGCGAGATTGGGATCATATGTGATGTGCCCGGCCCAAACCAGGTCACGAGCAAACCACGTGCTAACATCACGTGTCAGTCATGAGCATAATTAATATGGGGCCCACCAGTATAGCTGACAAGGCAACTTAAGCATCGAGCAACGAACAGTGTAACGCCCGTCTACACCTGGCCGGGCATAGGCCTTGCCTGCCCAACCAGGGGCCACGCCCGGGATCTACGTTTACCTCAAAACAGTATACACCAAATAGCCGGGCAGAGCCTTGCTCGCCTGGGCACGCATCAGGCAGGAGGCTCTGGAAACTTGTTTTCCAAGACAAGTCAAAGGCTTCCATAACCGAGCAGAGCACTTACCTTATCTGCTCCTACATTCACGCGGCCAGTCGCTTATCATGCCTAAAATCAAAGGATTCTCTCCTTGATTGATTGGGTATCTATGGAAACTGAATCCCACACGAATTCTTGGTCATTGGGGGCCTATAAATACCCCTTCTCAAACCACAAACAAGGGACACACACTTCCTTGAGCCTAGAAACTCGGTCAAATTCTCTCTTGACCTTCACACTCGATACTTACTCTCTAGGAGGGTTTCGCGAGACCATGCACTTCGGGTTTTCGTGTTCTCTCGGGTTCGATTCAAGCCCGAATATCCGTGATTTTGGCACATCAATATGAGACTATGAGTGAGCGTTGAGCATGATTTTTTTGGTTTAGGGGAAACTTTTGACAAAGAGCAATCAAATAATTCACATTTTTCATAGGTTTTGATGAAAAGACAAACTATTCTATCTAAGCCTATAACAACCATTTTTCTGTGTTTTTTCGTTGAAACAGAAACTTTTTAAAACAAGATACCTGAAACACTTCTTTCTAACATTTTTTTATGTCTCTGTTTCAATAGCTCAAAAACTTTCAAAGAACTCTCAATCTTTAAAAATGAAATTCTTTCAAGGGTATGATGAGTTATGGTTGTATGTGATTTGAATAGAGCAGAATGCTGTAAAAGGACTCATAGTGGATTTTGGTTGTATTGGTATGATGGGGGGGGGGAAGAGTTTAATTAATAAAGTTTTTATCTCATTTCATTGTTTCGAGACGAAAGGGGCTGATTTTAAAATTTTCTCTTTTTATTTGGCGTAATGCTGAAGTATTTCTTAGTAGTAACTTTTATTTCTAAACAACATTAAACAGTTCAAATTTGTACGTACAAGTCAACTCCCCTTATTGTTTCTAAAGGATTTGTGTCTCAGTGCGCCTCACTGCCTCATTGGTGATATAATACAGAACCATTGTTCATTTTCTTACTTTTCCTCATTGAGGTGACAATGTGGGCATATCCATCAAACACAAGTATAGCATTGTACGGAGTATTCTTTGTTATCTCCCTCGATAAGTAGTAATGCTTAAACTTAACATACTCCCAAAAGGAGCCACGACCCATACATAAAGTATATAGGTAAAGGAGTCTTCATCTCTCAAAGTTGGTAACATTCTTTGAAACTATACTTTACCAAGAAACTGTCTATGAACTCCACCAATAACTCTTCTATTTCTCTGATAGCCTTATCCATCAAAATATTAATTACAACAAAAAATATGTTGCATGGTTTGTTCGAGCATCACTTTGTATTTGTCGCAAAGATACTCATTTGTCTACTTCCAACACCCTGACAAAGCTTAAAGCTTATCATGCCAAGGATTCTCTTCCAGGCGCTGTTCTTTATGGCAACGAAAGTGCGACAATTGTTGTTGAAGATAAAATATTTTTTTTTTCAATCTTTTCTTTCATCCTTGTGATTTTTTTTAAAAAATTGATCTCTTTTTTTGCCCGTTAAAATATGATACTATTATGGTGAAAATGTAACATGGTCATATTAATTCCGTATAAGAAAGTGCAAATGAAAAGTATGGTTTTCTTAAATATTTTTTTTGATGTTAGAAAGTAGTAAAAATTAAAGATTTGGATTTATAGGTTCAATATGTCCCTAGGCTGTGGAGGGTAAATACATTTGTTTGAATCATTTCTCCCCTCCTCTATTGTTTCCTCTCTTTTAACAAATTCCCCTGCTTTGATTTTTATTTAATTGTTTAGTTAATCATCAATCTTCCAATTCTATTCAATATATATGTTCATTTACACTTATAATTGCTTATTTTTCATTGTAGGCTTTGGCCTATGATTTTCAACCACAATGCAAATTTGAGTAAAATGGGGGTTGCATAAATTGTAAGCTTTGGCTTTACAGTTTTGCAGATTTTAGTAAAATGGCGGCTGAATTCATTAGGTTTTTCAAGTTTTTTGATGAATGATTGGTTCCGTTACTGAATATAGGAGAAAATTAGGATATGGTCGTTTTCAATTTTTATATCTCTTTGTTTTAAGAGTCTTTCCATGTTTTCTGTTATGCTTTGTCATGAATGTTGTATTGATGTAATATTCGTTTGAGATATTGTTTGATTTAGTTTTACACTTTGAGGTTTGATGCTTACTTCACATCAATCCCTACATTCATCAACTAAAGCTATGTGATTTTGGGAGTGCAAAGATGTTGGTATGTACCTTTTCTCAAAGTTTGAAATTACTGAGATTGTCTGTTGATATTAATCTGGTTTGCTGCAGGTGTTAGGGGAACCCAATGTAGTGCATACATGTTTGCGGTATTATCGGGCCCTCAAATTGATCTTTGGGGCAACAGAATATACAAATGGAATTAATATTTGGTGTGTTTGGGATGAGCTACTTTTGGGGAAGGTTAGATTTTGCTACTTTCTCTATTAGCTTCTTATTCCTATAGATATTCCACTTTAGCTTATTGGGAGGCAAGGCAAGAGTGAACCTATAATTTGCAGAATCTGTACATGAGATTATTGGTCTAATTTGGAAATGTCACTATTATAATTGTTGTTATGTGGTTGTGATATTAATGAATGGAAAATTATGTGTAGTTGGTATGTCCACATTAAGAAGCTACAACTATTTTGACTTCTATAGTCGTTTTTCTTTTGCAAATATTATACTCCCTTTTTGTCTAAATAATAATTGTTCTCCTTTCATTTTTTGTCTGTTCTAAAATAATTGTCTTCTTTCAAAACTCTCATTTAAAATAAAACACTTTTACCAATTCCACCTTACTTTTTCTACTTTTCATTAAAACCACACAATACACTAATATTTATATTACAGTCAATTACTTTTCGTTAAATAATATGTCGTGTCAAAGAGGACAATTATTTGAAAATAGATGAAGTATTTTCTTGGGACCTATTTTGTGTTTGCATCACTTTGACCTCAAATTGCAGCCATTGAGTGGGTTTTCGTAGATACAATCGGACATGGAAGCTTTGCTACTATCACTTAAGCCAAACCCATCATCCAAGACCCTTAGTTTCTGCCCTCTTTTTTTGTTAAAAGGTATCTATACCTTATTACACGATTAAGTTTATCAAACATGTTTTTTGGAATGAGTTGATTTTTATAAATTAGTAGTATGGGATGTCTTTTGTATTTAGTCAAAGAAAAAGGACAAGTTGCATAGTTTTCGTCACAGTGATTTGTTGTATGAACATTTTGCATGACGTTTGATTGAATGTAGAATCATCTCTTTATTTGGTCATAGAATACATGGATCATTTACTTTTTATGACGGCATTAATTTATTTTCAATCCTGAAATGTTATACATCTTCCTTCGCACATTTAGTGAAATACAAATTCAATTGTTTATCAATCGTTGATTTTCCAAGATGGTATTGAAAATTGTAATCCTAGGCTTTTCCAAGTTACATGTTTGTATTTTAACTTTGTAATTTTTTGTTGTTGTGATACGATTGTCTAAGGAATGTTCTATTTGTTGATGTTAGTAGGCATCGAGTGGAACTTTTACTTGAGGATGGCATAGGGGGTGTGCAATTTTGTTTGATCATGATGTTAAAAATATGGTTGGATTGAAGGCATCTTATCCTCCCAAGCTCATGCATGGTCAAGGTCTACCCGTAATCTAATTTTGATACAAAATCAATTAATTATGAGCTTATGTTTTTGTATGAAGTAAAGTTAGAAAGCCATGGAAAAGTATCATTTTGTATATCAAAATGAATGAATACAATTGTAGAAATGATGGAAACTATTATAGTGAGAGTACATGTTGATGTATAATCCACGAATTTGATGAGAATAATGTAGGCAAGGGAAATGAGGATATATTCTATTCTTTTAAAAGTAGTTTTCATTTATTTGTATCTATTTGATCGATAATATATATATACACACACACACACAATACTCTTCTTACGAATTACATGAAACTATCATTTACCCCGATTTTTGTCAATTACAGCTCAAGTGCATCAACGATTATTGATATAACGAATGATGAAGTTTGCCTTAACCCTTTTGTGTAAGTGCCATAAAGATACACTTAGATTGTCTATAACTAAGTAAAATATCATATTTTTGTTATATTCTTATTGTTGGTATAGTAAATGCACGACTCCTTTAAAAAAGAATCCATTTTTAGTAGTTTGACACTTTGTTCAAAGTTACCAATTCTAAAAGGGTTTTGAGGTTTGATATGTGATAGTGATAATGATAGTAATCACACATGTTCAACGACCAAATTCGTATTTAAGAGTATCACGAATGTTAATGTGGATGTGAAAGAAATTAGATGTCATTTAGAATTTACTCCATTTTTGAAAGAAAAACATTTACAATGCAAATGTGGATGAGTGGTGTGGATATGATGTGTCAATCAAATTTGTTCACATTGTGAATAAAAATGTCAATTTTTTATATTCTACTTGGGGGTGTGAATTGTGACACCCCGCTCCTCCGTTATCTCGGTTTGCGTGCTATACTTGCACTTCTTCCTTTGTCGACTGTATGTTTGGTTTGCGAGAGGGTCTAGATGTGTTTGAAAGACCACATTAAGACCAAAACATTATTAAGAGACTCCATATAGTTGTTGACTTGCTAAAGTCACAAGTCGTGACTCGACGATAGTCGGAATGCGACGCGATTGAGGGTTTACTTGCGTTTTGTGTTCGTGACCTCGGTTTGGGTCCTAGACCTCTTTAAGATGGTTTATTAACATGTTTAGATGTATTATACTTCAAGTTGGAGGTGTTCCTTAAGTCTATCGATGATTTGGAAGTTTTGGAGATAGCGTTCGTCTCTATCGCGTAGTTCGGGGACTGAGTTGCGTAATCGTCTCTCCTTTGGGATTCTTATTTCCCTAGTTGTTATTCAACTTTCTAGAAGTATTTAAGCTTCTTCATTAGCCCTTAGACTTGCCTTAAAAGTCTCCTTTCATTGCTCGTTCAAATGCGAGTTCATTCGTCGTTTCGGTTGCACGTTGTTGCACCTCTTCCCGGTTTCGCTCCGAATTGTTTCGGGAGTTGTTCGGGTGTGTTTCCGACTTGTTTTGAGTTGGGTTAGACCTTAGAATAGTTGCCCATGAGTTTGGGAACATTTAGGACATGTTAGACCAAGTTTTGAGAGCATAAAGCAGGCCCAGAAGCCCAGGCGCCCGCCTGGCATTGAGTGAGGCGCCCGCCTCAAGTTCTGGGAGCAAATTGCAAATTTGGAGATGGGTCAGAGTCCCAGGCTCCCGCCTCAATAATGTGAGGCGCCCGCCTCAACATAAAATGTCACTTACGGGATTTTTTGCCCTGTTTTGGGTTTTGACGAATTATACCTATCCTACCCTCATTAAACCCCCTCTAAACCCTTCCTAACCTCCCATACTTAGCCCTAAACATGTACTAACATTAGTTGGAAGTTGATTAAGGTTAGATTAGTGTTTGATTAACCCTAATCTCTACTAATTGTACCAAGGAGTTCCCTATTTTGCCCTCATCACTTGGGGAGTATATATAGCCTAACCTCTTCACAATTCAGCCAAATCCTTTCATTTCTTCCTCCTCCACAATACGTATTAGAGAGAGAGAGACTCCATGGGAGATTCAAGCCCTAGCTTCTTCTCTCTTCGATCCAAGACGATCCAACCACCCGATTTCCTTCAAACTTCGGAATCTTGAAGCCCTCGACGAGTAGAACAACTTCACCGATCGGATTTGTGTTCTCTTGAGTTTTCACTCAAGCTAGGTAAGTTACTTCTTTTTATTTTGGTTCATTGGCCCTAAGGAAAACAATATATGTGCTATTTGTGGGCAATGAACACCTTGTATGCCTTGTATGCCTATTTTGTGAATTTTTGGAAATATGATCTTGTTAATAACATGACTAGTATGATTTGAATGTTATTATGTGTTGTAGAATATGTGTTGTGATTTATGTGGAGTTTTATGAATGTTAGGGCTTGAGAATCAAGCCCGAATTATTGGAGGATTTGTTGTTAATTAAAGTGGGCATTGATGTGTAGGTTGATTTGGATGATGTTGTGTGTTGGGAGAAATGTGTTATCTCTTTGTTAAGGTTTTTGTGAATTTAGGGCTTGGGAATTAAGCCCGAATTAATTTGGAAATTGTTATAAATTGAAGTGAGTGTCATTGTTGAGATTGATGAAATGTATAAGAAATGAAACTTAGTATTTAGGCTCAACGGAGTCGAAATAAGTTCAATAAAGTGTTAATGAACTCGGGTTGAAGTCCTACGACATTCGGGATTCGTTTGATTTTGATTATGTTGAATTCTTGGATTTTTAGGCTTGGGAAACAAGCCCGGATTAATTTGGGAGAATTATTATAAACTTGAATGTTGTGTTGGTTTTGGGGTTTATGAGATGCGTATTTAATGAAGTGCAATATTAAGACTCAATGGAGTCATTTTAGGTTCAATAAGATGTTAGTGAGCCTTATGTTGAAATCCTACAATGTTCGGGTTTGGTTGGTTTTGATTGTGAGTACCCGAGCATCTCGAATTGTGTCCCATTTGTGACACCCATGATATAGAAGCCTATTGGGGATTTATTTAGAGCGTGCTCGTAGAGCACGGAGCATTAGAGACCAACCTATGATCTCGTATGCCCTTAAGAAATGATTATTTGAATGAGTTCCCTCTTAGGGAATTTGGTCGCGTGCACATGATAGCACTTCCGGGGTTTTGACTACGAGTTAGTTCTGGTACCCTCGAGATTGGTTTGAGAAGTCGATTAATTATGACAATTGGGACTATGGTTGAGTCCGGTGTGCTTTTGAGTGAAACCAAATGCTAATCACTACTAGAAAAATGGCCTTTAGTGACGGAATTTTCCGTCGCGCGAAATTCGCTAAATGAATTTTTCCGTCGCCATTCCGTCGCTAATTCTTCGTCGCTGATGCCGACGGACCGATTTCCGTCGCTAAATTCAACCTTTAGCGACGGAAAATTCCGTCGCTAAAGGCGTTTAAAAATTAATTAAAATTGAATTTCAGCGACGGAATTTTCCGTCGCTAAAGGTGGATTTTCAGCGACGGAAAATTCCGTAAAATCAACCTTTAGCGACAGAAAATTCCGTCGCTAAAGGCTTTTAAAAATTAATTAAAATTGAATTTCAGCGACGGAAAATTCCGTCGCTAAAGGCTTTTAAAATTAATTAAAATTGAATTTCAGCGACGGAAAATTCCGTCGCTAAAATCATTTAAAAATTAATTAAAATTAAATTTCAGCGACGGAAAATTCCGTCGCTAAAGGCATTTAAAAATTAATTAAATTTGAATTTCAGCGACGGAAAATTCCGTCGCTAAAATCGTTTAAAAATTAATTAAAATTGAATTTCAGCGACGGAAAATTCCGTCGCTAAAGGCATTTAAAAATTAATTAAATTTGAATTTCAGCGACGGAAAATTCCGTCGCTAAAGGCTTTTACAAATTAAAAAAAATACCCAAAAATACTATTATGATAAATTTTTGTACCTTATAATATAACAATTAATACTAAACTGAACATACAAAATAAACAATAATATAAAACCAATTTAAAAAATCAAATCAGTAAAATTTTATTACAACAATCCATCTAAACCATATATAACAATTAATACCAAAAACTTGTTTCTAGAGTTAACTTGGAAATTTAAACTTGTACCAATCCATGTAAACCACATCTAATAAAAACCTAAAAATAAAATTAAAAAAATCCTACGACACGAGGATCAAGAGAAACTTCATCTTCAAGGTCATCATCGTCCTCATTACCAGTAGGAGCTTCAATCACACTTAAAGCATTCCTTTGTAGTTTTACCTCTATCCCATTAGTAAGGACCTACAAAGAAGGAAAAAAAATTGGACTTTAATCAAGGCCATGCATGAACAGCTTTGCCTTTGAAATGATAAACAATGCAGGAAATCTAATTTCTGACTTGAAAAATAAACTGAAATCACAAAAACAAATACAAATGGAGAGATCAGCCAAGGATCACACTAGCAAGAGAAGAACAAGAAAAATAAAGAGGTGGAAATTTTCATTTGTCCAGAATTCTGAAATCATAAATGAATGTACTTGATTCAATAGAAACAAACAATAAATTATTGCAATCAATAGCAAAAGAAGGTACTTGATTCACTAGCGGCTTTCTTGGTAGGACAACAGGAATTAACAAACAATATAATTGAGCATAAATGATAAGTGATGCAATCAATAGAAACAATAATAAATTAATTACAGAAAAAAAAAGATGTCAACATATGTACCAATTAAACAAGTGATGACTACTAATCCCTCTATAAGTCATACCCTTTTTTAACTTTAAAAACAAGTTTATCTACACAACTAGCAAGTAATTTAACATTTGATTCCAGCCGAACTCAATACATTATTGCATCCAATGATAGGAAGACTTAATAAAGGTAATTAGCAACTTATATAAATGTTTACGCCGGTTTATCCGCATCTCTCTCTCACATCATAAATATACATGATGTGTGTGTGTATGTGTGCGCGCACATACATATTATATAATGTTGTGAAATTAAGTCAAAATACGCAGCTCGTCCCAAGTGCAGATAAGAAATTTTTAAGGAAGTTTTCGTTAGGTGGTCTGACTATAAGCATTAAATTTTCTTAAATCACTATTAACATTAATCCTTTGAATATAATTAAAAATGATATGAATGAGCATGATTCGTGTGATCACAGTGGCTAAAAAAATATTCATGTAGCAAAACACAAGTAACCGAGACAAAGATGTTGATCTTTAATTCTAAAATAAAACATTCTTAGAGAGTTATACTCCCTCCGTTTACCCAAAAAGTCCAAATTTGAAAATTTTGATAATTAGCATCGTACATTGATGGAAGCACAATCCGGTGAGAAGATGCAAATAGACATCTTATGCCAAGAAAAACTTGTATAAACATTAATTTGCAATCACCAAAAAAATTAATTTAAACAAAGTAAAACAAATTTCAACCATTATTTTTATGGTTTGGTGACTAATTCAAACTATTAGTGGAAACATGGATTTGGCAAATCTTAAGTGATGATAATCTAATCAAATTAAACCACAAATGTCAAATTCTCTCCCTCTCTCTAAATTGTCGCTTTGAGCAGTTTAACTACCCCAACTCCCAATGGACCACACTAATGAGTTTTCAATTTGCTAGTTCTCCAAAGAAATAGTCCCAAGGCATGTTTGATGAACTAAATATACTTATAAGCTATGAATTAGTATAATTTATGTATATTAGCACTAGTTAATTAATTATTATCTAGATTTAATATATGTATATGGTCTTATTCAAGTTTCGATCACATTTCTTGGTTGGACAACAGGAATTAACAAACAATATAATTCACTAGCAGGCTTTCTTGGTTGGATTATTTTGGTCATTTTCGAAAGCTATGAGGAATCCAGTCTATAGTTAGACCAATTATCACAATTTTGTTCTAAAATCAATATATTCTTTCTCTCATGGTTGTTCTCTAGAATGGTTGATAAAAGCATTCAGATTGAAAAAAGATGGGTGCCTTTGAAGACGACAACATAGGTAGTGCCTCTATGTGTTAGCTCGTGGATTAAGGCACCAAACAATGTCATTTTACTCTAATTGGTGAAATTCGCACTCAATTTTTAACCAAATATAGACAATCTTCTCACATTTCCAAAACCCCATCAAATTAAACATTAATATATCCGAATGCTAGCAACACGAAAGAAAGAAAAAACAAACATGTTAAAGAGTACTTAGATATAAGCATATAAATTGGGTGGGAAATAAAGTGAATGGCATTGTTCAATACAGAGCCTTTACAGAAACTAGACTACATGGTAACATGAAAGCGACCAAGTATGATTAAAAATAAACTTACATGGACACAATGACTTTGGTATTTCCAAATGCATAAGCGGACCACGATCTTTGCATTCCTTTGCACCGATGCAAGAATCGTACAATGCCCAACTGAGTATTATAGGTCAAAGTACATTCAGAATTCAACATATATGCACTAAGCGCGAAAAAGAAAATGATCACTTTACAATAACAGCATCAACAACATAGATTACATGTTTATCTTAGAATAGACCCCAAAGAATCTATATGCAATAACAGAAAAATCATAAACTAAAAACAAAAGTCGATGCGAGAAAGAAAAATGGAAATACAGAACATTCGACAAGCAATATCATGGGATTTACAAAAGCAAAAATGAGCCAAATCTCATATTCTATATGGCATCTTATGGACCAAAACACACTTCGATACACCACAACCATGCAATCGGCAGGCATAGTCCACTTTAACCATTCAAGCAACATTGAAGAATAAACTTAAATTGCTACAAAAACAGTATCTATCATGTAATTCCTTCTACTTCCATTTTTGTAGAGTGAGTTTTCCCTGTATTTTGTGTTGCAAGTCAATTCACAACCGAGAACTATCCCAACCGACCTTTGCGAGAAACCTACCTCCCAACCCACTCATACTAAGTATTCATAAAGCATGAGTTAGTTCTATCCACCATGAAGTTTAAAGTAGTTCAAGAGATTAACAAATTTCTAAACTGTAATTAGACAAACAATGTCTTCCAGGTTAATAATATTTTCATCAAACTATCAAAATTCAGACTTAACTAAAGCAAAAATGCATCATAAATACAAACACTAAGAAAGAATCCCAATGTTGGGCCTCGCATTCAGGATCAGCCAAAGAGTGTCCTCTGAATCAGTAGGTCTCGCATTCAACCAATGTTGGGCCTTCCCTCTCTGGCTCTCTCAACAGCCTCCTTTGCAACCTCTCTCACCTTCAACACATCCATTCCATCAACATGAACCCCCGGCATCCCAAAAGCTGGTCCCTTCTTCCAGATCTCCGGATCAGAAGTCGATCTCAAATGAGACATCCCAATTGCCCGCAAATTGTTCTCAACAACAAACACGATGGGCAATTTCCACAAAGCTGCCATATTTAAGCACTCAAAGAACTGCCCATTGTTACAAGTTCAAAGCTGTTCCCAATTTATAAAGAAATCGCAAACCCAATTTCAAATGATTCCCAAAAAGAAAACGAGATATGATTAAAAAATAAAGCTAACAAAATCGAGAATAAAAAATGAAACTGAAATTTGGGGGAAATTGAAATGTTGTATACCAGATTGGAAGGGGAGGCTTTCGGTTTGAGCTTCTTTTCCTTGATGACATCGGAGGAAACAACAACGACAGGAGTGGATCGAGATTGGGAAGCATAACGAGCTGAATTGAGGTTGGAGCTACGGCGGAGGTGGTGGGTTGATACAAGATCTTGACACGCTCGAGAAGAGCCACAACTGTCTTTGCGAAGCCACCGGCGACGCCTCCCGTAACCAATTCCTTGGCGAAAAGAGGCATACCCTCAATCACACCATCCAAGCTCGGTTAAAAGCCTGACATGGGGTTAGCGTGGCCAATTGAAGAGGATGGCGGCCTTGGCGATGAAGATGAAGGCCTCGCAGGGTCTCGTTGCTTAGCCGGGACAGACATGGGTGAATAATTTGAAGGGGCACGAACAGGGGCCGACTGTGAAGGGGCTTGGTGATTCGCAGGAGAAGAAAAGATGAAAGGGCGGCCATGGAGGATGGCGGCCGTGAAGGGAGAGGGAGGGAAGCGAATAGGCTGAAGAGAAAGAGAGGGTTTTTGAGATCGTTTTTGGATTTGGCGGTGGATATCTTGTTCACTCCCGAGTCCCGCCCACATTTAGAGAAAAAGAAAGGAAGGTTTTCTTTTTTTTTTTTAGGGAAAATTGTTTTTGGCGGTAATACAAATATTTGGGGATTTTGGGGTTGGTGATGGAGGGAGTTTTAAATTTTCAGGAACATTATTATTAATTCACTTGTAATTATATTTTTATAATTTCAAATACTTTATTTATTTTGGGTAAATAGTTTTCGTTAAAAAATCATTTTTTAAGAAAATGACAACTTTAATAGTTTATTAGTAATAAAATGAAATTTTCTCTATTTATATAATTTCACTTTATTAATTTAAATCAAATTTCCTCTATTTATATAATTTTGTTATTATTTTCTTAAGTATATAAATTAATGTGAATATTTTAATTTTTTTAACTATATTGATGCTAATCATTTTAATTATTGATATTATATTATTAAATTAACATTTCAAATATTACTTTAATAATAAAATATCATCCATTAAAATGATTATAATATTTCCTATATATATAGGAAATATTATAATCATTTTAATGTTTTGAAATATTTGTTTTTGTAATATTAATTTTGTCGCTGGAATTAATATTTGTTTCGAAATATTTGTTTTTGTAAATAAATAATGTTTTGAAATATTTATTTTGTAAAATCCCTTTGTAAATTTAAAATAAATAATTTTTTGGAATATTTTTGTTTTTGTAAAATTCCTTTGTGTGTATATATATAGGAAATATTATAATCATTTTAATGAATGATATTTTATTATTAAATTAATATTTGAAATATTAATTTAATAATATAATATCATTCATTAAAATGATTAGCATCAATATAATTACAAAAATTAAAATATTCACATTACAACTTAATTTATATATTTAAGAAAATAATAACAAAATTATATAAATAGAGTAAATTTGAATTTGCATGTGGTCATACTGTGATTATATAAATAGCGAGACCCCGTCATTATTCTTGAAAACAATAAGTCGAAAAGAAACATAACACTTGATTATTAACATCCGTAAGCCCGTAAAACTTATGTGAATGTGCACTCTGCATCCCCAGATTCACAATGTAGTACTTCTTGGGGGAAGAAAGTTGTTAATGACAACCAACCTTTGGTGGACTGAAGTGAGCAAACCACTGGTTAGACTGCAGCCAAATCTAAGAAAAATCCGGACTAGCCAGCATCAGTAAAACTCGGAGGCCCGAGGTTGAGACAAGTGTTTTTATGTTATAATGGTCCATCGTAGTCCATTATAACATTTCGCCAGTAGGCGTAGCGTGTTTTCATGTCATAATGGTTACATTGTTAAGTTAAGTTAAGTTAAGTTAAGTTAAGTTAAGTTATGTTAAGTTATGTTAAGTTAAGTTAAGTTAAGTTAAGTTAAGTTAAGTTACGTTACATTTAAGTTAAGTTATGTTAAGTTACGTTACGTTACGTTTAAGTTAAGTTAAGTTAAGTTAAGTCACGTTAAGTTAAGTTACGTTAAGTTACATTAAGTTACGTTACGTTAAGCTAAGTTAAGTTACGTTACGTTAAGTTAAGCTAAGCTAAGTTAAGTTAAGTTAAGCTAAGTTAAGTAAAGTTAAGTTAAGTTAAGTTATGTTAAGTTAAGTTACGTTACGTTAAGTTAAGTTAAGTTAAGTTAAGTTAAGTTAAGTTACGTTAAGTTAAGCTAAGTTAAGTTAAGTTAAGTTAAGTTAAGTTAAGTTAAGTTAAGTTACGTTAAGTTAAGCTAAGCTAAGTTAAGTTAAGTTACGTTACGTTTAAGTTAAGTTATGTTAAGTTAAGCTAAGTTAAGTTAAGTTAAGTTAAGTTAAGTTAAGTTAAGTTAAGTTAAGTTAAGTTAAGTTAAGTTAAGCGTTAAGTTAAGTTAAGCTAAGTTAAGTTAAGTTAAGTTAAGTTAAGTTAAGTTAAGTTAAGTTAAGTTAAGTTAAGCTAAGTTAAGTTAAGTTAAGTTAAGTTAAGTTAAGTTACGTTAAGTTAAGCTAAGTTAAGTTAAGTTAAGTTAAGTTAAGTTAAGTTAAGTTACGTTAAGTTAAGTTAAGTTAAGTTTAAGTTAAGTTAAGTTAAGTTAAGTTAAGTTAAGTTAAGTTAAGTTAAGTTAAGTTAAGTTAAGTTAAGTTAAGTTAAGTTAAGTTAAGTTAAGTTAAGTTAAGTTACGTTAAGTTAAGTTAAGCTAAGTTAAGTTAGTTACGTTAAGTTAAGTTAAGTTAAGTTAAGTTAAGTTAAGTTAAGCTAAGCTAAGTTAAGTTAAGTTACGTTACGTTTAAGTTAAGTTATGTTAAGTTACGTTAAGCTAAGTTAAGTTATGCTACGTTAAGTTAAGTTAAGTTAAGTTAAGCTAAGTTAAGTTAAGTTAAGCTAAGTTAAGTTAAGTTAAGTTAAGTTAAGTTGAAGTTAAGTTAAGTTAAGTTAAGTTAAGTTAAGTTAAGTTAAGTTAAGTTATGTTAGTTAAGTTAAGTTAAGTTAAGTTAAGTTAAGTTAAGTTAAGTTAAGTTAAGTTACATTACGTTAAGTTAAGTTAAGTTATGTTACGTTAAGCTAAGTTAAGTTACGTTAAGTTTAAGTTAAGTTACGTTACGTTAAGTTAGTTACGTTAAGTTAAGTTAAGTTACGCTACGTTAAGTTAAGTTAAGTTAAGTTTCATTTAAGGCGTAGCATGTTTTCATGTTATAACGGTTAATCGTACTCCATTATACCATTTCGCCAATAGGCGTAGCGTGTTTTCATGTTATAATGGTCAATCGTACTCCATTATAACATTTCACCAATTTAGCGTGTTTTCATGTTATAATGGTCTATCGTACTCCATTATACCATTTCGCTAATAGACGTATCGTGTTTCATGTTATAATGGTTCATCGTTATGTTAAGCTAAGTTAAGTTAAGTTAAGTTACGTTACGTTTAAGTTGAGTTAAGTTACATTACGTTAAGCTAAGTTAAGTTACGTTACGTTACGTTAAGTTAAGTTAAGTTAAGTTAAGTTAAGTTACATTATGTTTAAGCTAAGTTAAGTTACGTTACGTTAAGCTAAGTTACGTTACGTTAAACTAAGTTAAGTTATGTTAAGTTAAGTTAAGTTAAGTTAAGTTAAGTTACGTTAAGTTGTAATGTGAATGTTTTAATTTTTGTAATTATATTGATGCTAATCATTTTAATTATTGATATTATATTATTAAATTAACATTTCAAATATTATTTTAATTTAATTTCAATTTAAGTTTACGTTACGTTACGTTAAGTTAAGTTGTAATGTGAATGTTTTAATTTTTGTAATTATATTGATGCTAATCATTTTAATTATTGATATTATATTATTAAATTAACATTTCAAATATTATTTTAATTTAATTTCAATTTAAGTTTACGTTACGTTAAGTTACGTTAAGTTAAGTTAAGTTAAGTTAAGTTGTAATGTGAATGTTTTATTTTTTGTAATTATATTGATGCTAATCATTTTAATTATTGATATTATATTATTAAATTAACATTTCAAATATTATTTTAATTTAATTTCAATTTAAGTTTTACGTTACGTTACGTTAAGTTAAGTTGTAATGTGAATGTTTTAATTTTTGTAATTATATTGATGCTAATCATTTTAATTATTGATATTATATTATTAAATTAACATTTCAAATATTATTTTAATTTAATTTCAATTTAATTTCAATTTAAGTTTACGTTACGTTAAGTTAAGTTAAGTTAAGTTGTAATGTGAATGTTTTATTTTTTGTAATTATATTGATGTTAATCATTTTAATTATTGATATTATATTATTAAATTAACATTTCAAATATTATTTTAATTTAATTTTAATTTAAGTTAACGTTAAGTTTTGTTAAGTTGTAATTTGAATGTTTTATTTTTTGTAATTATATTGATGCTAATCATTTTAATTATTGATATTATATTATTAAATTAACATTTCAAATATTATTTTAATTTAATTTCAATTTAATTTCATGTATTTTTGATATTTTATATTAATTAGAATTCAATTTAATTTTTCATTATCAGTGACGGAAATTCAATTTTAAACGCCTTTAGCGACGGAATTTTCCGACGCTGAAATTCAATTTTAATTAAAATTTAAACGCCTTTAGTGACGGAATTTTCCGTCGCTGAAATTCAATTTTAATTAATTTTTAAAAGCCTTTAGCGACGGAATTTTAATTTTTCCGCCGAAATTCAATTTTAATTAAATTTTAACGCCTTTTAGCGACGGAAATTTCCGCCGAAATTCAATTTTAATTAATTTTTAAAGCCTTTAGCGACGGAAATTTCCGCCGAAATTCAATTTTAATTAATTTTTAAAACTTTAGCGGAATTTTCCGTCGCGAAAATAAAATCGAAATTAATTTGAATATTCACCGACGGAAAATTCGCCACCGATAAATTCGCCGCCGATGTTCAATTCGCGCCGCTAATGATTAATTCCGCCGCCGATTCCGCCGCTAGTAACCTTCAGCGACGGAAAATTCGCCGCCGATAAATTCCGCCGCCGATGGTCAATTCCGCCGATGCAAAATTCGCCGCTAAAGGTAAAATTCGCAGCCGCCGACGGAAAATTTCCGCCGCTAAGAATTCGCCGTCAAGGCAACTGCTTCTAGTAGTATAAGCCTTGTTTGTGGTTGTTCTTAGACTAAATTATAGTCTTTGATTTAATCTTGAGTAGGGGATTATAGTAGACCTCACTTTGTGATTTATTGAGCTATAAGCTATTCTTGAATTGGTGATGACTTGAGGATTGCGAATACCTCAATATGTGGTTTTTGAACTAAACTTACAAGTTAGTTGAATATGTTAAGTGTGTACAATTATGTGCATTGTTTATTGGGTTTTGTAGAGCATTATGACCTACTTGAATTGATAAGTTCTTTTATGATGGACTTGGTCCTTATTGGTTTATGCAAGTAAATATCTACTTGAGCATCTTGATTTGAGTCCATTGCCTTTGTCGCTTTGTCGGCAATGGGACGATTCATAGCCTTTGGAAACATTCGCTATGAATCGCCGCATTGGTACCCTTTCTCCTCACTATTTGGCCGATAGTGGGATGTGGTCTCAGATAGCGCCCCTAGCCCGATATTGAGCTCCCATTTCTCATCCTGTGGTTGGATGAATGTAACGGTACTCATTAAGAAAACTGATGAGTTGTGATCATTTGAGGATTGAATCCCAGATTATGATCATTTGAGGGTTGGACCCGTGGTTTGAATATTGAAGGGCTAGGCCCAGATCTTGGTTTTACGTGCTTATGTATAAGCACTTATATGAAAGATAACGTGTTATGTGGTTTATGAAGTTTATGTTACTTGATGACTTAATCCAAGTTTATTGTCGGTATGCTAGTATGATACCATGATTTTATACATGCTTGTGCATTATGCCATGCCACGACATGCTATGCCATACATTTGCATTTAGTAACTTACTGGGTCATTATGACTCACTCCGTGTGTTTGTTTTCCTTAGTGTGTGCAGTGATCCCGGTAGTACGCGTGGCGGCTTCGGATAGTGATTTCTAGAAGGTGGTCTTCCGGGCTTTAAGCTTGGATTTATTATTATTATGTTATTATGTATTTGCGAGACACGAATGTAAAGTTATGTAGACTTTACTTGGGTAGATTATATTAGTATTTTGTTATCGTATTATTTTGGTAGCCAACTTGTTTGGTCGAGCTGTTGTATCTCTTATGAGTGGTCCCCTTTTATTATTCCGAGCATGCTTTAGCTCACTCATTCTAGTATTGTTGGTATTGTCATCTCCGACGACGTTAGTCGTGAGACTTGGGTTTAGTTGTTAGAATTTGAATATCTTATTCTTTTAGTTGATTTATTCCTCCGGCATGTTATAGCCGTTGAGTTGTCGTTTATCAGGTTGGTATTCTGTTGATTCGCCGGCCTTAGGATTGCCGATGGTTTGTTGCCCGTGCGCATTGTTGCGTCACGTGTGTCGTAGATTTGTCGAGAGATAGTCGTCTCTCAGCCTTGTATTCCTTAGTTTACAATTATAAGTTTGGGTTCCACTTATTATTTGCTTCCGCAAATTTTAGTTTTTGGTTATTCGGTTTTGCCGTTATGGCTTTACATTCCTGTTAGAGTTTGTTGGTTCAACTCTGGACTCGCACCACTACACTTAGCGGGTGCTTGTCCGTCTTTTAGCTTGTCTTGACGGCACGACATTGAGATTTCGCATTGGAGTCCGGGTCGGGTCGTCACATGAATACTTCATAATCATCATTTTTTTCTTTTTAAAAACTCTTGATATTGGTTGTTCTATTTTCTTATATTTTTTAAAAATTTTAAAATTCATTTTAGTAGTGAGATGCATGTCACATAAGATCAAATCACACGTGCATTGGAGATGTCCGTTTTGATTGAATGTGAAATGAAGAGAAAAAAATTGTCAGGGTCAATCTTTGTCCAATGTTGACCTACTTTAAAAAAAACTTGAAAACAGTTGTATGTCGCTTTATCTAGAGTTACTAATCAAAAAGGACATCAAATTTTATTATCTAAAAATGATAAAACAAATAGTTATACTATGACGAATATTTTATTTAAAAAATCTTCCAAAATATATGGTAAATATTTTTATTTAAATAACAGTACATCTGTATTTTTATTTTGCTTATTTTTTTATTTACTTACTTCTTTATTTCACTGAAATTTATATTTTATATAAAATTCAGAAATTTGTGTAATTTGTTAGCATTAAATTTATTTATTTATTTATTTTTCAAATTTAATTTTTCCCAGTCACACGGGTATTATACTAGTAAATAATAATAATAGTACTATAAATAGCCAAGGGGTAAAATGTCCAAATGCGGTGTATAAAGCAACCCTAAAGGACGGTAGGGCTTCCCACTATCGTTGTATCGCTCGCCGTCACTCTCACGCACACAAAGCACACACGCAGTGCAGAGTGAAATGGTTGCATCAGTCAGAGCCGTCGTCCTTCTCTAATCATAAGTTGATATCGAGTAAGAATCAATTTGTAAGTTACGAAATTGATATCTAAAAGAGTTTTGATAACTTTCGTACACTACTTTCATTCTTTTATTTAAATTCAGATCTACCATTTTGGGCTAATTTCGTTTGGATTGTTTATTTTTTAGGTGTAGACAGCAGAAGACATGAAGCGATTCAAACTCTGGGAGTCAGATTTCACTTTCACCATTGTTGGTTCCTCCTATTACTTGTTTTCTTATATCTCTCACTCATTTTCAACTTGGATATCCAAAGAAGAAAGTAAAACAGATAAGAAATTACCACTTTGGCAAATAAAGCGTCACTTAGGTCTCTTCATGCCACCTCGCATGCAATCAATTGATGTGCCTATTCCTCCAGCACTGGTTGGAATAAGAGAACCCAATTTGATATTGCTTAACCGTATGCAATTTTCTCATTTGACAAACAAGTTATTATTGATACAAACAAGTTCAGATTGATTTCTCTCATTCATTTCCAACTTCTTTAATTATCATATAACCTGTAAAATCTCATGGATCTTCTTGACTTAACTCTGGCAGTCCGATATCACTTTCACTATTGTTGGTTCCTTTTATTACTTGGAGTATATCCCATTCATTTTCTGTTGTTTGAGTTAGATTTCATACTGAAATTAGATATATATTTTTGTTTTATATTTATTCCAGCATTGGTTGAACTAAGAGACAACCCAATTTGTTAGTGATTAAATGTCTGCAATTTTCACATTTGACAAACAAGTTATGATTAAAACTTGGTAAAACTTCTTTAATGATAGGGTAACCAATAAAATCTCATGGATATTCTTTACTTAACTACTTCAGTCAATGTGAATGGTGTTCAAGGAAACAACAATTGATTTTTACTTTCTTTTCTTTTTTACAACAGTGTCTTGGTACTGGCGCATTCCAAATCAACGCCGATTCTACGGCAGTTGAGGACATGATCGATACTCTTGGCATTTCACTATTTCTGGTCATTCGTCATGCGGTAAGTTGTGAAGGTGGTAAGCGAATTAATTATTTTGTCTATTTTCGTTTAGATTCTTACGCCCGGTTTAAAGGACTTTAATCATGTAAACTAACAGATCGGAAAGTGAAAGTTGAAATGAATTCGAAGCTGCTAGACTATTAATACTTTTTAAAAACTATCTTTCCCTTTCAGGATGTCCTATCCAAAGAGTCACTTTTTAGTAATTAAACTTTGTTTTTAAATGCACGCCCATGGGAAACCAGTATAAATACCAACAAGTTTCCTGTTGCATACCACTCTCTACACTCGGTATTGGAAACCACTGTACACTTTAGCAATCTGATTCTTTGCTATTCTTCTCTTTCAGTAATTGTCACATTTTTTTTGTAGAACGAATGGACGCCGGCAATAACTCTGATTTGGGAAAGGGCAGGCATCCTCGCCATACGCCCCTCCAAGTTCAACTGCTTGAAGCGTATGTCCAACTTTTTGTGTTTTCTTTTTTCTCTCTTCTTTTTGATGTATACTTTGCAATCACTTTCATTGAATTGTCATCGTGGCCACTTCAAACTTCTAAGGTGAATTATATATTATTTTTCGAGAGGGTTGCTTGAACTTTTCTTTTAAATTTATGATGGCCCTATATTTTGTCTTGTTTTCATTTGGTTATTTGTTTGTTTTTCTCTTAATTTCTAGTCGCCTCTAATGGGGTTTTGAAATATTGCAGATTTTTCAAGGAATGCCCGCAACCAGATGAGAACCAAAAGGAGTCAACTTCGCAGAGAAATTGGTCTCGCTCCAAACCACGTCAAATTTTGGTTTCAAAACAAGAGGAATCAAACAAAGGTGATATAGTGTTTGAAATCCTTCACATTTTCATTTATATAGTCACATTCCCAGCTTGGGACATCTTCTGCTTTATTATGGTACTTGATCTTTTTTATGCCTGCTATATGTTTTAGGTTCAGAACGATTGTGCAGACAATAATCCTCTTCGTTCGGAAAACGATAGAATGGAAGAAGCAAGAAAACTCGATGTACAGAAGCTTAGAATGGAGAACTCTCTATTGAAAGAAATGGTTAGTTTCTCTCTGCGTGTCTTTATTTCTTAATGGTAATTTCACTCTATTTATTTTCAAATTGATGCTTTCACAGCATGAAAGGCTTTCAAAGGAGATTACAAGTACGGCAGGTATCCGTTATGATTATGAGAGAGTCAAGTGTAGAAGTGGAAAAGAGTGAATAGGATCTTCAGGGGTATCAGGTGTAATTCTGTTATAGTTGTGAGGCTATTCAGTTAGTGTATTTTTTAGAATATTTATGGTTGAAACTCATGTATGTATAAATTTATACTCCCTCCATTTTAGGCAAAGATTCCATGTTTGAGAGTCAAACTTTTTAAGAAAAAAACACTTTTAGTATCTCATTAGTAATAAAATAACACTTTTATGCCTTAATTTTTGAAAGTGTACTCTTTAAGTGAAACATCCAAAAATGAAATAATTGATTCTTTGCCCTAAACGGAGGGTGTAACAGTTATGACAGAACTAGTTATATCATTTGCCTTTACAATTGTAGTGGAGGATTCTCCCTTTCTGGCTTGTAATGTATTTCATAAACATGTATATTAGTTCTCAAAACTCTCTCTATTTTATATGAGCTTTAAGAAATATTTTATGCTTAAAGCTTTATCGGGAGACTTAATTTTAAACTCTTTTGAAAAACAAGGATTTCTTTTAGTATTATTTTAAAATTTAATTTTAATTTCATCAAAGAAAAGAAAAAAGGAGTCGATCTTTAATTCCTTTATTATTTGAGAAATTAGAGTGTTTTAGCTGTGCTCATCATTGGGCAAATGTGACAATCGTATGATTGACCTTCTCTGTTTGCTATGTGACAATCGTATGATTTGGTTGTTGTTTATGAAAAAAATTAAAATTTGTTTATACATTTTATTTTTACCTTCTAAATGTAAAAACTCTTGTAGTAATTTTACAGAATCTGAAGAAGATTAGACGTTAAGATTTTCAAGTGAAAAACCACAATAAATAGTATAAAATTAGAAATACTAAAACTAAAAGACCAAGTTTTGAATTCCTGAAATTTTATAATGACTGCCTCAAATTCAGGTGATTGTAATTCAAAAGTAAACAATAATTTTGGACGAAGACCTAAATAGCACGACAAATCAAGAGAAGGAAACAAGAAGATAAAGAGCACCACTCAAAATGATCGTGTACACGGGCTTGTACAATTTTGGGATGTTTTACTGTACTATTTTGATGTTTTATTTACTTTAAAGAAAAGTTAACTTTCTAAAATCATATCTACAATCTTCATAAAATTTCAATATTACCTTTCACATTTGTTATTATCATATTAATTATGTTCAAACATTATCGATCCTTTGGATGAAACGGAGAGAGTATGTTGATATTGAAATTTTTGAATAATAAAGATAAAAAATTAAATTGCAGCCCCAATATCCTTTGTGCGCGCCCCTCCCCCTCTCTTCTTTCTTTGTTGATAGCAGTAGCCCACATGACAAACACCAAGCAATCAAACAATTTCTTGCGTATGGCAGCAAGGAGCCAGTGCTACCCTTTTTGTTTCAAGAAAACAACTAGATTACTTTCTTTCCAGCCTCGTCAATTATTTATTTTCAAGCCTACATTTCATTGATTCATACATAGTACATAGTAGGGAGGGTAATATGGGAACAAGAAAGTAGTCTCATCTTTTCTAATCTGAGTTAAAATAATAACAGAGGAGATGAGGTATTATTTATTCCCAGAAAAGAGGATTATCCGAGTATATGGATAATTTTATTATTTATTCCCGGAAAAGAGGATTATCCGAGTATATGAATAATTTTATTATTTATTCCCAAAAAAGAGGATTATCCGAGTATATGGATAATTTTATGGTAAGCAGAAACATATAATACTCACCTAAGACCTTGCGCTACAAGTGCATCCCTTGCACGATTTCCAGCAACCAGCACGTGTTTTAGTGTTTCAAGAGCTAGTATGCTTCCACCTTGCCATCCAATAGCCTTCATCAAAAGTGGAACGACTACGAGACAAAACCATGAGTGAGCAGGTTGAAGTAAGTATGAAAAACTAGAAGTCTAGAAGCAATAAAGTTAGCAAAGATTTCGCCAGGCGTAAACATCCATGGCGATTGATATTTTGGGGGATAAAATGGGATGTGGACTCTTGAGCGAGGAATGAGGTTTACAAATTAACAAATTACAAAACTCAATTGAGCGAAATTAATTTAAATTGAAGACACCATCATTAATGGCAAGTAGGATTAAACTGTGTAAAACCACAATTTGACCAAATTTGTAAGTTGATTCAAGCCAAATTTAATGTTTTTGAGGATGGAGATTGAAAAACAAGCGCATCAAGATTGTGAAATTTATTCGACGTCAAGGTTGCCAGAGAAGACGTCGGAAGAACATACCCAAACCCAAATTCAATTTTTTTGAGCAAGGAGGTTGAAAAACAAGCGTATCAAGATTGTGAAAGATCAGACCCTCTACATGTTTCATAGTAGGGCTTGCCAACGAGACATCAAGCTGGGGGTATGATTTTTAGTGGAATAGAATGGAATTTGACATTCCTCTGTTTTCACTTCGATAACAAAGCAATCCAAGAACATTTCCGGGCTTTGTTTTGAATTCCTAAATGGATTAATTTACAATTCAACCATGGTTGAGTAAGATTTTTTGTAATAATTAATTACACCTAATTTCATCGGCAATGGTAGTGGTGGTGGTATCTATGGTCGAAGAGCAAGTAAGGAGGTTGTGAATGGAGAAGAAAGGGTCTAAATAATATAACTTAGCTAATTACATCAATACACACATTACTAGGCTGTAAAAATAAAAATATTATGGGTATTATGTCTATATAAAGGTAAATAAGACATGGAAATTTTTATCCCTTGCCACTATTGTAAGGGTAATTTAGGCATTGCCTAATTTATCTTGTTTTCACTCTCTTGGTCAAAATAGGATTTTATTTGGTATTATTGTGATAGGATTTAATTAGGATTCTCTTATTAGATTTAGGTGATATTTTTGGGTAACTAAATCCTTGCATAAGTATTTAGTTATTAATGGTATCAAATTAGGAAACAAAATCTTGTATAATTTTCTGTTTAATCTCTTTCCTAGTAGGATTTGTTTGTTGGCCGTGTGTATGCAGGATTCCTTGGTGTCTTGGTTTACAGGTTTTTGCAGCCTATATATAGAAGAGAAGTCGAGCAGTTTGAAGATGCAGAGAACTGATATACGCTGAGAGATTCAGACCATATTCAAAAAGCAGAAGGTGTAGGAGAGTTTCAATCTAGAAGTCTCGTGTGTCGATCTTGTGAGAGGAAATCAACATCTCATACACGAAGACCATTATTCAGCCTTATACCTGCTGGTGTTGCTGCTGCTGTTTAAAATCTTCAGGAACACAGCCTTGTGTTTCCCCGGTTGTGTTTCAAGCTTCCAGTTTGTGTGTTTGTTTTCGGAAGCTGTTTTTTGTTTTGAGTCTTTCTTCCCACGTTTGTTCTGGTAGTTTATGTGGGTTTTGTGATTCTCCAAGATTCTATATCTTGTGAGAATTTTGTGTTAATTGTTTAGATTCAAAAACAATTTTTTGTTTTTAAAATAGTTTGTTGCCTTGAGGTGTGATCTACAAGTTTGATACTTGTAGATTGTTTTTGTGTGATTTTCTGTCTTCCTAAGGCTGTTTGATTTTAAATCTGAAAACAAAACTTCCGCTGCTATTTTCTGTAATACACTTGCTGTTCACATTGTCACTGTCATTGTTGCAACATTCACTGCAACATTGATAGTAACATTGTTTCATATTGAGACTCCGTGGCATCGCGTTCTTTCAATTGGTATCAGAGCCTTCTCTTGATATCACTAAGAGTCGATTCTTTCAAAGACGTGATGGATTCTCAGTATGAGAACGTGGTTCGTCCTCCTACTCTCACAAATGCTAATTATTCTATATGGAAAGTCAAGATGCGCATCTTCATCAAATCAATTGATGAAAGAGCGTGGCTTGCTGTGTTGAATGGTTGGAGTCCTCCCAAAACTGTAGATTCTGATGGAGATGTCAAAATCACCAAAGAGTCTGAGTGGACCAACGATGATAGGAACACTGCTTCTTTTAACTCAAAAGCCTTGTCTGCAATCTATAAGGCCTTAGACGCAAATACTTTTAGAGTGATAGCAAATTATGAATCTGTCAAAGATGTGTGGGAGGCCCTTCAAACCTTATGTGAAGGACCTGCCAGTGTTCGTTCCTCTAAGCTAAGAATGCTAACGACTCAGTTTGAGAACACAAGGATGCAAGAGTCTGAGGACATAATGACATATTATGGAAGACTTCTTGATCTATCCAATTCTGCTTTAGCCTTAGGAGATCCTATTACAAATGAGCGTCTTGTCAGCAAGATGATGAGGACTTTGCCTGAAAGGTTTAATGTCAAGATATGTGCTATTGAAGAAGCACATGATATTGACAAGATGAGTTTTGAAAGATTGGCTGGAATTCTTCAGAACTTTGAATTGAACCTAAACGATCAAATAAAAAACAAAGGCAAAGGTGTCTCATCATCTTCCACACCCATCGGAAAAACATTGCTATGTCGCACCAATTGATTCGTCATGTGATTTGCTTGAAATTCAAAAGGACATTGATGAGTCTCGATTTTGGAGAAGAATCAATTGCTCTATTGACTACTAAATTCAAAAAAATTTGAAAAATAAAAGTCAAATAGAACTCCATCATCAAGCTCGAAAAATAATTTCAAACCTCGATTCTCGGGAAATTTGTTCCCAAAGAACAATCCTTTCAATCCTCGAAAACCCTTCACAAATCCTTTTGTTTAAGTCATCCTACAATGGTAAGAATCTTGATTCTATCCAATGTAGAGAATGTCAAGGTTTTGGACACTATGCAAAACCAATGTGCTAACACTTTAAGAAAGAAAGGATTGAATTTTTTCGCAACTTTGAGTGATAGTGATGGAGAAGATCCAGTGATCTTATCACCTTGAATGTTGTTTATGATTCTCGATTCGTAAAGTATTGGTTCAAGCAAATGTGTCACCCGATGTTGCAACATCGAGTAACATCGGGAGAAACATTGTGCGTAAACAGAACAATTTTTTCTGC
Organism: Codonopsis lanceolata; assembly: GCA_013146195.2. Taxonomy (NCBI): domain Eukaryota; kingdom Viridiplantae; phylum Streptophyta; class Magnoliopsida; order Asterales; family Campanulaceae; genus Codonopsis; species Codonopsis lanceolata. The sequence continues at coordinate 70,120,974 of CM028382.1, read as the reverse complement.
TTTTAATTCCACAGAGAGGATGATGGACATTCGATTCAGATTCTGAAGGGTACAAGGAGTACAAGGATTGGGAGAAAAGGGCTCATCAAGTTACACTACTTGGTAAGGCGAATGAACCGCCGAAAAGGCCAATGAGGATCAAAAAGAATGCATAATAAGGCTGGAAGGAGTCCTAAGTAGAAAGGATGTGGAGATTGAGCAGCTTAAAGGAGCAACTTGCTCAAGCTAGCAACACCGACCAAGTGGAATTCTAGCAAACGAGGGTTGAAGATCTCGCTAAATTTCGTAACTCTTCCGCATCGTATTGGTTTTGTCCCTAAGGTGTTTGTGAAAGAAGGAGAAGGAACATCTGGAACTAAACAAACCGATGAAAGCTTTCCCGAAATCGTGAAAAACCAAGAGTAAGAAGGAAAAATTATGTTTGTCACTTCCATAAGCCTGGTCACATGCCTCTTTTTGCTTTCTCAAAAAGGCAATGTATGAGAATGAAAAGAGGCAAGATTTCTTTGGAAAAGCTCATTGGCGTAACAGATGAAGCAACCACGCGCCACCAATGCAAAGAACATTGGCGAAACATTGGAAGCCTCATTCAAAGGCAAATCATAATTTTTTCAAAAACACCAACCCAAACAAATAAACAAATGTGGGTTCCCAAAACATGTGATGAAAATGTAGAGCCAAATATTGTGAGCCTTTTGATATCTCGCTCGGCGCTTCCATGTCACATGATGAAGAATGCAATGTTACATTTACTTCCTTAAAATCTCATGTTGTGGATCCCGGTATTTTGATAGTGGTTGTTCTAGACATATGACAAAAGTAATGAGAATTTGAAGGAATATGTAAGTATTAATGGTGGTTCTACGTGACCTATGGTGGTGGTGCCAAAGGGAAAATTGTAGGTAAAGGAACATTGAACGTTGAAGGTCTTCCAAACCTCAAAAACGCTACCATGTGGAAGGTCTTAAGACAAACTCCGATCAAGATAAGTCGGGCTTGTGTGATGATGATCTTCGTGTAAGGTTTGACAAACATTCTTGTGAGGTTCTTGATCATAATAACAAATGTCTTCTCGACAGTTTAAGATCGTCCGATAATGCATTACTTGTTCAACAATACCCATTCGTGTCAAAAGCAAGTCTTGATGTAACGATCTCTCGGCACCGTAAACTTGGTCACATGAGTTTTCAGAAGCTCGATGAACTTGTGAGGCATGATGTTGTTAAAGGATTACCAAATTTGGAAAGGAATTACTCAAAGGTATGTGGATCGTGTCAAAAGGTAAACAAAGTCAAGGCTTCACATCTTCCCATCACACAATGCTCCACTTCTAGATGTTTGGAGATGATTCATACCGACCTTATGGGTCCCATCGAGGTAGAAAGCCTAGGTAAGAAAAAAGTATACCTTGTCTGTAGATGACTTCTCTAGATATACTTGGGTAATATTTTTAAGAGAGAAGTCCAAACTTTGAGGCTTTCAAAATTTGGTACACCCAGTGTTATGAACTTATATGATCTAAAACTTGTTAGATTAGATCGATCATGGCACTTAATATGAAAATGCATCCTTTTCTAATTATTGTGCCTCAAATGGTATTTCTCATGAATTCTCAGCCCCAAAACTCCACAACAAAATGGAGTGGCGGAGAGAAAGAAACAGTGACATTACAAGAAATGGCTAGTGGTGATGTTACATTCAAAAAATTTGGCTAAAAGATTTTGGGTCAAGCATTGAACACCGCTTGTCACATTGGAAATAGGTCTTGAGACCAGTGTAGCACAATGACACCTTACGAAATTTTTCTTGGGAAGAAACCTACCTTGAAATATTTTCATGTGTTTGGTCAGTGTGTTATCTCAAGCCAATGATAGAGATCAACTTTCCAAGTTTGACTCTAAGAGTGATAAATGTGTTTTTATGGGATATTCCACAAATAGTCGAGCATATAGAGTTTTTAATCTTCGAACTAAGACTATTATGGAATCCATGAATATTGTTTTTGATGATCTAACTGGTCTTGGTCACAAAACTTCGAGGAAGATGTTTCGTGATTTTGGATTTTGGAGACTTTGATCTCGAATTAGACGCCGAATCCAAGAGTTCAGAGCGCATATACGCATTCAGCAGATGCAGTGGTTCGATGAAAAAGTTCAGATGTGTCACCCAATGTTGTTCCTGATGTTGCAACATCGGAGAAACATTGACCACGTAACCGGCAGAAAAGAAGGCGCCGAGCAGCGATTCAAATCAGAAGATGATCACCCAGATCGACGATCATGAAATTGACATTCCAAGCAAGATTCACGAAATCATCCACTCACCAAGTTATAGGTAATGTAAAAGATGGTGTGTCAACAAGAAAGAAAGGTAAAGTGGACTACAAGAAACTAGCATGCATGACTACTCTTGAATTTGATGATATACATGCCTCGTGTTTTGTTTCCACCGTTGAACCTAAATGTGCAAAAGCCCTTAAAGATGAAAGTTGGATAAACGCTTACGCAAGAGGAACTAGATCAATTTTCAAAAAATGATGTGTGGTATCTAGTTCTGCAAACCCACTTCAATAAATGTTATTGGAACTAAATGGATTTTCAAAACAAAACGAATGGTGGGAGAAATAATGAGGAATAAAGCTAGATTGGTAGCTCAAGGGTATACACAAAGTCGAGGGGTGGATTTTGATGAAACCTCAGCACCTGAGTCCGTATTGAGTCTATCCATTTACTGCAATTGCTTGTTTCTTGACATTACTCTTCAACAAATGGATGTGAAGAGTGCTTTTTAAATGGGATTCTTGAGGAGGAAGTTTTTGTGGAACAACCAAAAGGATTTGAGGACCCCATAAACCCAATCATGTGTTTAAATTGAAAAGGCTTTGTATGGTCTCAAGCTCCTAGAGCTTGGTATGGTAGGCTTACGCATCACCTTTACAAAGTGGGTTTAAAAGGGGAGAGGTGGATAAACATTGTTCATTCAAAAACAAGATAAACATATTTTGATTGCTCAAATTTATGTTGATGACATCGTGTTTGATCCACCTCCAAATCCTTGAAAAAGAATTTGTGCATTGCATGACATCCACATTTGAAATGAGCATGGTAGGTGAATTGACATATTTCTGGCATTCGATCAAACAATCACATGAAGGGATGTTCATTTCTCAAGCCAATAATCTCTAAACTTGGTGAAGAAATTCGATCTTGAGAATGGCAAGCATAAAAACCCCTATGGGTACATCCAACAAACTTAACAAAGATGAAAATCAGAATGA
>CM028382.1:70073159-70117597 GCA_013146195.2 Codonopsis lanceolata | reverse complement strand
CACCACTCAATTAATGCTAATCTAATTAACCAACTTTTATCCAACAAAAAAAATACAATATCAAAGGATAAATACTCAATTTCATTCTTGTTAGAGTGCATCTTACATAAGCTTCGTCCCCTTTTTTTTGAATTGATAAGCATACAAAACTAAGAATCAATGGCGCTTAATGAAAAAAATTCAGATTTTTTGGTGTCAATCTCTAAATTAATGGAGGAAACAAAGTTAGATTTAGTTTGGAAATTCCTAAAATTATGAAGGGAATATAAAGAGTAGTTATCTTTGGAGATAAGATTTTTTTTTTTAAAGAGATTAGGACTAACTACGGTCATAGAGGATTAAATTTTTGAAGAGATTAACATATACTGCTAAATCCTAAAATCATGGTCATGAAAATTAAAGAACCGAATGAGAGTAATAGGGATGCGTATATAATTTAATGAGAGAGAGTTGAAGGGGTTGAAGGGGTATTATTTTCAAAATATATCTTACAACTCCCCATTAATTAGGTTTCTTATTCTATGTGTTTTCTTCGCTAGGAATACTTAACTGGGACAGAGGGAGAACAAATTGTTGCAAGGGGATTTTTTTTTCTTTTTCGTTTCTTATTAGAAATATAGTTTTTTATATAGGAAAAAAGTAAATGTAGATAAGAAATCCATAATTAAAGATTGCATCGACAAAACAAGATCTAGGCGACTATCAACTTAAGATGTATAGGCTAAACTCTAACATAATACACTACAAATTCGAAAATGTCAATCTATTAAGAAGGCCCAACAATAACTACAACAAAGACGATAATCATCAACAAGACATTAGCAACCCTCGGAAACGGAACTATAAACCTGCTAAGAAGCCACCAAAAAAATGTTGAAGTCACCTAGGATACGACTAAACTCTTCGACATCACGACTTAATAGAAGACAAAATACACTGTAAACAATCAATCCGACAACACAAGTTTTTGGCTTAAAACCAATGCAAACGACAGCATATGGACAAAGTTCAGGCGATTGAGACTGAACAATGACAGAAGAGATTGTGCAAAAGTCACGTCACAGAGGTGCCACCCACTAGATGACGCGTGGTTTGATATGTTACAAGATCTGATAACGAAGAGACAAAAATCTTGCAGTTGTGTTCATCGACAACGTCAATAACTTTGGAGATACATGTTTCACCCTGAAATATTGACTCTAAAATAATTAAAAGGCTTGAATCTGATTCCAAGGACTTGGCTATGTAATGTTCTAGCTACTTCTGATCTAGCTATTTTTTGTTCTCTCCACGAATCTCTTCATTGTACCAAAGAAACAATCAAAATTTTGTGCATTATATTAACTAGATAACATATCATATATATATACACACACTCACACACAGACAATTGTAATGTTATGAAGATGATAATAATATTTTTTTTTTCAAAGTGAAGTTAAATATCACAAAATAATATGGTGGACTAGGGAGTAATAGTCTATACCAGCCTTGTATTTACTTCAACTTTCACTTTCTGGTCTATGAGTATATATGATATACAACATGTAAATTCAGCATATACTTATCTCAATGAACAAAGAAAAAAATCAGCTACCAAATTCACAGCTTACCTTGAATATGAAGAGCGTGACTATTAATGCTGAAATGCCAAGAACATCAACCTTGCCCACAACCACATGAGAATTTTCTTTGATCACGAGTGTGCTTGTACCACGACACTATTCAGAAAAGAAAAAAAAAAGAGGCAAATAATTGTCAATTGTTGTCTCCTTCAACACTATTCACTTGTTGAACTTTGAATATGCAATCAAGTAATGAAAATTTGTACACCTATAGATTGCTGGTATGATAAATTAAATAAGAACCAAAGCACCCCATTTTGAACCCAACTCATACCTCATGTCATTTACATCAAGATCTTTCAATTGCTTTTCTATATCAACTTTTCATTGTGTAATAGTATGGCCAAATATTGCACGCTAACAATTGATTTAGATAAGAAAAAGATTTGTGAGGCTTTTTTGGTTATACTATCAGAAATGAAGTTTCACAGAGTAAAATCATAAACCTGTTTATCAAATGATTGCAAACGATCAAGAATTAAACGATCAGGATTCAGTTTGTTTTTATTTCATTTTTAAAGCTAGAGAAATGGATACTTCCCACTTAATACGAACATCGATAGATTGCATTCCATTTCCAGAACACTGATTAGTTTCTTGTCTTTTTAACTTTCTCTTTTGGGTACCCAAGTTGATGTGACCAGAACAGAAATATCAACTAAAAACCATACATCTAATTTGGGTTATGAAATCAAAATGAATGAGAGATATAAGAAAAGGAGTAATAAAAGGAACCAACAATGATAAAAATGATATCAGACTCCCAGAGTTTGAATCGCTTCATGTTTTCAGCTGTCTACACCTGAAAATTAAACATGACCTTCCAAATTAGCCCAAAATGATAGATCTTAATTATGAAGAAAAATTAATTATCATAATTAAAAAAGAAAAGTAAATTAAGAAATATGTCATTTATCAAAATTCTTGATAGAAATTTTGTTACAATCAATTCTAAATCAAATTTGTTGAGGAGATTTTGTAGTGGCTTGCTTACTCGATATCGTGTTAGGACGACGGCTTTGGCTCACGGAAATATCTCACACGGGGGTCTGAGCCTTGAGAGAGAGAGAGAGAGAGAGATGAGAGAGAGATGAGGGAGAGACTTGACACTGACGCTGAGAGAGAATGGCGGCCAGAGATACCCTGATAGTGATAGTGGAAGCCCTATCGTCCTTAGGGCTGCGTTATATTTGGACATTTTACGAGATTTACCCCTTGAATATTTATTGTATTAGTTATTTAGCACGTGTTTCCCACGGGTATAATGTGAGATATATATATTTTTTGTAATAATAATATAACTTTTGGACATTATAATTAGATTGTTAATCTCTTCTATGGTTATAATTTTTTTTCTATTGTTACTAATATTAAACGATTTCTTTTACCTAAATACTTTTAAAATTAATATAAGTTTCTAGCTAACGTGAGATATATATTTTGTATTAATAATAATTGTAATTTTTTTATCTAAAAACTTATAAATTTAACATTTAACTTGGTAATAATATCATAAGTCATTTTGTTAAAAACTTTTAAAATTATAATTCATTTTTAAAAAATATGAGATATTTATTTTATATTTTTATTGGTAATGAAAGTTTAAGTCTTTTATCTAAAGATTTTAAAATTAGTAACACATTCTAACCATGTGGTATACATATTTTCTATTAGTAATAATAATAGTAGATAAAAGACTTTTTAATCAATATTCATTTCTAAACAATGTGAATACATATTTTCTATTGGTAATAACAAAAGATGTCTTTATCTAATGACTTTTATAACCAATACTCATTTCTAAATAATGTGAGATACATTTCTTTGTAACCAATGTGAGATATATCATCTAAAAAAATTTTAAATCAATATTACTTTTATAACCAATGTAAAATACTTCTCTTCTATTGCTAATAATTGTAGATTTTTAAAATCAGCATCACTCTCTAACCAATGTGTAATGCATATCATCATTTGGTAATAATAGTAGAAGTCTTTTATTTTAAAAAATTTATAACCAACATCTCATCTAAATAATGTGGGATACATCTCTTCTATTATATTGATGATAAAAGTAAAAGTCTTTTATCTAAATACTTTTAAAACCAACATCATTTTTTTAACAAATGTAGAATATCTCTTCTATTAGTAATAATAGTAAAAGTATTTTATCTAAAATTAAAATCAACATCACATTCTAACCAATGTGAGATATATATATTCTATTGATAATAATGGTAGAAGTCTTATATCTAAAAACTTTAAAAACAAACATTACCCTCTACCAAATATATAATACATTTATTCTATTGGTAATAATAGTATTTTTAAAACCAATATTAATTTATAATCAATGTGTGATACATTTCTTCAATTGATAATAATAGTAGAATACTTTGTTACCAATTTGAGATACATGCATCTATTCTATTTGTAACAAAAAGTCTTTAATCTAAAAACTTTTTAAACCAACATTTATTTTTAAACAATGTGAGATATATATCTTTTATTGGTAGTAAGAGTAAAAGTATTATATTTTTTTCATGAAAGCATATGTAAACTTAATTCTTTTTTTTTTTCCTTTTTTGAAAAAAAACCCCACCCTCCCTATATAATTACTCCATCACTTTTCCAGTATTAGCACATTAACTGTTTACATTAATTGAAAGACTTGTATTTTTCCACTATGCCCAACATGAAGGCTTCTCATATTCCCAAAAGAAATTAATCCCTATAAAAGGGATACACCATGACTGAGATATAAACACAAGAAGAGAGAAGGGGGAAAAAAGTCAAGTAAAACACCATGGAAGAGCAAAAGACTACTATAGAGAAAAACATGGGCAGGCAAAATTTCATTGATGAGGTCCTTTCCATTAGCGATTGACTTCGACATATTGCGGTTTTGATTTGAACATCATACCGGATGATGAAGGAGAGCTTTCTAAAGAGGAGTTGATGGAGCTTTTTATGCATGAGATATTAAGGATTTGGATTTACCAACCTATAGTTGTTTTGATTTAAATGTCATATAGCATTACATGCTAGTTGTATGCTTATCGATTAATTTTTTTTTTTTTTAATGTAAGTTGTGTTAGCATTATTATTATGCATGAAAAATTGTTGCTTTGATTTTGTGTTATGTTTTTGTTTTTGTTTTGTTTTGTTTTTTTACTGTTTTTTTTCTTTTAAATGAGAAGAACCTAATGAAGATGTAAGCATCATGTGTTTCGGTAGTGGATTTATTCAATGGTTTCTTCATGAAAGCATATGTAAACTTAATTCCTTTTTTTTTCTTTTTTTGAAAAAACTCCCCACCCTCCCTATATAATTACTCCATCACTTTTCCAATATTAGCACATTAACTGTTTAATTGAAAGACTTTCATTTTTTCACTATGCCCAACATGAAGGCTTCTCATATTCCCAGAAGAAATTAATCCCTATAAAAGGGATACACCATGACTGAACCGTTAGCATTACTATTATGCATGAAAAATTGTTGCTTTGATTTTGTGTTCTGTTTGTGTTTTTGTTTTGTTTTTTTTTTAACTGTTTTTTTTTAATGAGAAGAACCTAATGAAGATTTATGCAATGAAGATTTTCTCACCATTGACAATGGTGGACTGTAGCCACCCGAAATGATGTTTTTGTTTTTTGTTTTAGTTTTTTGATGAGAGTAGTTTGGATTAGAATTAAATGAGTTGGTTTCTCTAGAATTTGATATGTTAGTATTAAATGAAGTTTCAAGGGTATATTGGGAAGAATGATAAAAAAATTGTGCATTAAAAGTCTTTAAGAACATTAGTTGGGACATCCCAACATAGAAAGTATGAATATTTATCAGGGACGGAGGGAGTATCTTCTATTGCTAATAATAGTAAGTCTTTTATATAATCTAAAAAAAATTAAAAATCAACATCATTTTTTAACCAATGTGAGATATACATCTTCTATTGGTAATAATGGTAGAAGTCTTTTATAAAAAAACTTTGAAAACCAACATCACTTTCTAACCAATGTATGATAAATCTTTTCAATTAGTAATTAATAATAGTATTTTTAATACAAACATCAATTTCTAACCAATATGTGATACATCTCATCTATTGGTAATAAAATTAGAATATTTTGTAACCATATGAGATACATCTCTTATAAAAGTGAAAGTCTTTAGTCTAAAAACTTTAAAATCTAACATTTTCTTTTTAAACAGCGTGTTATACATCTCTTTTATTGGTAATAATGTAAAATAATTTATACTCAACATCATTTTCTAATCAATGTGAGATATACATCTTCTATTGGTGATAATGGTAAAAGTCTTATCAAATGATTTTGAAAATCAACATCATTTTTCAACCAATGTATGATGTATTTCTTCTATTGATACTTAATAATAGTATTTTGCAGATCATTACAGTATATGTTGCCTACAATTTTAAGTTTTAGTTAATATACACTCAATTATAGCCATATAGCCTAGGAAGTTGTGACATAGTTCAGTTATCCTTGAGATGAGGACAAACTCAATCAAAAGGAAGGCTCATGGGATAATTTTCAAGAAAAATATCATCCATAAGTGCATGAAACAGTGACAGAAAACATACAATAAGTGCCAACTCCATAACAGAGAGAACAATATCACAAGATGACCACCTGCAAAGCACAGCTATCGAGTAATGGAGTAATTTTGTTTCGGCAAAAGAGGGAACGATAGGACTAATAGAGAGCGTAGATCACAGTAATTTGCAATTACGTAAGTGACATACCCCTTACAGTCAATTACATAACAAATCATAAAAATTACATACAAGTTTTAGATTTTGGAAACTAACTCGATGCGATATATCAAAGAGTTTTGATATACCGCTTTTAGCTGAGTGATGAAGCCATATATCAAGCAACTGAAATCCATGAACTACAATGGCCTGAAGAGAACATTTCAAATACCCAAGAAACTAGTCAAGTAAAGTTTATGTGTAACAATCAACTATGGAACTCCAAATCTTCAAAGGTAAGAGAATTATATATAGTCAATACCTGCAGTGTCTCAAAGGCTATACTAAGAGGCTCAAAGAATAACAAAAAAACATGGATGAAGTTACTGTGTTATATATCGTCAGGCACAGCCTTATCCTGCAAGACCAATTACAAACATTAGAGATATATCAAAGCACAAGTCAAACTCTGTAAAAGTGCCGCTGACACAAATCTTAGAAAAGTAAACAAAAAATCTTCTGCAAAATGGGAGAATTTTCAAGAAAAATATCATCCATAACTAAGAGCTTTGACATTTCAGGGACCTGTAGTGATTAGGTTCAATATGATCAACCAATAAAAAGAGTGACCATATTATTTGCATCAAAATTCAGCCAAGTGAATATCAATTTCAAAAACAAACTTTACAAACATAAAACTCCTTGAAGAAATGGAAGTGATGGCACTACAATTGCAAGTCTAGGAATTGTCTATGTATGTAGCTTTACTCCTACCATCAGAGCGGTTGCTTCCATACTTTGAATCTGTGGCCTTCAACTCATAGTAGAGCAACATTAACATGTGTAAAGGCATCGACCTTAATTTTTTTTTTCAAACATCATAAAAGTATGATCACATAGAATGTTCGTTGCGTCATCCATGTATACTATTGGATAATCATAATTGAATATTGAGTTCAACAATCACACACATGCGGAACAAATATTCTGGTAAGAGATCAACGTATTGGAGTAACATGAGATCTGCTCATGGCCTTACAAATGGGGTTTTGGGTTTGATCCTCCAGGGTATTTCTTGTTATCAAGTGAATCCTTCGGCCCATTCTGCTATATATACATTTTCTTTCTTCTCACCTCTCAAACTCCACCAAATTATTTGAGTTTGTAACATAAGTTAACACAAAAACCCAAAGTACTAAAGTTTAATGTCCTCAGTAATTAGAAATCCAATAGAGTTAACCTTCCCTAGATCGCATAATCCATTAACAGAAACCTAAATACACACCCTCCAACTTCAGATTCCACACCTAAATAATAAATAATTCAAAAGATTCCGATAATATCAAATTTGAATCAGGGACTAATGAATGAAAAATTACAACCAAGGAAATTCTATTAAGAGGTAAGAAGCTGGTCAATAAATGAAATACCAGTAGATTTCCAAAATCAGTCTACTTGCAAGCAAGAATGAACGAGTTTAGGTTTCAGTTCAGTAAGAGTTCCCAGGGAGGCATAGAGGAACACTAGCTAAGCATCAGTTTGTTACGCCAGATAGAGCTACCAACATACAAAGAGAAAGTACAAATAACACCATTTAAATGCATAGAAGGAACCAGTTACCATTTAACTTACCATACTCCATAAGTAACCAGTTTTTTGTTCTACTTGTCAACAAGGATCTTGCTTCTTTCTCCATAGAAGGAAGAAGAAAACCATTAAATGCATCATGCAGTATCTGCTTCCTCTGCTCATTCCACAATTGGGCAGATTTACTCACACCATCACTGAGATAGTAGTCATTAGAGTCATTAATTAACTTTTTTAGGATAGATTCTGGAAGCTTAACAGTAACTTGAATAAGCTTCTCCTCTTCAGCCTTTTGAATGATAAGCCACTGTGTGTCCTCAAATCTGGTCAGAGGTTTGTCCCTCAACCACTTAAACGATGCAAAAACATGAAAAGAATCTATAGCCACATTGCCATCAGGAGTGGGACTTGTTGATGCTACAACATTATCCATAAAGATACTGCGAACGTATTTACGGACATATGGCTCGTAGCTGATCTCAACAGCTGCCTACATCGATTTGAAAAGAAAAAAAAACAATTGCAAACATAAGCAAACACTGGTATATAACAGGCAAGAATAAAATGATAGTCATGTATTATATAAATATACAGACCAAAAATCTAATAACATACCATGTGTCTAGCACCCCTGAGCACGGCTTGCACAGTCTCAAACATCGCACACGTAAATCCTGAAGCTGTCTCCTCTGTCCAAAAAAAATTAATAGTAATAATAATAGATAGCATCAACAAAACTGTTATTGTCCAATGCATGTCCAATCACACGTACCATCTTTTCAAGAGAAATCAGAAACCAAACTGCGGAGCTGTAACCAAATTTGCTAGAAACCTCCCATAGGCCAGCCTTACTACAAGCACTATACTGTGATTTCCTCTTTGGCCTCTTATATTGTCCTTCCTCCTTGCTAACCTCACCTGGGGGAAAGTGCAGGTTAAACTTGGAGTCAACATCATCAAAGGCATAATGCAACCTGAAGTTAGCTGTTCAAGATTTGCTGAAGTTAGCTGTTCAGGATTTGCTGATGTAGAATTCCTCGTCCTCTTAAGGTTGATTGGGGGATAATATATTCTGCTTTCGTAGGCGCAGGGGTCATGTGGTGTTAGTCGAGTCAAAAACCTATATGTAAATATATGTTCAACTGAGCATACAACAACCAAATTTGAATAAATCTAGTAACCAAGAGGGTCAAAAGACCGGAACATACTCCAATTTTGTATTCAGTTCTAACCAAGAGGGTCAAAAGACCAGTAATTTACTTTTACTCTGCCTTCAATTCTATTGTGAACAACAGCTTTCCAAACTTAAGATTTCTCCATCCTATGACTATTCACAAAGGTCTGGAAGACCGCTTATCTAAACTCTCTATGCCCCTCCTTTTATTTAATTAATTTCCTTCTGTCCTTCATCCCAAGTTCTTCTTGCTACAATAATCAAGAGTTCTGGAAGAGTAGACGACTGAAACCATAATTTGACATTATGCTTCCGCCCTCTCCCTCACAGCCGTCAATCTTTGAAAAACATATCTTAAGTAATTTACAGGCATGTGTCGTGTGAACTACAATAAACCAACTCAGCCTTTGCCCAACTACCCATAGTCAGTCAGCTACATGAATCCTTTTTCCACTATTATGTCAAAGGTTGTATGAGTCAAAGCAAATAATATTTTCCTTGATCACAAAATCTCCTAGAACCTTTCATTTGACTATATATAATTTATGTAATAATGAATGAAATTTAGTCATTGGCACAACTGTTGCATACCTATAAAGTTGTGAAAGAAACACAAGAAAGTAGTTAAGTGAATGAAATTCTGCTCATTGTCATACCCCTTGTAGGAGTTACTGAGCTGATAGCTCGAAATTTCAAGCCAAGCTGCTTTAATTTTCTTTACAACTGTTGCAAGCATTGTCATTGATCCATGTTTGGCTCCCATTGGGGTTTTATGTTAGCATCGGATGAAAGGTTCACGCATAATGGATTCACTATAAAACCCACCCTATGAATAACTACAACTTTTTGCAGCATAAGACCTCTTAACTAGTATTTTTAGATTCTTCCCCATATGGTTCATGGGCTATATAATAAAGCAGAGGTATCTCAGAATTTCTAAATTTCAGGTGATGAATGAAGGCTCCGGTACGTACCCCAGAAAATATGCCTGAACTTCCATTAAACATCATGAAGATCTCGAGCTATCAGTTCCTGAGCAGGTGGTTGCTCTGAGAAATCCTAGATGGAAACAAGAAACAGAAAAATGAATCACATCTTTTCCTTGAGAGTATATATCATCATTTGTTCTGAGTCAATATCAGCAGACAAATATAACAAATCTTTACCAGTGGAGGGAAAACTTTCTCTGCAGTACGTCGAGGGACTAAAACCCCGTGGGTACTAGTATCACTAGCTGTTAATGTCTTGCAGAAATAGTTTGTAGGCTGCCTGCTTGGAATACCCAGCTCAACAGGAAGAAATGTATCCTTTTGCTCTTGCTAGAGAATATCCAGTAAATCAATTTGCAACCAGGTTGATAGGAAACCTTAAGAATGTATAAATATTAACAAAATTCAAAAAACAACTTTAAATTGATTACCGCAGTCAAAGGTTGCAATGTCATTTGAGCATATACTTCATCAGTTTCAACATCTGCCTGAAATTTCAAGAACAATCAATTCACTTAACCAAGCATTATTGCAATTACCAAAAACTAAATTAGGATTATACAAACAAACAAACAAACAAATGGGACGACGTGTAAAGAATTACCCACATGCATTGTGACATTGTGAAGCTGGCAGATCAACTGAGGAGGCAAGGTTGAGTAATTAGGTATGTGAGCATCAACCTCTTTCGTAGCAGCAACCTGGCTTCCATTTCCAATTGAGGTCCTTAAAAACTTATATTCTTTTAATTGATGATTAAATTATTTTGTAACAATAACTTAAACCACATTCATAACATTACAAGCAACATAATCTAAACACAAATGAAAAGAAAGAAAAGAAAATTAAAAGAGTGTCTTCGAGTAAAAACACCTACTCACTATGACCCTGAGGGAAGTAAACCACCCGACTGCCAACTATTGGTAGGGACACAAGAGGGCCAGCACACGCATGCCATAGTTCAGAATTCAAGCATTTCTTTTCTCCTTCCATAGACAATAGTCAAAATTACATAATTCCATCAGTTCACACCTAAAAATAATCTCGAAATCCATAAAACTTCAAACTTTATCAATGTGCTCAAACACATGGAAAGCCAAGAACACAACTAACAAAGATCAACGAAAAGGACAAGTCCACATGTAAAAGTCAAAGCAAAAGGGGAAAAAGGTAATCAAACAAAATTAATTAATTAATTAATTACTAAATAAATTTGAAGGAGAGAGAGATACCTACATGAGGCTGCTGACCCAGCCCTGATGTTGAAAGCTTCATATTTTATCTACCAACAATTTTGTGTGTGTGTGTGTGTGTGTATATATATAATTATAAATTAAACACAAAATCAGCTAAAACAAGCAAAAATCATAATCCTAAACCCTAAGCCATAACTCCACCAACAAATTTTAGCCTTTTTTGCCCTTAAGAAGCTCCAGAATTTCTCCTCAATTAACATTTCCCTAACCTTCATCTCCTTCTACTCCCACATGCATTCCATGAAATCCAATCAATTAGAACAAAAACAATGACTATAGTCCTAACTGATGTAAATTTCAAAAACTATAGTTGGATTAGACCTTTGAAAAAAGCCAATGATTGTTAGCTAGGAAAATAAATTAGGGTTCATAGTTAATTAGAGATCAATCTTATCTGAACAAAAAAATTGCAGTTTACAAAAAGTCCAAGAGAGGCTGGGAGACTTCCATATGATAGGAGGAAACCATAAGAGGGAAGAGAAATCGCAAACCATGGTTTTTGTCTATGGTCTTCATGTCTGTCTTCACTTCTTCTTCCTTCACTTCCTCTTCTGAAATCCCTCAGTGTAGCTTCCACCCTCGCTGCCAGCAACAACACAGAAAAGGCACAAACAAAAAATAGAAAATGGAAGGAATTGAAGGATGCAAAGTCAACAACCTGAGAGCAAGAAGGAATGAAAGAGGTTTAGGGTTTCATTGGGTGTATTTTATCAGGCAAGGTTTAGAGAGAAGAAACGATGAAAGGGCCGAAGTATGAAAGATGAGAAGGGCGAAGAGAGGGATCGAGGGTTTGGGGATTTTGATTTTGGAAGTAATTTCCATTGTTATTTACCGTGCAAAAAGGCTAGTAGCGGGAGGGGAAAATTTTCATTCGAAGACTGAACAACATTTATGTCTGCAGACGTTGTGAAACAGAACAACGTTTCTTTAAAAACGCTGTAAAACACTCTAGAATCACAACATTTTTTTAAAAACGTTGTCAAATAAATGGTTAAAACAACATTTATTTTACAAAACGTTGTAAAATAATAATAAACAACGTTTAACTAAAAAAACGTTGTCTAAAACCAACTTTTAATAACGTTTGTCTAAAAACGTTGTAAAACAAACGTTGTAAATACTCCTTTTTGTTGTAGTGACTGTTACTTCCATCTCAAAATAAACGATGTTTAAGCCTAAAAAAATTGTTTCAAAATAAATGATTATATAGGATTTTAAAAGAAATTTATCCACATTTTACCAAAATCACACTTATTAATGGAGTACTCTCTAATTAAGTGTTGTGTTGGGAATGAAAAAGTGGAATTATTGCAAAAGAGATATTAAGAGAAAAAAGAAAAATAATCATGCAACTTATTAATACTATTTGCACTTAAAATAAGGGTGGATTAGTCTTTTTTCTAAACTTTTTTAATATGTGTGCAAACCTCTAAAATATCATTTATTTTGGGACGGATGTAGTAATCTTTTTTATCAAAAATACAAAGATTGAGATGGATTAGGATTTAGGTGATTGGAAAATGCAATTAATTCACCTCAAATAATGCAATTCATTAGTTGCTTTAATCAATCTCAGTCTTTTATATTTGATCCAATGGTTATGATATTAATTGTGTGTGTGTGTGTGTATGAGGATGATTTTAATGGTTACTATCTCTCAATAACCATTAATGATTACTATTATATTATCCATTTGATCAAAAATCAAAGGTAAAGATTTATTGGGTAGTTGGATCATTAATGGTTAGTGAGAGATAATAATCATTGAAACTTCCCCATATGTATTTATATACTCTTCCTGTCACAAAATAAATGACGTTTCGAAAATTTGCACACAGATTAAGGAAGCTTATAAAAAACTAAACTACACTATTTAAGTGTAATTATTATTGATAAGTTGTATAAATATTTTTCTCTTTCCTCTTAACATCCCTCATTAAATCTTCATACATTTTCTCAAAGTTTAAAGAACACATTTTTACTCATCTCACTTTCTCCCTAAATCCTTGGATTTTGAATACAAATACTTTTCATTCTCAATACAATATTTAATTAGAGAGTAATTAATAATGACAATTTTGGCAAAAGTGTACACATTTTTCTCGCAATTAATCCTATAACGTTAATTATTTTGGGACAATTTTTTTTTTGTCTAAAACATTATTTATGTTGGGACGAAGGAAGTATATAATTTAAGTAGTCCGTCTGTCTCTAAGTTCTTATTCTGTTTGACCCTATAAATAAAAGACAATTCATGATTTGCTAATCACTGATCGAGCCATAGAATTAAGTACTCAATTTATTTTGTGATGATCTCAAAATTTTAGGTTGTGATGAATACATCAGTAGTACTATATTGTTTACAAAATGAAAATATATATTCCATCTGTTTTTAAATAATCGTTCTCTTTGGTCCGAGACAATATTTTTTTTTTAAAGTAATTGAATGTATTTCAATATTAATGTAATTTGTGGTTTTGGTTTGTACACAACTCTAATTAAGCCATTTTACCAAACGCGTTGCATAGACATGTATGCAAAATTATAGTGGTAATTTGGATGAAACGCAATATAATTCTATGACCAATGCAATGTGGCCATTATATAAATTCTGACTAGATGAGCTATATATGCACATTCACCTCATTCATTATTTTGAAATAATTTCTAAAAATAGCCCTCTCTAACCAATGCCTTACGATTAACTAGAGTTTGAGTTGCATTTCTAAAGGCAGAAAAAGAGAAGAACCAGAAAAAGGATTAGGGAATTTCGGGAGAGAGTATCTCCATTGATCTGTAGTTGTATTTCATCTTTCTTAATCAATTACAATATAAATGCTACCAGAATTATATACACTGTCAGTTACAACTAAACTCCTTACAAACTCAACTACAGCTAACTGATTCTAACAGCTTCTATAGAATTTACACTCGACACCCTTGAACTTTCATATAGGTTCACTCGACACCCCTGAAGCTTTATCTTTCTGTTCTGCTCCTGCTATGGCTTGCTCCTGATCTGTTGCTGTTATGTCCCCATTTATACCTTCTTTAGTTATAATTTCATTGCCTCAATTGAAGGTACAAACTATAAGCAACCTGGGAAATGAAAGATTCTTGTGGATTACCTTCATTGATTGAAGTTTCCCCTAGCCTGTTCTCCTCTTTCTCACCAGTGAGAATGGTGTCAATGTGGACGTTACAGGCTGATAGCTTCAATAAATGAATACCCAACATTTCCGCCAAATTGCTGAAATGAAAGACCACTCTTTTTCAAAAATGTATTACATCAACCTAACAAAATCATTCAAATAAAACAATAAAACAAACAATTTAAAAGTGGAGGGTATCCGTTTTATTGTTGTTTCCAGAAAACACTCCGGATGATAATTTATTCTACAACCAAAATTTCTTAATACAAACTAAATGACTCATAAACTACAATGACTCCATCCATTACTATCTACCTACCTGGTTAATAAATCAATATTTATCACATAGTGCATCTAAATGTTATGCAATTAACAACCTTCAAATGTACGTAGATCCACTAAATGTGAAGGAAGATAACAAGGCAACTCTGCCGCAAGGAAGACATCTTTATCAAGAACCTGACATGGATTGCAGCTTCAGAAATGCCTTCTCCTAAGGCCTAAAAGGAGGGTAAATCTCATTATGAACTCACAATAAGAAGCGCAAGTAGACCCATAAGAAAGATTCCTTCAATTCTTTATGCCCCTATTCGAGATTGCCATGTGTCAGTACAACCTTATTTACATTGTTTTACACGATCCAATTAGGTCGTGCTGAACCGTACCTATTAAAGCTTCTCTATTTTCCAAGAAGTATTAATATTTCGAAAAAATACTTGCTCAAAAAAATCTTATATGTTGCTATCTGCGAGTATGGAATACCAGTGTCAGTTTTTCAGGCTACTATTGCAGCAGCATAGGGGTGAAAGGGACTTGAAAATACGATTATTCCCATAATTGACTTCATCAGCCCCATTGAAGTCAATATACAGATTTCTGTCCAAACAGGTAATTTTCCCATTGACTTCAGCTGTCTGGCTTCCTAGCATGCCAAATCCATTGTGATGGTGATACAAATGGGAGGGTAAGGGCAAGTTCAATGGTGGACCTGGTTGTACTTGCCTTATAAGTATCAAAACCAAATTTTAATACCTATTAGTATTATCATCTCCAACCTTATGTATCAAAAATTTGATATAATAATAATTTTTAAAAACTTATATCCAACACATATGATGATATAAATATGCGGTCAAAATAAAGAGTATCAAAATTAGGTGTGCAGACTACAAGTAGTGTTTCGTAATGGGGAACAAGGGTGGATTCTTAGGCTGGACAATAAAACTGTTATCCCGAGCTAGTTCTAATCCAACAAGCGTTAAGACATTACTTACGAAGACCATTAACTATAAAGGCCGCAAGATCAATAAATGTGATTCCAGAGGAACGTACAAACCATGTTGCTCCCACAGGTGAAGAAAAATAAATTTTCATGTAGGGCAACTCCTCAGCTTACCATTTGCATATCCACTACTGATTGGTCGGTGGTCTCTGCCACATTTGGTATTGCTGCTTGAATCAAGCATGCCTATTAAAGGAAAAAGATTGTAAATATAAGACAAAACCACAATAATGCAAATGGAAGAAATCTTACCAAAGGGAAACATGTTCAGTAAAGCAAGATGGATATTATAGGAAAAATAATAGTAATACGAAACTGCGGTAGAATGTGATCTTTCTTGTGTAGAGGAAATCTATATCACCTGATATCCAATGAAAGAAATACACACGCATGATAATCATTATTTATGCATAAGTGAGCATAACTGACAAGAAAAACTCATCTCATCTATTAAACCATCTTTGGGAATTAAAATCAGAACTGCCATATAATTATGATATTCTTAAGTATAACTAAAATATAGTGCTAACCAAAAAAACATTAAAAAAGTACAAGCATGAACAGTTCCAGTTGCGCTGTGGAACTCATCACACAACTCTATTGTACTAAAATAAAAATAAAAACCACACAACTCTTATTTTATCGTACTATCATCTCTCTGATAATTACATAGAGTGCAAAACTTTCCATGAAGTTATAAGAAGATGGGCAAATGAAATCATTCCCATGCTCTTTTCATGGCAAAAAATGGACAGCAGAATATATAAAAACAAATAACTCCAAGATTGGGCAGAACAATGTATTAGCAGCATCAATGGACTAGAAAAATAAAAAATAAAACTATGGAACTGTTTTTAAAAAAGTAGAATATTGGTCCACCGGCGATGGTCCGATGGAAATATTTTTTTACACAAGCAGCCTTGAATAACTGACACTTGACAAACCAAAATCATGTGTCAAAAACAAAGATTTTGGTTTGCCATGTGTCAATCACTCAAGACCGCTTGTGTAGAATTGTTTTTCCACCATCGGTGGACAAAAAATTAATCCTTTTAAAAAAGCATCCATCATTTTAATGAGAGAGAGAAAGTTGAATGGGGTATTATTTTCAAAATATATCTTGCAACCCCTCATTAATTAGGTTTCTTAATATGTGTGTTTTTTCTTCGCTAGGAATATTTAACTGGGACGGTGGGAGAACAAATTGTCGCAAGGGGATTTTATTTTCTTTTTCGTTTCCTATTAGAAATATAGATTTTTTATATAGGAAAAAAAGTAAATGTAGATAAGAAATCCATAATTAAAGATTGCATCGGGACAAAACAAGATCTAGGCGACTACCAACATAAGATGTAAGACTAAACTCTAACATAATACACTACAAGTTCGAAAATGTCAATCTATTAAGAAGGCCCAACAATAACTACAACAAAGACGATAATCATCAACAAGACATTAGCAACCCTCAGAAACGGCAACTATAAACCTGCTAAGAAGCCACCAAAAAAATGTTGAAGTCACCTAGGATACGACTGAACTCTTCGACATCACGACTCAATAGAAGACAAAATACACTGTAAACAATCAATCCGACAACACAAGTTTTTGGCTTAAAACCAATGCAAACGACAGCATATGGACAAAGTTCAGGCGATTGAGACTGAATAATGACAGAAGAGATGGTGCAAAAGTCACCTCACAGAGGCGACACCCACTAGATGATGCGTGGTTTGATATGTTACAAGATCTGATAACGAAGAGACAAAAATCTTGCAGTTGTGTTCATCGACAACGTCAATAACTTTGGAGACACATGTTTCTCCCTGAAATATTGACTCTAAAATTAAAAGGCTTGAATCTGATTCCAAGGACTTGGCTATGTAATGTTCTAGCTTCTTCTGATCTAGCAATGTGATTTACTTTTATCAAGACTTTATATATTGCTCAGATATTTTTTGTTCTCTCCACGAATCTCTTCATTGTACCAAAGAAACAATCAAAATTTTGTGCATTATATTAACTAGATAACATATCACATATATATATATAGACACACACACACACACACACACACACACACATACAGACAATTGTAATGTTATGAAGATGATAATAATAATTTTTTTCAAAGTGAAGTTAAATATCACAAAATAATATGGTGGACTAGGGAGTAATAGTCTATACCAGCCTTGTATTTACTTCAACTTTCACTTTCTGGTCTATGAGTATATATGATATACAACATGTAAATTCAGCATATACTTATCTCAATGAACAAAGAAAAAAATCAGCTACCAAATTCACAGCTTACCTTGAATACGAAGAGCGTGACTATTAATGCTGAAATGCCAAGAACATCAACCTTGCCCACAACCACATGAGAATTTTCTTTGCTCACGAGTGTGCTTGTACCACGACACTATTCAGAAAAGAGAAAAAAAAAGAGGCAAATAATTGTCAATTGTTGTCTCCTTCAACACTATTCACTTGTTGAACTTTGAATATGCAATCAAGTAATGAAGATTTGTACACCTATAGATTGCTGGTATGATAAATTAAATAAGAACCAACGCACCCCATTTTGAACCCAACTCATACCTCATGTCATTTACATCAATTGCTTTTCTATATCAACTTTTCATTGTGTAATAATTGATTTAGATAAGAAAAAGATTTGTGAGGCTTTTTTTGTTATACTATCACAAATGAAGTTTCACAGAGTAAAATCATAAACCTGTTTATCAAATGATTGCAAACGATCAAGAATTAAACGATCAGGATTCAGTTTGTTTTTATTTCATTTTTAAAGCTAGAGAAATGGATACTTCCCACTTAATACCAACATCGATAGTTTCTTATCTTTTTTAACTTTCTCTTTTGGGTACCCAAGTTGATGTAACCAAAACAGAAATATCAACTAAAAACCATACATCTAATTTGGGTTATGAAATCTAACTCAAAACAACTGAAATGAATGAGAGATATAAGAAAAGGAGTAATAAATGGAACCAACAATGGTAAAAGTGATATCAGACTCCCATAGTTTGAATCGCTTCATGTTTTCAGCTGTCTACACCTGAAAATTAAACATGACTTTCCAAATTAGCCCAAAATGATAGATCTTAATTATGAAGAAAAATTAATTATTATAACTAAAAAAGAAAAGTAAATTAAGAAATATGTCATTTATCAAAACTCTTGATAGAAATTTTGTTAAAATCAATTCTAAATTAAATTTGTTGAGGAGATTTTGTAGTGGCTTACTCGATATCGTGTTAGGACGACGGCCTTGGTTCTCGGAAATATCTCACACTGGGGTCTGAGCCTTGAGAGAGAGAGATGAGGGAGAGACTTGACACTGACGCTGAGAGAGACTGGCGGCCAGAGATACACTGATAGTGATAGTGATAGTGGAAGCCCTATCGTCCTTAGGGCTGCTTTATATTTGGACATTTTACGAGTTTTACCCCTTGACTATTTACGAGTAATATATATTTAAAAAAGTTAATATGAACAAAATAAACAAAAAAATTATAAACACTAAAATTAAAGATGAAAATCACATAAATTTGAAAAAAGTTATTATACATTTTGAAATATTTCTTTATATATAACATTTCTCATTGAAAATGTACAATTATCACAACTATCACTGTCACATAACGAAATTCGAAGGCCCTAGGATTAGTAACTTTAGATAAAGTGACAATACAAAAAAATTAAATTTTAAGGGTTGTGTTAGAAAATCCCCTGTGTGATGCACAATATATAAAATATATAATAATACAAAAAAATTAAATTTTAGTGATAACATTGTATAAAAGTTGAAAATTTTATTAAAACATACATACAAAAAAGTGTAACTTAATAGTTAATTATAAAGAATTGCATTATGTAAAAAAATATTCATTTTTTTGGAATACTTACTTAAAAACAACATTGGTCGTCGAACGTGTACGATTACTATCAATATCAGTATCACTTATTTATATGGAACACTTATCATTAGAAATTGGTCCAACAAAAAACCTTTGGTTTTATTTTAAAGGTAATCACCGTAACATTGTCATAATAACTCTAGAAAAGAATTATACTCCCTCTATCTCAAAAAAATAATTTCATTTGTTAAGTCGAACTAATCTCTGAATAATGTGCTCTATCAACTGCCTCAACTTCAATGTTGATTCCACCTTGGTTGGTCGGACAGATATACTTAGTCATACTTATAAGAATTTCATTTTGCAGTTGGATCTTCTTTGTTCGTCTATTGATCTTGCTAATGAACAACACTTCCTTTGCAACAAATTTATAGTGGTTTCAACCTTGTAAAATGCTATTTGAATAGCCATACTAATTACATCTCCCAATGCGTCCATGTACAACCGAATTAATTAATTAACTTGATGTATAATTATTGTAATTGTTTTTATATTGTTATTATCAATTTGATATTCTGTTGTATAATTTAGTCATTAAAAAAACAATCTCCTTTATATTATTGAATGTAACTGTAAATGACAAAATAAATTTATTAATTTGTTCTTGTAATTTTTTCAATATTGTATTTATTCGCAATTCAATATTGTACCTAATTGATTGAAGATAAATTTCAAGAGTTCAAAAGTTAGTATCTCAATATTAAAGAAGAATTCAAAAGGTTTCTAGATTTACTTATCGATCTAGTCAATCACATTAATTGACATTTTTTATTTTCAATTTTCAATAAATATGATAGACATTAAAAGTGAAGTGTTTCCAAATTTGGAAACTTTATTTTGGTGGGAACTTTCCAAATTGTGCACCTCTCCTTTTATATATGTATAGATTTTTGGGTTAATGTCACTACAAGTTCCTTGAATTTGCGGATTTTAGTAATAATCTCTTAGGAAGTTTCCGTAACTTTAGGTTGTATAAGTTTCAAATTTTAATAGTTTTAGTCTTTTTAACGGATGGCGTTAGAAAAATTATTAGTCCCAAAGAGCACAATACTAGGTTAGAAGAGGGATTGAATAACCTAGTTACACTTTAAAAACTTTCGAAACAATGTTCCAGAATGTAGACTGAAAACTATAGAAGTTATAGCCGCGAAAAGAACACTTGGAATAGATCACCAAGTCTACCGATAAGGACTACTAGAAGACTTGATGTGCTTCTCAGTTCGCAATCAAGGAACAAGATGAAACAGATAGATAAACAGTTAAGAAAGTAGTACAGAAGACAATGAAGAACGTGGTGATTTTGAGATAGTTCGTACTTTAAAATAGTACTACGTCCACCACCAAAACAGTCAACCTTGGATTTGAAAGTGCACTATATTTTTCACTAGTTCTATTACAGAAATCTATGATGAATCGTGTACAAAATATTTGACTTGTGTTTGGTAGTTGATAGTGAATATCTTAGAAGCATATATTCATTGTGTCTGAAGAACATATGAAATAACAACAAGAAAGAATAAGATGAATATGCTAGAAAATGAGCAGTCTTCTTGCTGTTGATGAGGACTTCGTAAATCTGATGAGGATCACTTGAATGCACTGAAGATCTGAACTTATAGAGTATTTGCAGAGCAATAGCTTCAGAGCATTTGTTTCAGAGACCTGTCTTCTTCATCTTCAAGTGCGGTATATATATGAGAATGATCTTTGAGACCGTTGTGAAACAAGGAAGGGACAGCCGCAACATGGAATGGGTGATTCCTTAATCAATGAGAAAGTGTTGTAGCTTTTCCTTGAATCAATGTAGACAGGTAGTAGAGCACTCACATATTCCTTTTGTCTAGATAGTGGAGGCGTGCCAGACACTATTCATTAGGGAATATTCAAAACATTTGTCTTGGAACAATGATAGTGGGAGTCGCACTACATAGGAACCATGAATATAGATATCTTCAATAACTCCACTAAGGATTGTTTTCAAATAAATATTCCAAGAGAATATTTATGTCTGAATTTTAAAGTGCTGGACATCTTTGACCTTTGACTTCAAATAAAATGGACATCTAGCACGTGCAAAATAAGGTCTGCTAGTGAAGTCGGTGGAACATACGTTGATGGTCATGATGAAGTCTGCCAGTCAAGGTCTGTTGGTCAAGCGTTGGACGCTTGATGAGGTCTGTCGATCTGCCAAAAGTCCTAACAATCTATTCTAAGACAAAGTTTTATACATAGTTGTCATGCTAACCGGTACGCAGCTCATGTTAGTGTATAGGTTCGAATGAAGGCTTTGTTTAGATCGTGATGACACTGTCCTTAAGGAAATTATTGCCCCCACTATATTGTTGTTGGGATTAATGGCAAATTCTCTCCAGGATATTCTAAACAAATAGAATTGTAGGGAAAAATCCTACAATTCTCCCAAGAATGAATTTAGAGAATGTATTGACTGCAGTAAGAATTAATGTTTGAAGGAGAAGGATTCCGTACCAAAAAAGGATTCAGGAGATGTATTTATATGTAGATAAATAACCAACTGTGGTTGTATTTGAATTTGAATAGGCACCTTTATGCAAAAGGTTTCTTTGAGGAGACACATATTTAAATCCGAATTTTAAATAAAATAAAAAATAAAATGGTATTTTCAGATTTAATTTACTTGGTTTAAATGCCCAAGATTCCCCAAGTGTCCATCTTTTGACTCCACATTTGGTCTTTCCCTCCAAGTTTCTCTACCAACCAATTTGAATTTTTGGTATGCTTCTCCCTTTTTAAACCAACAAAAGGTTCTCTATTTTTCCCATGTGGGATTTATTTTATCATCACTAACTACTTCCAACAATCCCCCACTTAGTTAGTGATACTGCAATCAATTTCAAGGTTTTATGCATTTAATAGGTGTCTTTCGACTTAAACCTATTATTAGTATAGCATTTCAAGGCCTTGTCGAAATTTTGGTTGTTTCAATGACTTAAACTGTAATTTCTATGTGACATGACCGGAAATCGCATACACAAAAAATCCACTTATTTCTCTAACTTGTTCACTATTAACTTTAGCACCATTATATGGACATGTGCAGATGTGCTACTTCCTGGATGCATAAATACTTACAAAAGTTTTATTTTCCAAACTTTTGCTAGAACCGGCACCAATCCCTGTATTCACATAGGCGAAGAACTTTGAAACATAATTAAGCTTCCTTGTTCATAACTGAACGAAACCTTCATTAAGAATAATTTTATATTCATCCTCTCGTTTTCATAAGTACTATATGATTCATAGTACTCGCTTACAGTTATAGTTGTAACTTGTTGTTACCATTTAAACTTTTGAAATTGACAAGCAATTTAAAAAGTATGGTTTCCATTACAAATAACAATTTTAGAATGACTTTAGACCCATCGCACTCGTAGTGCTTTTTATTATCTCTCGAGAGAGCCCTTTTGTTAATGGGTCAGCCAAATTTTCATTTGTTCTAACATAGACAACTGTAGGGGTGTCAACGAATCGAATCAAATTGAATATTGTAATATTTGATTCGTATTCGTGAAATTATTCGAGTATTCGTATTCGTATTCGTTTATTATTCGAATATTAAAATTGATTCGTATTCGATTAGAGTATTCGATTTGAAATTTTATTTCTGTTTTTTTTACAAATTAATTCTATTTAATAATCAATGATTCTAATATTTGATTCGAGTATTCGATTCGAATATTCGATTTTTCAATATGAATTAATATGAATAAAACATCAATTACATCAATTATCCATAACAAAAACCCATAACATTAAATATCCATAACAAAAACAAATAACATCCATAAGATCAAATATCCATAACATCCACAATAAATATCAAATACATAAATAAATATCAATTGTCAAATTCATCAAAAAAAACACCGAATAATAAAAATTAGACTAGCATCCACCATCCAACCATCATGTTCGCAATATGACATGAACCGGCTCGTCCACCTCCTAAATAAAAATAAAAATCAATTAGATATCAATTACATTGTCATAAATCATAATCATGTAAATATGCAAATATCTCAAATGAATTTTAAAAAATAAAACTCACATGTGACATAATAGGCTTCTTAATCCCGTGAAGTTGGCAAATTCTTCTTTCTCTTTTTCCTTTCAAATTGGCCCTTATCTTCCTCATGTTCACCATCGTCTTCTATATTATCACCTCCCTCTTCTATATTATTACCTCCATCTTCTTTATTATTACCTCCATCATCTATATTATCACATCCAATTCCATTATCATCTATCTCGATCGTAGGGCTCATCACCTTTCATTACAAGTTTTTAATTAGATCTTAAAATGTTAAAACATATATATAAATATTAATACACAATATTTACTTAATATATAATATTTAACCCATTATCTTCCACAAAAAGATCGTCTACTTGAGGTGTTTGTTCTATTATATTTGACACATCCATATTCTACCGAAATGACTTTAGAACAAAGATTAATTAAAAAAAATTAGTAATAAACATGACATAAGTTATAACTAATAAAATGTTATTGACGGCTTGACCACTGGGCTGAAGGTCTCATCATATATAATCCAGACCAGCCTGTTGACAGAATCCCTGTGCCACCAGGCGAGCTTTATATCACTCAAGAGACCCATCTGCCTTACGCTTGACCTTGTAGATCCAGCGACAACCAACCACATTCATACTTGGATCAAACGGAACAAGATGCCAAGTCTGATTTTTGTGAAGAGCAGAGATTTCCTCTGTCATGGCGGCACACCAGTGAGGAAACTGAGATGCTTGTTTGAACGTGTGAGGTTCGTAGGTGAGGGGATCACTGCGAATAGCTGTTAATGCATGAGGAAGAGAGTACGGAGATGTATTTCGAAGCAGCTCCGCAACACTATGATATCGAAGAGGAGGATATGAATCCGAGGTGGTAGGAGATGTGCCTGTTGTTGAAGATCCAGAACTGAAGTGAATGCGGAAGGCTGAAATCAACAACCTGTTCCAGCAATTTGAACAATCCCGAAACTGCTCCAAAATCAGCCACAAAACAGTCCTAAACTCCCCCAAAACTCTTGCCTAATTATCAACAAGGTCCCTTACAAGTATGCCCAAGAACCTAGCCTTGTTTTGTAAGTTTTTACAGCCTATAATCTGCCCAAAAACCTACCTTGGCCGAGATTTCAAGTCAACAACTCAAACAGTCCGAATTCTTCTTGAATAACAAGGCTGTCCGAAATTCACAAGAAATAAAAACGAAAATAACATAAAATAAAAAGGATAGAAACGGGCTCACCGGCTAGGCTTCACTCATCTAACGTAAAGAATCCCGACGATCAATTCCCTCTTGGCTTCACTCACCTTTGAGAAGAATAAATCGGTTTGAAAAGAACAACCTTGTTCTTGAAAGAATCACTTCTTTTCTCTAAAAACCAAATCTGCTTTATTTCATGAATTAAAGTGCCTTATAAAGGCTTACAAAACATCCTAATTCTACAAGGAAAGTAAAATAACTTTCTAAGTCCTTAAGGGACTCTAATTAACAATTAAAATAGGAAACTACCTAACTTAAATCCTAGTCCTTAAAGGACCTATTCCCAAAAACGGGATTTCCTTTAATTACCTAATAAAAGACTTCCTAACCAACTAAAATAATAAAAGGAAACTAATTTATTTAGGAAATAAATCAACTAACAACTAATGGCAGATTTGACTCCTAATCTAACAATCCTTGTCACTTTAGGACTCATGGTGGCCGTCCCCCTTTCCAAGAAACTAGGCCGCTCCTTCCTTGCATGTTGTGCCATGCAAGACTCCCTTGACCCGTGTCATCTTTCCACTTGTCCACTCGAGCCCAAGCTCTATCTCCCTTGTAACCGTGCCCTAAACTCGTGAACCACTTCCACCTTTTATGCGGCTTGAACCCTTTTGACATGCCCACGGTCTTTTGGCCCTTTAATCCTCTTGTAACTCTTAACCCCCTTCATCCCAAGGCTGCCATGTCTTCCATTTACCATGCCCATGCATTTCTTCATAGTCTCCTAGGTTGATGATGTCTTGACCCCATGCTCCCGCATCATACTCCCCTTCTTTAAAAAGGATTGTCTTCAATCCTTGGGTCTTCTTAGCTTGTGACCACTCAAAAAATTCTTGATAATTCATTTTCTTTGCCGGCTGCCCAAAGAATCCTTGGTTGATCTCCTTACTTGTCGTATGCTTGAGGAACCCAATGCCCTTGGTCGTCTCTTCTTTCCCTAATTCTTCCATGAGCCAATCGAACCCCAATTCTCTAGCCTTCCCTTTTGCATCTTCAAACAGGCTGTCCATGTATTCCTTCATGCCTTGAGGACTTTCCTTTGACTGTTCATACATTTTGAATGCTTTAAAGAAAGCATCCAAGAAGCTTACCCATTCTTCGGCTTCTTTCTTCCCAAGGATCATGTGGAAGGAGAACTTGAACCCGTGGCCTTCATAGCTGAAAGTTTGGGCTGCTAGCTTACTCAAAATTTTACTCACTCCAAAAGCCGAAACCTTACTTTGCTTAATCCTTACCTTGCTGCCCTTGTTCACTAGTTGCTGCTTGTGTTGGGTAATTTCTACCTTGCATTTTCTGCCATCTTCTAACTTCTTATTCAACTCGAATCCTTCCATCGAAACAGCAGTATGCTCCTTTATAGAATCAGCCCCATGTTTTCTGTTTATTGAAACAATTCTAATCTCGTTGGCTAACTTTGAATCAGCCCAATATTTGTTTAAATCAGTAACAATTGCATGGTCTTCTTCTTGGACCATCCCAAACCGTAAATCCCTATCTTTCTCCAAATTCTTTCCACAGCCGAGACCTTCGTTCGAAAAAGCTCCAAGTTTTATCTCATCATTAGAGGCAGCCCCAACTCCGTTGGTTAGATTTGAAACAACTCCAAACGTTAATCCTTTCCATTCGACTTCCCAAGGTGGTTTTAAAACATAAGATTTCCATGTTGGTACCCAATCCCGTTTTTCTTTCCATACCTTGCAAACCTCTTTAGAAATCTGCCCATGATTGCAAATTTGAATGGAAAAGTCACATACCTTGGTACGACTAATTTCGTGGCTTAGCAACTCCTCATTCATGATCCTTATGTCGACCATAGGCTGTTGGTCTTGCATCAAAACATCCGCCTTTACTCCCACAGAAGTGACCTTCGAATCTGAATCAAGAATCCTGAATGTACAAGGATTTGGATCATCAATTCTGAATGGATCTCCATACACAAGTGCTAACTTTAACTCCTCCCGAGCCATCATCTTCTTTTCTTCTTCCTCCCTTGCCATTCTTTCTTGTTCTAACCTTCGCTCTTCTTCTTTCTTTTCCTTTTCAATTCTTTCTTTCTCAAGTTTTTCTTTTGTAAGCCGTTTCTCTTTTTCTCTTTCACGTTCTTCTTGCTCAAGTCTCTTCTCTTCTTCTTTTTCTTTTTCACGTTTCAACTTTAACTCATCAATTTCTTCCAACGTCAATACTCTTCCAAAGGGACATTCGGATGAGGGGTGACCATTACCTTCACATTTATAGCAATCAAAAGGATAAGAAGAGATAATGGAAATTGACCTTGGATCGTAGTCATAAAACCCCTTTGAATTTGCAGCCCTATAACAAGTTTTGGAGCCCCAAAATCCCTTTGAAGCTGCGGCCTTCTTCACAATTTTTCTGTGTTGCAGCCGTGTCTCACAAGCTTGTAGTATTTGCTTCGTCAATTGTTGAACCTCACGTTTCAAGTTCTGTATTTCTTGATCAAACAATGCTCCGTTGTCTTCCATGATCGTCCAAGAAGTTGGAATCCGTGGATGCCTTGCTCTGATACCACTTGATGTGAATACGGAAGGCTGAAATCAACAACCTGTTCCAGCAATTTGAACAATCCCGAAACTGCTCCAAAATCAGCCACAAAACAGTCCTAAACTCCACCAAAACTCTTGCCTAATTATCAACAAGGTCCCTTACAAGTATGCCCAAGAACCTAGCCTTGTTTTGTAAGTTTTTACAGCCTATAATCTGCCCAAAAACCTACCTTGGCCGAGATTTCAAGTCAACAACTCAAACAGTCCGAATTCTTCTTGAATAACAAGGCTGTCTTAAATTCACAAGAAATAAAAACGAAAATAACATAAAATAAAAAGGATAGAAACGGGCTCACCGGCTAGGCTTCTCTCACCTAACGTAAAGAATCTCGACGATCAATTCCCTCTTGGCTTCACTCACCTTTGAGAAGAATAAATCGGTTTGAAAAGAACAACCTTGTTCTTGAAAGAATCACTTCTTTTCTCTAAAAACCAAATCTGCTTTATTTCATGAATTAAAGTGCCTTATAAAGGCTTACAAAACATCCTAATTCTACAAGGAAAGTAAAATAACTTTCTAAGTCCTTAAAGGACTCTAATTAACAATTAAAATAGGAAACTACCTAACTTAAATCCTAGTCCTTAAAGGACCTATTCCCAAAAACGGGATTTCCTTTAATTACCTAATAAAAGACTTCCTAACCAACTAAAATAATAAAAGGAAACTAATTTATTTAGGAAATAAATCAACTAACAACTAATGGCAGATTTGACTCCTAATCTAACAATCCTTGTCACTTTAGGACTCATGGTGGCCGTCCCCCTTTCCAAGAAACTAGGCCGCTCCTTCCTTGCATGTTGTGCCATGCAAGACTCCCTTGACCCGTGTCATCTTTCCACTTGTCCACTCGAACCCAAGCTCTATCTCCCTTGTAACCGTGCCCTAAACCCGTGAACCACTTCCACCTTTTATGCGGCTTGAACCCTTTTGACATTCCCACGGTCTTTTGGCCCTTTAATCCTCTTGTAACTCTTAATCCCCCTTCATCCCAAGGCTTCCATGTCTTCCATTTACCATGCCCATGCATTTCTTCATAGTCTCCTAGGTTGATGATGTCTTGACCCCATGCTCCCGCATCAAGAACGAACAGAGGTGTCGTTGCCAATGGGAGAGGGGGCTGGAGAAGCCGCGGCAGTAAGAGATAAATGGAATGGGACCGGAGTATTATTGAACCCAGGCGGCTCAAGTGGTGACTGAGAAGCAGTCGACGAAGAGAACACATGAGGATCCATATGGGCAGTGTAAGGCTGAACCGGAGTCGAAAGACCAACTTGAGTAGAGTTAGTGGGCGGCACTGCTGAGAGAGGACGCTGAAAGTGTTCCGTAAAAAGAGCAGGAGAGGTAGATGGTGCGACCAAACTACCATGCAAAGTCCTATCTGTTACGGGCTGTTGGAGAGGGAAGTGTGTTTCATCAAACACAACATGTCACGAGATGTAAACCCGACCACTCACGAGATCCATGCACCTGTAACCTTTACGACAAGTGTCATATCCAAGAAAAACACAGTGTACGGATTTGGGCATAAGTTTATGTGAATTGTAATGTTTAAGATGTGGGAAACAGGTACAACCGAAAACTTTAATAAACTGATAGTCTGGTTTTCTTAAAAATAACTTTTGATAAGGAGAAATGAATTTATGTTGACGTATGGAAAAACGATTGATAAGATGAACCGCTGTATTAAAAGCTTCCAGTCAATATTGATAGGGAACCTTAAGACTGAGACATGAGACACAAGCCAGTTTCAACTATATGACGATGTTTGCGTTCCACGACACCATTTTGTTGTGTGGTATAAGGGCACGTAAGTTGATGCCTAATCCCAGATTTAGATAGAAAAGAAGTAAACATGCACCCAGTAAAGTCACCCCCCCCCGGCCCCCCATCAGTTTGGACAGTTTTAACAGTGTGAACAATAGATATACGACGAGACAATTGATTTTCAATTTGTATTTTAAAGTTAGCAAAAACACTTGTGACATCAGATTTATGAAACAAGGGGAAAAGCCATACAAACCGAGAAAAATCATCAACCACAGATAAATAGAAACGATAACCATGAATAGATTGCACGGGGGAAGGGCCCCAAACATCCAAATGTAAACATATCGAGAGGGTGAACAACATTAAAAGTACGAGAAGAAAAAGATAATTTGCTAAACTTGCCCAAAGGGCTTACACGACATTTGTGTGAGTCACATATTTGACCACTAACTGGTAAACTAAATTGTTGACATAGCACTTGAAGTATTTTACTAGAGGGATGACCTAGACGAGCATGCCAAATATCTTGATTTGATCTTTTTCCAAGAAGAGCAAGAGGATTGTCTTTGGACTCGGAATTGAAAGACAATTTGTATAATCCGCCAGAGTTACTGCCAGAAATAAGAGTCTCCCGTGTCTGATTGTCCTTAACACGAAAACCACATGAGTCAAGTTCAAAATAACAGTTATTATCTTTAGAAAATTGGCGAATAGATAATAACGGTTTATGTAATTGAGGAACATGCAAGACATTATTAAGACGAAATGGTCGATTATTGGCAAGAATAGAAGATTTACCAACATGTGATATGTGCAACCTAGACCCATTTCCAAATACAACTGTATCGTTACCTGAATATGGCGAATAAAGGCAGATGCATCAGAGGTCATATGGTTAGTTGCTCTGGAGTCAAGAATATAAGGCTCAGTCTATGCGACGTATGCAGCATTGAATCGTTGTGAGCACATTTGAGCACTATGACCCCCCTTAAAGCATAGTTGACAAGTAACTTCATTGTGTAGAGAATGCTGAAAGCTGCCAGGATGATAAGGAGTTGGCAGAATCCCTCTACCCGAACCACCAAAATTACCGTGAACAGATGGTGCACGTCCTCTCCCACGTTCATTGCCACGACCTCTCCAATTTCCATTGCCCCTATGCGAACTGTTACCACGGCCACTGCCCCTATGTTGACCCCTACCATGGTTTTTGTTCGCAGTGTAGTTTGCGTGATTGTTGGAGGTTTCGTTTTCCTGGGACTAATTCGGCTTCTCAGCTACAAACGCTACAGTCTGATGTTGTGGCACGACAAACTTAAGTTGTAAAGTATCTTCCTTGATCAACAGTTCAGTAAGTTCATCGATAGATATTGATTGGCGCAAGTTCGACGAAGTTGTTGATGTAAGGAATTCCTTATATTCCTGGCCAAGACCTCTAAGCACACGTTGAATCACCTCCTTTTCGCCCACTGGTTCACCCGTTGCGGTAAGAGCATCAGAAATCGAGTTAGCCTCGCAACAAGTAATCAGAAATAGACACTTTGGGCTCCTTTTTGAGGTCATGCAGTCTGTCCTTGAGGTTTTCGATTTGCATCGCGGAAGTTGCCGCAAATCATTTAGCCAAAACCTCCTAAGCGTTTGGTGCTGTGTCACTGGAATTAAGATACGGTAAAATAGAAGGGGTTACCGTACCCTTAATCTAGCCACAAACCAGATCCATAGCAGACGTCAAAAGCTCGTGAAGGGGATTCTTCGAACCGTTTGGAAGTGTTGCGGGAGGTTGGATTGGATCGATAACACACAGCAACTTGTGTGTTCTTAACATGGTTTTAAACAAACCACTCCAATTAACATAATTGTCTTTGGTGAGGAATGTTTGGCCCATGATTGCATTCGGGTTATAGAAAGGAGGAAGAGTATTTGAGACAGAAGTATTGGAGTTTGAGGCACTGGTAGATTGGTTCGATCCTTCCATGGTTGGCTCTGATACCATGTAAGTTTAATGAAGAGATTAAGAGGGAGTCACAGAAGATGGTGGCTCACGGCTGAAAGCCTCATTCACTGAATATTCAGTATGTATCAAGGGTTACAAATTTATATACCTACTATAACCTAATTTAACAAAGGAACTAATTACAATTATACCCAAAGGCTATATTAATTACAAAACTATCCTACTAACACGTAATGCTAATAATTTCCACGTGCATAACATTTCAGCGGCAAGCCAAGCACGAGGAGAACAATCTTGGGATGTCATCAAGTCTTTTGGCACCTTATTTGGAGATCGGTACAGTGGAACGTAACTCGCAAC
Source organism: Codonopsis lanceolata (assembly GCA_013146195.2). Classification (NCBI taxonomy): domain Eukaryota; kingdom Viridiplantae; phylum Streptophyta; class Magnoliopsida; order Asterales; family Campanulaceae; genus Codonopsis; species Codonopsis lanceolata. The sequence goes on along the minus strand of CM028382.1, from coordinate 70,085,905 downwards.
AACTCGATCTATTCCAAGGTTGTTTATAAGCTTGTCAATTAAAGCAAAGAATTTTAGCATCCCTAGTTGCCTCGCACATAATGGGTTGGAAAATTTATTAGTGCTCACCGCATTTGAGCCCAATAATATGAAAGATTGCACTTATGACACATTTTCATGGGTAATAACTAAGCATGCTAAAAATCACAGATAGGTATTGGAAATGCGAGGACCGGTGACCGCTTTCCATCTAAAACATCGATGAGTGTTATAAATTTGGTCAAAAAAGAAATGACATTTACTTAGAAAATAAAGTATCAAAACCGAAACAACATCAACAAACTTAAAAACTAAAATTAATTATAAGCAAGCTAGTGAATATAACAAGTGTTAGTAATCCAAAATTTTCATGTAAAGTAAGGTGTCCTTTCATTGAAAATCATGTAGTTCCTATCGCATTCTATCGGATGGAAGGTAGGCGTATGATTAATCTCGAGATCGTAGATGGAAATTAGATGCAAGTGAATATCAAATTAAACTCTTTCATCCTGCAGGGTGGCATACACTAACTGGCTATCAGATGAGAATGTAACGTGGGAGATCCATCCATGACAAGGCTTGGCAACCCACTGCAAGAATCGAAAAGCCTATTTTGTATTATTCCAACTAACAGTTGCACAATGTTTTTATTGTGAACGCGCCACATGTTTTTGATGTGCTGCTTATGATCAGTTTTGTAGACGCATAAGTAATGTGCTAAAGTTTGTGTACTCATGCATCAGAGAGAGAAACCTTGTTGATACATTCTAGTGATGTTGCCTCAAACACCGCAACATGAGTATTATGAACCACTAGAAATTGAGTGATATGTGTGAAATTGATGAGGATATCATCTGTAGGGTGGGCATGTATAAGACGCAACTCTTCTTTTTATCCAAGCCATAGGTATCCCCACAAACACTGAGAAATAATTTGGAAACAAATACACCAAATTATGAGAAATGTGCTTATACGGGATTAGTTAAAAAAAATGTCATCTATATTTTGAACGTTGATTAGGATCATTCTGTTAAGTATCAACTCATCTAAAAGTCTAAGCTTTGAGAGAGAGAGAGAGTGAGAGAGAGAGAGAGACTAACAATGCATATCACCCACATGTCATCTCCTAAATCATGGGGAGATAAACCTAATTGCATCACACACACAAAAACACGGGATGCTGACTTGGGCACTAACAATAAGGGAGAAACAAATTTAGGAAGGGAGACTCTAAGCCAAGACCTAGCAATTAAGTAGTAAACTTATCTAAGAACTCGAGCCTTTTCGAGAGAGCCAACGATGCCCATCGTTCTTTAACAAACACCTCCATTTTCCATCTGATATAGAAATAATAAAGAACTCAACAAAATACAAACATGACAGTAGCTACAATTTGATTATATGGTGTTACGACTTGCATCCTAGAGACATCATAGCTATGTTGTTGGTCCCAAAATGATTAGAATCCTTGACGTAAGGCCTCCTTTCCCACGCATCCAAAATCAAATCACCAAAATGTACTTGGTGAAAGATATATAACTAACTTGAGTATATGATTCAATAACCAAATGAGATCGAAATAAACTATCTAGTAGCTGAAAGATGGTTCATATGCTAAAACCAACCTGATAATCCTGTCCAGAAGAGACGAGCACATTCAGTACAGTAGAGAAAGCAAGTCCGCTTATGCTTTTATCATGACCTTGAAGCTTCTTTTCAACCTGCAAATTCGAAGCCAAGTAGTAGAAATGATTTTCCTATTCCACTGTTATAATTTCAAATATCTATTTATCCATAAGGGGAAGAAGTTACATACTTTATTCATACAAAGCTAAAAAGCACAAATAGAATCATCCATGCCAATGGCAAGTACATTATTAATCTTCCGGGAAGAAAGCAAGACATGTTGTTGGGGGTGGGGAGACAAAATAGTTCTCATTCTCTCGCATTTATTCAAGAAAATAAAAAATGGTTAGTTGGATACTATTTGAGTGAATAAGATTACTCGTTCGCATGAGTATTATACCGTTTGATGATAGTATACACTATTCTCATTCGGGTTACCTTAAATGTTGTTGTGTCAATGCTGAAATTGCTCCTCGATGCCAAAGCAACATAACAATCGTTCTTGGATAGTGTGAAACAAGTCATGGCCCCTTCATCATCATGTGATCCATCTTGAGGGTCGAACTTGTGATCGCTAAAGAGATAACATCATAGTTAATGTCGAGGTACCCAAAATTTGATTTGGGCAAGAATTATGATAAGAAATTTTACCTTGCTATTGGAGTTGGGGACCATTTCGAACTTGTGATCGCTAACTCAACCTTGAATCTTTTGTCATCACATAATAAGAAATTAAACTCATTTCTATTTGTATGGCAATTTGTCAAACTAAAACAATGTCATATGGAACAAGTAGCAACTTACGATAAAGCAAACTAGTTTGAACAAACATTGATCTTAGGTGAATACCCAAAACTAGCAACAAGTCCATTGACTATAATTTTTCGTCATGGGACTCAAACTTTAGTAGCCAACGTTAGATTTTTACCTTTCAAATGTGTCTATGATGGGGGCATGTTGGTCATTCACTTGTTGCTATCCGTTAATTTCAATGACCCTTGTTGCATGACGATAATTCATAGATTAGGAAACAAGTTCTGCAAAATATTTTGTTTATGCTTGAGATAGCTATGGAGCAGCAGCTGCCAAGAGGCAGTCTAGAAGGGCTGAAAACCTACAAAATGATTTTTTTTTTAAAACTGACTTCAAACAAGACCACTAATTAAGGAAACAGAGAAGAAGAGGCTACAGTTTAACTTGTAATGGGCATATAACTACTATAGTAGTTAAGATTCAGATCATGAGATAACCCAATTAGAAAGAGGTTTATTTAAGTTTAAGTTTTTGTACTTTTTTTATTCTAGCTTAATCCTAACATGCGTTTTTTTAGCTAGACCAATTTAATTGGTAAGAAACTTAAGCTAACAATCTACTTGTTATAGAATTTACCTTCTTCTCCTTCGATTAATCTATGCTTAGTCGAGATTTCTTGGCTTGTAATAGTTGTCTTATTACCTTTTATTTTCCCAATGCCATTGAGTGTCACCCATTGGGAAAAGTAATGGATATTACAAACGGTCATAACATCTGTAATAAAGCTTTATTCAATGTCTTTAACCTAAATGTGCATGGACTACAATGTCCCGCTCAAATGGTATACATACTACCATTGTTTCCTTCAACCCATATAGCAGCCACTTGATCAGCTGTTAGAGAGTTATACACGCATTGATCTTATTTCACATCTTTTGCAATGTGGAGTCAAACGTCATCCATTGAGGGATAATCCTTCAATCTTCTAAAGATTTTCACGTACGGATTCGTCTCCAACACTTCCATGAGTTTAATAATGATTGCTTATCATAAAACTTAATTTTTTTTATGACATTCATTCAATAATGAATTTCATTTTCAGTCCCCACAAAATACAATTGAAAATGACCTAGCCCATTCTCTTTAGGGACTTAACCTCAGAGGTCATGGTAAACCATTCCTTGAGCCCGAAAAGTATATACTCCCCACCTCGCAGATGCAAGTTCTTTATCTAATTTCACACCAAATGAGGTGAAAGAGAAGATGGAGTTATATGCTTGAATGTTTTTCAGAATTCAGAAGCCTCATCAGATTTAGAAGTAAGTAACTCATATAATTGATATGGTCTTTGGAATTGTGTGAGTTTTATTTTTCCACTATCGCAACAAAATGTTGGAGGCTCATGCTCTAATTATGCAGCACCACAATATTTGATATTTAAAATATGTGTTCATTAAAAATAATAATTATTGTTTCAATATACCAAAAATAATTTTAATTCGTCTAATATTTAAATTTAAAGTTAAAAAATACATTACTTCTAAAAATGAAATTTATAATTAATTTAATTTATTTTTTATACTTTACTTTCTTCCATCAACCTCATCATTCATAAACACCATTACCACCACAATCACCACCTCTAGCACCCTAAATTTCATCATTAACACAAAGATCTTTATTTTAATTTCTTTTTCTTTTTCTAATTCCTTATTTCTTCCTTTGAATTAACCCATTTGCAAAACCCATCATCTATAGACCCACAACCAGTACAACCTTAAATTTCACTAAAGGAAGATGCTGAAAATTTGAGCCCAAGGCCGCGCTTGTCAACCATCTTGTGGATTGTCAAAACTTGATTGAGTATCTTTGACGCACCATAGCATATCATTTTTGTTATATTTGTTCTTTGTGAAATCCTTTTTTTTCCTTAATGTTTATGTTTATTTGTACTTTTCCCTATCTCCACTTATCCATATAATTTCTTCCAAACGTGCTAAGTTTTATCTTTGTATCTTCTTCTTTTATTTCTCTGTTTTCTCTCCTAAATCATGTTCCATATATTCTTCATTTTTCTCTTCCAATATTGTGTCAATCTTGTGTATCTATATGGTACCATGTGGGAATTGAACTCTTGAGTGAGAAAACTCGAGTAGGAAACCACTAGGACGAGGTACTCGCTTAATAAGATAGATAGATCATCATTATGATATTCGTCTTTCAATTTCCTGTTAGTTATAACTATTTATCACAAATTTATATCATATTACTAATATTTGTCAACGAAGGTTTTACGCAACTCATTTTCACACCTGGCTATTGTGGCAGTGCATGGGGTCTATGAGAAAGTTCGATAAAAGTTAGGAATGAAATGATAAAGAGCATATAAATTTGCAAATCACTGGCCAAAATAGTTGTTGCAACATTCAATTCTCTCTTGGTCTCATCCCAAGAGAGATATGTTCTCTAAGACAAACTATATTGGAGGTCGTTGTTTTAGGAATGAAGTCGGTGAGCTTACAGTTGTACTCGAAGGAAAAAAAACATGGGAATCCAGAGTTTAGTGGCTACCTAAGTTAATTCACGGAAAATGTCTACTTCACAACGTTTTCTCATTTTCCTTTTTCACTTAGGAAAATGTACAACAAGAAGCAAAATAAGATTTTAAAGATTAACTAGAAGCCCTAAAACAAGCAACATCATAAGATCAACATTCAACATAAAATTTAAATATGATAAAAGGAGTTGGGACACTATTTATAAATTCATTGCAAGACAACAAGTACGCCCTAAAATTAAAGTCAACTATATTATTTAGGACGTCCCAAATATTGTCATTTTCTTTTAATATGCTTGTGATCTAGGGCTCAACAAGCATTAGTCCAACTATCTTGTGCAAGTACCAAACCTTCATCCATGATCCCAAAAAGTTGCCCCATTTTACATCTTGACCTTAATTTAGTTTTGGTGCACAAAAGCTTCACAAGCTTGATCAACTTAACATCCTTATGTGGATTCAGCTGATGCAATAAACATCCCGACTATGGTGCACGGATCAATTTAAGGCAAGCATTTACAATTGACCATAATGTCGAGCTTGTTTTTTCCTTATTTGGGTAAATGAGAGTTTCAAGTTGAACCCTTGTTGCAACTGAAGCATAGATAAACAAAGGAGGGTTAGAACAAAAGCTTGACTAGTGTTGACAAAAAAAAAAAAAATACATATATGTAACTAAGCTTGTGTAAGTGCAAACTATCCGAACCCATTACAAAATCACAGATCAAATCATTCTAGATATAATTTTAGTTTGCCAATGGAAGAAACAAGTCTTGACATTTGGGAGGGGGCGGGCATGGGTTGGCCAAAGTTCGGGTTGGACCCATCAAATTTTCCACAATTCTTAAAAAATTAATTTAACCCAAATACAATTGATAATAATAACATCAATTCACCTCATCAAAAATCTCAACACTACTTTTTCAATTATGAGCCGGTATATGTATATCATGTGTGAGATGAGAAGAAGAGATAGAGATAATAATCTAAGTTAAGATTCAATTTGAGCAAAATTGAGATAGGCATTCAAATCAAAGACCCACAATCAGCATGAGATCGAATTACATTTGCAACTATCCGAACCCAATGACCAATAGCAGGGTTTGAGACATTTCATCAGATACAATATTATATTATACAACTATACACTAATACTATACAATCTAGGCGATATAATCTTTAGTTTTGCCAATGGAAGAAACATCTGCAGTCTTGACATCACCAAAGGTATGAACGATGGAAAAGAGATAATAATTAGTAAGGCGGAAGGCTTCTTAATGAAACATCTGCACATACCATTCAACATTCCAGTAAATACACAGCAAAACAGAAAGAAAACAATAAATGTCTCCCTTTCTCATTCCATCCTTTAAGACAAGATGCGCTAAGCCTTCTTTTTCATAGGCCGAAGGCCAAAAACATTTGTGAATGCATACATATACACAACACTCATCCTTAGGAATTGAATGCTAGTATCTTGAATGGTTAATTTTGCCACTGTACTTCCACCAATCTTTACACTTTGCCATTATACTATTTCATGAGCAAAATAATCATTGTACTTTTAAAATTAGCTGTAATTTTGTCATTATCCTTAATTTTCATCCAATTTTATAAGGTGTTCATTTTTTTAGGGGTTAAAAAGATATTTTATGAACAAAACATGGAAAGAATCAATGAAATATAAACAGAAAATAAGAAGGAAAGATACACTATCTAAATAAAAAATAAGAGAAAAATATTTAAATTAATTACTATATATATATATATATATATATATATATATATATATTTTGTCTTATTGAATCATATTACAATAAAAATAAATAAATAAAATAGCATATATATTAAGTTTAAAAGAATTCTACTCTATTAACGAATTTTAAATAAAGTTAATTTATAAAGTTTAGTTGATAATACTCATTCAATGAATGTAATCTTAATACTTGTAAACATAATCAACTAAAAAACCTATAACTTATTAATGTATTAACATTTCTTAAAATTCTACTATAATAGCCATCATGAATATTGTGATGTGTTAAAAAAAGTTGTTTTGTCATGCATAATTCTTTTTTCATGTAAATTTGTGTAGCAATTTTTATTTAGGAGTACAAGCTATCGTTAAAGATTTTCTAACCTATTATTGAAACTATAGGTGAGGTGATAAAGATTAATTTTGTTAAGAATTAGATGACAATTAGAGATAATGACAAAATTACAACCTTTAGTGAAACTACAAAATACAAATTTGCCCAAAAAAATACTACAATGGCAAATTACTATAGTATGGTGGCAAAATTGACAATTTTCCTCTCATCCTTGGCATAGTTTTTTTACCATGTACACCAATATTATCGGCACTCTTTAAAGGTTTTTTTAGCCTGTACACCAATTTTCCTCTCATCATTGGCATTGTGTATATCTCATCTTCACTACAGTTGCTTGTGATCTCTCTCCTTTATCTTCTGATCGTCTTCCGTGCACTTCTTGAAATTGAGATCCTACACCCCACATTGTGTATATCTCATCTTCACTTTGGTTTCCTATTATCTCCTTAATGTTTTGTGATTTTCTTCATCTCCTGGATAGTCTTCGGTGCATCGTCTATATTTCATCTTCACTGTGGTTGTCTACAATCTCCTTACAATTGCTGAAGATTTTTTCATATATCATCTTCACTGTGGTTTCCGGTGATCTCCTTTATGTTTTGGATCGTTTTTCGTCCACTGCTTGGAATTGAGATCCTATCCCCACACTGCTCATTTTCACAAGACAGTTACATCAGAAATATATATATATATATATATATATATATATATATATATATATATATATATATATAGTACAAAGATAATATACATAGCTCTATTTATGAATTTAATTCCGTATGTTTTGGTGATTTTTTTATAGGTAAGTGTAACCCATTGTTTGTATGAGAATTGGAACCAAGGACAATTACAAAGTCAATAACCCTTTGAGCCCTCATTTGGAAAAGAAGAAGCGTAGGAGGGATGATGTTCCAGATCTCCATGTCAACAAATAATAATGTTTCATAGTTACAGAGGTCCAACAAGATGATAACCATAAATTAGCCACATCCATGATATTTGTCCTTTCATAACGAAATCGTAATTAGAATGAGCCAACAAACTTGTATTTAGTTTGTTTTATTTAGAGCCATTTGAGGTAATTTCTATGTTTTCAAGGTTTTATCTATTATTTAGAATGGTACACTTAGCAGGTTCAATGTCTTCTTAGGGATTATCATAGGACGCGACTTAGACCTTGCATATAGTATAGCCTTATGCTTTAACTCATTAATTATTACTCCATCCGTCCCAGATAAATGTTCTTACCTTCTATTTTGGGATGTCCCTACTAATGTTTCTAAAGACTTTATGATGGCAAATTATCCAAAATTCTTCCCATTATACCCTTAAAGCTTTTAATACTATCAACATAACACATCCTAGAGAAACCCACTCAATTAATGCTAATCCTAATTAACCAACTTTTATCCAACAAAAAAAAGAATACAATATCAAAGGATAAATACTCAACTTCATGCATTACTGTTAGAGTGCATCTTACATAAGCTTCGTCCCCCCTTTTTTTTGAATTGATAAGCATACAAAACTAAGTATCAATGGCGCTTAATGAAAAAATTCAGATTTTTTTGGTGTCAATCTCTAAATTAATGGAGGGAAACAAAGTTAGATTTAGTTTGGAAATTCCTAAAATTATGAAGGGAATATAAAGAGTAGTTATCTTTGGAGATAAGATTTTTTTTAAAGAGATTAGGACTAACTACGGTCATAGAGGACTAAATTTTTGAAGAGATTAACATATACTGCTAAATCCTAAAATCATGGTCATGAAAATTAAAGAACCGAATGAGAGTAATAGGGATGCGTATATAATTTAATGAGAGAGAGTTGAAGGGGTTGAAGGGGTATTATTTTCAAAATATATCTTACAACCCCCCATTAATTAGGTTTCTTAATCTATGTGTTTTCTTCGCTAGGAATACTTAACTGGGACAGAGGGAGAACAAATTGTTGCAAGGGGATTTTTTTTTCTTTTTCGTTTCTTATTAGAAATATAGTTTTTTTATATAGGAAAAAAAGTAAATGTAGATAAGAAATCCATAATTAAAGATTGCATCGGGACAAAACAAGATCTAGGCGACTACCAACTTAAGATGTAAAGGCTAAACTCTAACATAATACACTACAAATTCGAAAATGTCAATCTATTAAGAAGGCCCAACAATAACTACAACAAAGACGATAATCATCAACAAGACATTAGCAACCCTCAGAAACGGCAACTATAAACCTGCTAAGAAGCCACCAAAAAAATGTTGAAGTCACCTAGGATACGACTAAACTCTTCGACATCACGACTTAATAGAAGACAAAATACATTGTAAACAATCAATCCGACAACACAAGTTTTTGGCTTAAAACCAATGCAAAGGACAGCATATGGACAAAGTTCAGGCTATTGAGACTGAACAATGACATAAGAGATTGTGCAAAAGTCACGTCACAGAGGCGCCACCCACTAGATGACGCGTGGTTTGATATGTTACAAGATCTAATAACGAAGAGACAAAAATCTTGCAGTTGTGTTCATCGACAACGTCAATATCTTTGGAGACACATGTTTCACCCTGAAATATTGACTCTAAAATAATTAAAAGGCTTGAATCTGATTCCAAGGACTTGGCTATGTAATGTTCTAGCTACTTCTGATCTAGCTATTTTTTGTTCTCTCCACGAATCTCTTCATTGTACCAAAGAAACAATCAAAATTTTGTGCATTATATTAACTAGATAACATATCATATATATATACACACACTCACACACAGACAATTGTAATGTTATGAAGATGATAATAATATTTTTTTTTTCAAAGTGAAGTTAAATATCACAAAATAATATGGTGAACTAGGGAGTAATAGTCTATACCAGCCTTGTATTTACTTCAACTTTCACTTTCTGGTCTATGAGTATATATGATATACAACATGTAAATTCAGCATATACTTATCTCAATGAACAAAGAAAAAAATCAGCTACCAAATTCACAGCTTACCTTGAATATGAAGAGCGTGACTATTAATGCTGAAATGCCAAGAACATCAACCTTGCCCACAACCATGAGAATTTTCTTTGATCACGAGTGTGCTTGTACCACGACACTATTCAGAAAAAAAAAAAAAAAGAGGCAAATAATTGTCAATTGTTGTCTCCTTCAACACTATTCACTTGTTGAACTTTGAATATGCAATCAAGTAATGAAAATTTGTACACCTATAGATTGCTGGTATGATAAATTAAATAAGAACCAAAGCACCCCATTTTGAACCCAACTCATACCTCATGTCATTTACATCAAGATCTTTCAATTGCTTTTCTATATCAACTTTTCATTGTGTAATAGTATGGCCAAATATTGCACGCTAACAATTGATTTAGATAAGAAAAAGATTTGTGAGGCTTTTTTGGTTATACTATCAGAAATGAAGTTTCACAGAGTAAAATCATAAACCTGTTTATCAAATGATTGCAAACGATCAAGAATTAAACGATCAGGATTCAGTTTGTTTTTATTTCATTTTTAAAGCTAGAGAAATGGATACTTCCCACTTAATACGAACATCGATAGATTGCATTCCATTTCCAGAACACTGATTAGTTTCTTGTCTTTTTAACTTTCTCTTTTGGGTACCCAAGTTGATGTGACCAGAACAGAAATATCAACTAAAAACCATACATCTAATTTGGGTTATGAAATCAAAATGAATGAGAGATATAAGAAAAGGAGTAATAAAAGGAACCAACAATGATAAAAATGATATCAGACTCCCAGAGTTTGAATCGCTTCATGTTTTCAGCTGTCTACACCTGAAAATTAAACATGACCTTCAAATTAGCCCAAAATGATAGATCTTAATTGAAGAAAAAATTAATTATCATAATTAAAAAAGAAAAGTAAATTAAGAAATATGTCATTTATCAAAATTCTTGATAGAAATTTTGTTACAATCAATTCTAAATCAAATTTGTTGAGGAGATTTTGTAGTGGCTTGCTTACTCGATATCGTGTTAGGACGACGGCTTTGGCTCACGGAAATATCTCACACGGGGGTCTGAGGAGCAGAGAGAGAGAGAGAGAGAGAGATGAGAGAGAGATGAGGGAGAGACTTGACACTGACGCTGAGAGAGAATGGCGGCCAGAGATACCCTGATAGTGATAGTGGAAGCCCTATCGTCCTTAGGGCTGCGTTATATTTGGACATTTTACGAGATTTACCCTTGAATATTTATTGTATTAGTTATTTGCAAGCGTCGCAGGTATAATGTGAGATATATATATTTTTTGTAATAATAATATAACTTTTGACATTATAATTAGATTGTTAATCTCTTCTATGGTTATAATTTTTTTCTATTGTTACTAATATTAAACGATTTCTTTTACCTAAATACTTTTTAAAATTAATATAAGTTTCTAGCTAACGAGATATATTTTGTATTAATAATAATTGTAATTTTTTATCTAAAAACTTATAAATTTAACATTTAACTTGGTAATAATATCATAAGTCATTTTGTTAAAAACTTTTAAAATTATAATTCATTTTAAAAAATATGAGATATTTATTTTATATTTTTATTGGTAATGAAAGTTTAAATCTTTTTTATAAAGATTTTAAAATTAGTAACATTCTAACCATGTGGTATACATATTTTCTATTAGTAATAATAATAGTAGATAAAAAGACTTTTTAATCAATATTCATTTCTAAACAATGTGAATACATATTTTCTATTGGTAATAACAAAAGATGTCTTTATCTAATGACTTTTATAACCAATACTCATTTCTAAATAATGTGAGATACATTTCTTTGTAACCAATGTGAGATATATCATCTAAAAAATTTTAAATCAATATTACTTTTATAACCAATGTAAAATACTCTTCTATTGTTAATAATTGTAGATTTTTAAAATCAAGATCACTCTCTAACCAATGTGTAATACATATCATCTCATTTGGTAATAATAGTAGAAGTCTTTTATTTTAAAAAATTTATAACCAACATCTCATCCTAAATAATGTGGGATACATCTCTTCTATTATATTGATGATAAAAGTAAAAGTCTTTTATCTAAATACTTTTAAAACCAACATCATTTTTTTTTAACAAATGTAGAATATCTCTTCTATTAGTAATAATAGTAAAAGTTTTTTATCTAAAATTAAAATCAACATCACATTCTAACCAATGTGAGATATATATATTCTATTGATAATAATGGTAGAAGTCTTATATCTAAAAACTTTAAAAACAAACATTACCCTCTACCAAATATATAATACATTTATTCTATTGGTAATAATAGTATTTTTAAAACCAATATTAATTTATAATCAATGTGTGATACATTTCTTCAATTGATAATAATAGTAGAATACTTTGTTACCAATTTGAGATACATGCATCTATTCTATTTGTAACAAAAAAGTCTTTTAATCTAAAAAACTTTTAAACCAACATTTATTTTTAAACAATGTGAGATATATATCTTTTATTGGTAGTAAGAGTAAAAGTATTATATTTTTTTCATGAAAGCATATAAACTTAATTTTTTTTTTTTCCTTTTTGAAAAAAAACCCCACCCTCCCTATATAATTACTCCATCACTTTTCCAAGTATTAGCACATTAATCGTTTACATTAATTGAAAGATTCCTGTATTTTTCCACTATGC
>CM028382.1:70011724-70073059 GCA_013146195.2 Codonopsis lanceolata | reverse complement strand
CGTCTCGAGGAGCTCATCAAAGGTTCATTGATTGGGAAACAACAAGCCAAAGCGACTTTCTAAATGGTTCATCACCGATGGGTCATTATAGACTTTGTTAACCAAGGTAGTCTTGCTAGAACCCCCATTCCAACCAGAAATGCATTGGAGTCTTAAACCTCCTTCAGAAGCCATGTCACTAGTTGTTGTTTGGGCTTTTCAATGCCCACAAGTTACGCTTCCCTTTGAAAATAGTCAACCATCCTCGAGGTGGCCATGTTGGAACTTGAGCTTTCTTTGAATTGTCTTGGGGGTATCTCACGATGCCCTTCTGCGATTTCACGGACACGAACTTTGAGGCTTTGGATTTGTGTTGCAATTTGATGATGAGCTTTTAACGTCTTAACGTAAAAGCAGATTCTAAAGAAAGAAGTAGAATCCTTGAACGTCGTGATGATGTTGGAGGCGAAGGATGAACTCGTCGAACGTCTTCGGTGTCATAGGTAACATCTCGCACTTGGCTCACCCAAACTTTGAGCTGTGGGTCGAAATGTCGGTCCGCATCTAGAACCACCAAGGAAGCGGTCATGCGCTCCAATTCATCTTTCATGTCTTGGGAATCTTGGCGAACCCCAACCAGCAAGTTTGCTTCTTCTTGGAGGAGATGTGAACTTTTCGACCAAGAATTGGACAATAGCTTCGGTCATTTTCTCTCTAGCTATAACACTATTTTGCTTGTGGGCTTTTGTAGTTGAGTTGAAATAAAATAAGGCATGGATGGTTGTCTGGGGCTTATTCCCTTTCAAACAAAAAAAAATGGTTCCTTTCTTTTTGAATAAATAAAGAAAGAAAAGGTAAAAGCAAAAGATAATATCACTTCTTTTTCTCTTTATTCCTTTATAACCCCATTTTATAGTCTCATTTATTTCATATTTCACTGTTGTTTTGCAATTCCTTTAAACACATACTTAGGGTCCTATCCTTAGGTCGATAACAAAGAAATGAATAATATTCTTTTTCTTTTTCTTTGTACAAGTTATTCTATCAGAATTTTGTATCAAGAAACATTTTCAAGTTTCATCATTAAATATGAAGAATAAATCCAAAAAGAATCTGAGAGGAGCAAGCAATCAAAGTTACTATATATTCATATCATGAACAAGGATGCCGAAAGAACATCTACAACCCCCACCACCCAACAAAAAATATTTCAATGAGTTTAATTAAGCGTGATAATCGTGCGGTCTCTTACAGTGATAATGTAACCGCTACAATCCACAATTTTTTTTAACCAGTAAAAGACACTTTTGGTACAAAAGGACGAGTATACCCTTAATAAACAAACATGCCGGCACAAAGTTTCCGTTCATTCATCGCAAGGCACAAAATCATGCATCCCAATGCATGATTTTTAATTGTGTAACATAGTGATGCCTCGCGGTTCCCAAATCATTGCATCACAATTCCAAATCGATGCATCGGCATTTTAAACCGATGCATCAAGATTAAAATTAGAGGAAGACGAAGAGGTCGAGGTTAGGTGAATATAAAAGGAAAAGAGAAAAAAAAAATCACAAAACAGACACCAAAGTAGTTGATGCCAAAAAAGACAAACATTTCTCTGTAAGTAAAGAGTGAAAAAGATTATTCGCTCAATACTGGCCAATCAAGTCTAGTGCAATTTCTCTCTAATCTTGTTGATGTTCACAGCCAAGAGCATACAAGCCTTTAAATAAACATTAGAAGACACGAGTCTAAAAAGACGCCTCTTCCAATTTAGTTCTTGCACATGCACCACAAGTTATGATCATCAGCTCAGATCTAATTAAGGCTTCTCAATTATTGTATTATGGTAATATGAGCATCAATATGAACTCTTAGACTACTGATATTGATATGATCTTAGCAAGTTTAGGAAGGTTTCTGCAAAGCTTAAGGGGTCCACATATCAAAATAGAAGCTTGGGAGGATGATTTGAAAACAAAAGTGGGTTAAAGCGTCAACTTCTGAAAGGTATCAAAGTGGAGGCAATAACTTTGAAAAATTAAACGTGCACACTTTTCCCTTAAGTTTTAGGATTTACTTTTTCGTATTTATTTAGGATATACTTTGTAAGTCTATATAAATTGAAAGAAGTGGCTTGAATGAAATTGATAGAAGTGGCGTGATTTTAGGGTTTTTGTCATTGCATATTTTTGAAAGAAGTGGCTGGAAGGAAATTTGCACACAGATCAAGGAATGGAGAGAGAATTTCCTTTTATATTGTTCTTTGTATTCTTACACGAATATATTCTTGTCATTACATATTTTGAGTTAAATTGAAAGAAATGACTTGAATGGAATTTGTTAACAGATTAAGGAAGATTATAAAACGATTGATCTACCTTTATTTAAATGCAATTATTGTTGATAAGTTGCATGATTATTTTTTTCTCTACTCTTCACATCCTACTATTATAAATCATCTTACTCTTTCGCAAAGTTTGAACATCACATTTGATTAGAAAGTAATTAATAAGGACGATTTTGATAAAATGTGAATAATTTTTTCTTGAATTATTATAATGTTATTTATGTTGAGACAATTTTTTTTCTTCCTAAAGCGTCATTTTCTTTTAGGACAGACATAGCATTATTAACAAACTAAAAGACAAATGCAACTTTTATATATTGATGTCATTTGTTTGTTATAGACTTGCAGTGCATTCAAAAATAAAAATCGGGCAAGAAAAAGCTTTCAATGATCTATCAAAGCCAGGTTTCGATTCTGGGACCTGTGGGTTATCTGCCCACCACGCTTCCGCTGCGCCATTTTGATTTGGTGACAGAAGTGCGATTTAAAATTATAAAATAACGAAATGTGTTACTTGTGCTATTCAAACCGAGGTGGACGAAAACCCGGACCTCTGGTTCTGTCACAGAACTTGACTATGGTTCAGAGACAAGTCTGGGTTTGAAACTTTGAATCCAGCGGCGTTGGGTAGGGTGGGGTGAATCGGTGGAAATCCTCCCGATTTGTTTAAATGGATGTAAAGAAAATAAGAAAATATATCAGAAAGTCCTTTTTTTTTTTTTTAATTTATAAATCAGCTTATAGTTATAGCATTATAGCGATTTCAAAATACTAAACAAAGTAGATAAATACTTGTATTCTAGTTTGACGACTTGTAATGCTGCAACTGCAACTACAACTTGCTTTGATGAAGATATACTATAATTTCTCCTAATGAGGTGCGCTGTTCGGAGGATTATTTTAGTTAAGGTATCATACCTCTACAAAAAAATAACAAGGGTATATATGACACCCAGAAGCAAACACAGCGGAACAAAAAACTGAACACATCCTCACCGCGACCTTTTATAAAAGCTATAAGCCACAACAACAGTTGTCACAGCCCCAACCACAGCAGCGGCAGTAAGAACTTCACGCTGCTCCCATTTTCCCGGCCAGCGGGAGAGGCTACACATCCCCAACCCCTTCTTTTCTGGTTTCTCCTGTGAATTTTCATCTTGGCAACATGAGAACCCATTAGCACCTTGGCAGCAGCCAACAACATTTTCCTTCCTCTCTTCAGTGATAATTTCTTGCGGAGGAGCCTTCTCACTGATATTCAAACTGTTTCCATTTGAAATCTTCGGCTCAACCACTTTTTCAGGTTCCTCAACAGTTGCACCCATTTGGCCCCTCCAAAGACGTTCAATGATCTCGCCCTTCCCAATATGCTGATCAAGCAATTCAGGCACATCACTCGGGGCAACATAACCATATATACCAATGACCGGTGATTTTCCCATCTGCACCTGCACCAAAAATTATTATGTTGCCTGCATATTTATGGCCACCAACGTGTGAGCAAGCACTCACAAACACCTGATCCTTCAATCCCCTCAGTTCAATCTCCTCTTTAAACTTGTCAATAAGAGCTGGTCCACAAACACCACACCTTTTATCTCGACTATTATGAGCGCACACAAATACGTGAAAGCCTGTCAGAACCTCCTTTATATCAGAAGCCCACAGCTTGCCATTCACGAGCACGTCCTCAACAAAACTATCTACATCCGAATCCTTCAATCCTCTGCACTTGATCATTTCCGGAAAACTCAAAACATCTCCATCCGATAACTCGTTCGCCTCACTGCCTTCGCATATCGTCAGACGAGTCTTGCCATTGATGTTGTCTTTGCGAGCCTTAAGAGCTTCGGAGAGAAGCTTGGGAAGCGGATAGGACTCGGAGTTTTCAACAGGAGAAGGCCACTCCTCGTGCGTCTTGTAGGAGAGGAACAAGTGGCGGTCATACGCATCGACGGTGCCGGAGAGCTTGATGGAGTGCATCTCCGGCCGCTGGAAGCCAAACTTCAAGTCTTCGCCGTCGGCGGCGAGGCGGTGGAGAAACCGTTTTCGCAACTCCGGCCATGGAGATAACTAGAAAGTTGCGAAGGCTGGGAGACGAAGAGAGAGAAAATGGGAGTGCAGGGATCAAGGAGCGGGTAGAAAGCGCAATATGCATCCCAGAAAGTCCTTCTAAAAAATTATCATAAACAAAAAGTCTCGAAAAATATTATTTTATCTTGAATGTTCCAAAGTTAAAACTTTTAATACCAAACAGTTCAAAAATTAATGTTTCTGCTAACGACGTTAGGACGAAAGCTTGGAATCTTATATGAAATTATTGCAGGCCAATTCCCTTTCCAGAAATTGTAACCACTCCACTACTCTTTTTTTCCCAACGACATAAGTTTACTTTTATAAATTCTTTCCAATATTGTCTGCCTTCCTCCACTTTGTCTCCCTCTTCATCTTCCTTCAATTCCGCAAAGGGCTTCACTCTGTGGAACCTCGTGACCAAAGATCTCTGTAATACCCCGAACCTTCATGTGCTTGACTTATTTTGCGTGCCAAATTTCCATATCATTACTTGTTTGTCTTGTTATGAGAGCATTGATATGTGTGGGTAGGCTATCTAGAGGCCAACACCTTAGTTCTATATGTTCCATAGTCATTAACTTGTTATAGTTACAAGTTGAAGCTTGATGGTGGTCGAAACTTGACTCGGTCGAGAGTTGCTCGTGTAGTTCTTTCTCGCGACCTTGGTTATACCTAAGGTCTTTACTTGATTGTCTTGAGTTGTTTTAATGTGTTAATTACACTTCATGTGGGATAGGTTCCCTAAGTCTTTTATGATTTTGATGATATATGCATTGAATTCATCTTCATCACAATGCGTGAAACCGAGTCTTGTGTGTGTAGCGTTGTTTGGAGTTCCGATGCCATTGTGTGTCACCCATTAGGAAAAGTAATGGATATTACAAACGGTCATAACATCTGTAATAAAGCATTATTCAATGTCTTTGACCTAAATGTGCATGGACTACAATGTCCTGCTCAAATGGTATATATACTACCATTGTTTCCTTCAACCCATATAGCAGCCACTTGATCAGCTGTTGGAGAGCTATACATGCATTGATCTTATTTCAAATCTTTTGCAATATGGAGTCAAACGTCATCCATTGAGGGATAATCCTTCAATCTTCTAAAGATTTTCACATGCGGATTCGTCTCCAACACTTCCATGAGTTTAATAATGATTGCTTATCATAAAACTTAATTTTTTATGACATTCATTCAATAATGAATTTCATTTTCAGTCCCCACAAAATACAATTGAAAATGACCCAGCCCATTCTCTTTAGGGACTTAACCTCGGAGGTCATGGTAAACCATTCCTTGAGCCCGAAAAGTATATACTCCCCACCTCGCAGATGCAAGTTCTTTATCTAATTTCACACAAAATGAGGTGAAAGAAAAGATGGAGTTATATGCTTGAATGTTTTTTAGAATTCAGAAGCCTCATCAAATTTAGAAGTAAGTAACTCATATAATTGATATGGTCTTTGGAATTGTGTGAGTTTTATTTTTCCACTATCGCAACAAAATGTTGGAGGCTCATGCTCTAATTATGCAGCACCAGAATATTTGATATTTAAAATATGTGTTCATTAAAAATAATAATTATTGTTACAATATACCAAAAATAATTTTAATTTTTCTAATATTTAAATTTAAAGTTAAAAAATGCATTACTTCTAAAAATTAAATTTATAATTAATTTAATTTATTTTTTTATCCTTTACTTTCTTCCATCAACATCATCATTCATAGACAACATTACCACCACAATCACCACCACTATCACCCCAAATTTCATCATTAACACAAAGATCTTTTTTTAATTTCTTTTTCTTTTTCTAATTCCTTATTTCTTCCTTCGAATTAACCCATTTGCAAAACTCATCATTTATAGACCCACAACTAGCACAACCTTAAATTTCACTATTTAATTACAAACTCCAATTCAATATTTTAAAGTTTCAAATATAAAGATGGAAACCTAAACCTATGTGAAGAATTGAAAATTTGATGATTTGAAAATCTAGCAATGTCATATTCCACCATAACACCACTGTCATCCTTACAATCGCCGCCACCCCCGTCATTAATTACCACCATCACCATCCCTACAATCGTCGTCACCGCCATCACCATCACTACCACATGCCACGAAATGTATTCACATCGTCTTGCTCAAATGGAGAAATAATATCTCTTTAACTTCCTTTCTGTCGGATTTCTTTCTTCAAACATCTCTCTCTTCTTAGTTTCGTTCCTCTTTTGGTGCAAACATAAATTGAATTGGAGTTTATGTGAGTGCTTAAGTTTTGTTAAAACAAAAATAAAGATCATAAGTTTCAAGAGAGAAAAATAAAGGCAAATCTCACCTTTTCCATTGAGAAGCACAAATATGTAGCGAAATACGACGAGGAAAGGCCAACTAACAAGAAGATGTGGCCAACGTCGCTTTGCAAGCAATCACCTCATTAAACATCAGCATGCAAGGTTTCAAAAAAAGTGAGAATGAGAGTTTACATGGGCTTATGCTATCACATGAAGCCTTATGGATGGAAATGGGAAGTGCAGTGCACGACATGAGGAGGAATATTCACTGATGTGAGTTATAAATGTGTAATCAGCAATCTTGTTCTCCACATCAGCAACTATGCTAAATTGTTACATCGTTATTTGACAGTGAAATCACATCAACAATTTTATTGTTGGCATTTGTTGCACTTAATTGTTTTTCATTTTTAGGCCATTATTAGGAATCGAAGAATATAAAGAGAGCGGCCGAACCAAGTTCGTGAAGAAAAGGATTCACTTGAGTAGTAGTTTATTTTTGCATGTTTTGTAATAAAATTCTTTAAGGATTAGGTTTTCCAATTTTGTTTTCTTTAGGAGTTAGGATTTATGTTTTAGTATAAATAGGCTTTATTTTCATGTAATTTGCAGATTATTGTTTTGAGAAAAGGTAATGGAAAATGAGCAAGTAATTGTTCAATTATCGTGTTTTACTTTCTTAAAGGTTAGGAAGTAATCTACAAAGGGATTCTTTATGTTAGGTGAGCGAAGCCTAACCAATGAGCCCTCCATACACACCCATTCCGCCAACTATCCTTGCCATTTTCGTTTGTGTTTGTGATAATTCTTTGATTGATTTTGCCAATCAAGGGAAGTAGGTTGAAAATTTTGCATCACACACACACACACACACACACACACACATATATATATATATATGTGTGTGTGTGTGTGTGTGTGTGTGTGTGTTTATATTTATATATTGATATATTCTATATATATATAGCCTTACAACTGGTAATATTGGAGTTAGAGGGATTCCAAAACGCTACGTCAAGATGCATTGAAGAACATTGTATGTGCCTGAAAATTAATATATTTTAGGATTAATAATAGCTATTATAGCCTCAAATTTATTTCACCTTTCTACTTTATGATCGATTAGAATAGTTGGTTAATGACATGAGAATGGATGCAAATGAATTTTAACAAAGAAAGACATAACAATCTAGTTACAACACAAATGCTGAAATGCCAAAAATGTCGATTTGTTGTTCAACCATTGAGAAATTGGATTGATTTGGAGTGTGCTAGTGCCAAGACACTAATAAGAAAGAAAAAGGAATGAAAAATTGGATTGATGTTTCCTTCAACTCCATTCACATTTAACTTTCAATAAAACCGTGTCATAAAAGAAAAGGAAGTTTATACTCCTAGATAGAATTTATGTAATAACCTAAACACCTATTTTGAACCCTAGTTCGTATCCAATGTCATTTATATGAAAATCTTTCAATTGAGTTTCTATATCAATTCCCATTGAAATTTAAAGATACTACAATAACCCTATATCCAAATTCGCATATACACCTTACCAAAGAAAAGATCCATTAGATTTTATTGGTTACACTATCATTAAAGAAGTTTCACTGCATATCAATCATAACAAAAATGTATGAAATCCTACTCAAGAAAACATATTGAGAGATAGAAAAGATAACTGACAACAGGTAATAGAAGGAAGTCAAGGAACCGACATTAACCCCTAAATAGTTGATCCGAAATCTGAAATATAAAGGAAGCAACATAAATAAAAAAGAAACAAAGAAGAAGAAGAAGAAATTAATATTAATCAGATAAGTTTAGGAGATTTCATAGTAACTTACTAGATATCCATGGAGAAGGACGACTGATGAGGCATCGATTTCAGTTTGTCAGTGTTTGTGTGAGTAAGAGAGAGAGAAAGATTGACGGAGATTGATATGGAAGCCCTACCATCCTTTTAGGGTTGCTTTGTATTTATAGAAACCAGATCTTCGTGCTCGTGCCTATGGTACAGTGCCAGTATATCTGATTTCGTCAATTGAAATGACAATGTTTAAATAAAAGGTGCAATTTTTAAAAAATGTTACAGTTGAGGGGTACATTACTTCAAGTGGTAGTTGAGAGGTGCTATTTGAACTTGACCGATAGTTGAGGTGGGTTATTCGTAAGGAATTATATGTAACTGACCTATGAACGTTTGATTTTGCGATGGAATCCCCCATGGCCAGATAGTCTCAGTCGTCAATTGAGTTCTATTATGAGATTATATTAATGTAAGGTTGTTGTTTTGTAAGGGGTAATGGTTTAGAAGATTAATTTCTGGGTGTGACTGCTCATAATATTAATTGTAAGGGGTGACTTTGTAACAGGATTAGAGAAAATAAAGAGTTAAAAGTGGATAACTGCTCTAACACATGTGAATGTGAGAGTGAATCCCAACCATTACATTTTTTAAGATAATTTAATTTCAACATTTAAATAGATTTAGTCAATTGAACATGTATAAGAATGAGCTCTATTGTAATATAGATTTATAGGACAAACTACACAATTGGTCCCCCTACATTTTAAGTTTTTTATGATTCATCCCAATTACATATTTTTGATGTCATTCGTCCTTGTATTGCCATATTTTACACAACTGATCATTCCGTCAAATTCTTTCCGTTAAGTTGTCACACATGTATTTCATGTGAGGGTACAAATGCCATGTTATCTCTTAAAGTACAGGAACCAATTGTGAAATTGTGCAAAAATTGTCACATGTGATTGAGAGAGTTAATTACTCACAACCACATGTGATCACGATTGAATTGGTGATGTTCTAACATAATTTTGAGCCTACTTAAAAGGTTTTGAACAGGTCAATTGGAATAACGCGAAACAATTACTCCCTTCGTCTCTAAATTATTGTCTTGCTTTTATTTTTACTGTACCAAAAAATTTACTTGTTTGTAAGTCATTTTTAGGATAATACTGTCACACTGTGCACCATAATCATGCGACGTGGTGCTCCGAGATTATGAAATATTAATAAAATTTTCCTCCTACAAAAGAAAGTGTCTCTAAGCACAGACAAAAATTGAAATCTATCTTCTTTAAGTTTGTTGTTTGGAGTAGCAGTATCTAGCATGCATTAATCATGTCTTCTAGTACATATTTATTTTTTTCCTACCTTATATTTTCTGCAAATCTAGGTTTTGTCTGCAAAATCTTAACAATAATTATATCTTGATAGGTTTTATAAATCTTTTAATTTCCTAAATTTCATATCAGAGAATTATGTTTCCCGGTTTACCTCATACTCGTTAATTAACACGCCATCTCAATGCAGTATCTATTTTAATTCCATCTTTTAATTTTCTCACAAGATAAACTTTGAAACAGTCTCACAAAATGTCACATCGATAACACCCCTTCTTTCGCAATAACATCAAGGCAACCATAAGTAATGAGTGGTTCCGAATGAATCTCACGGACCCTATGTTTGAAAGTGGATTTGAAAAATTTTCTAGCAAAGAAAAATATCCAACTATTTGCACGACTGGCTTGGTGAAGAAATTTTGCCATGATCCTCGTGACAATTCTAAGGCCATGCTTGATCAGACTACGTATGGACAGGGCTCCTGAACTAAAGGAAGATGCTAAAAATTTGAGCCCAACGCCGCCCTTGTCAACCATCTTGTGGATTGTTAAAACTTGACTGAGTATCTTTGCCGCACCACAGCATATCACTTTTGTTATATTTGTTCTTTGTAAAAAATTCTTTTTTTCCTTAGTTAATGTTCATGTTTATTTGTACTTTTCCCTATCTCCACTTATCCATATAATTTCTTCCAAACGTGCTATGTTTTATCTTTGTATCTTCCTCCTTTATTTCTCTGTTTTCTCTCCTAAATCATGTTCCATATATTCTTCATTTTTCTCTTTCAATATCATGTCAATCTTGTGTATCTATATGGTACCATGTGGGAACTCTTGAGAGAGAAAATTCGAGTAGGAAACCGCTAGGACAGGGTACTCGCTTAATAAGATAGATAGATCATCATTATGATATTCGTCTTTCAATTTCCTATTAGTTATAACTATATATCACAAATTTATATCACATTACTAGTATTTGTCAAAGAAGGTTTTACGCAACTCATTTTCACAACTGGCTATCGTGGTAGTGCATGGGGTCTATGAGAAAGTTCGATAATAGTTAGGAATGAAATGATAAAGAGCATATAAATTTGTAAGTCACTGGCCGAGATAGTTGTTGCTACATTCAATTCTCTCTTGGTCTCAGCCCAAGAGAGATATGTTCTCTAAGACAAACTATATTGGAGGCTGTTGTTTTTAGGAATGAAGCTGGTGAGCTTACAGCAGTTTACTCGAAGGAAAAAAAAAACTAGGAATCCAGAGTTTAGTGGCTACCTAAGTTAATTAATGTCGACACACCCAATCCAATTTCCTTTTTCACACAACAAGAAGAAAATTAAGATTTTAAAGATTAACTAGAAGCCCTAAAACAAGCAACATCATAAGATCAGCATTCATAAAAATATGATACTACGAAGTTGGGACACAATTCATTACAAGACAACAAGTAAAAATTAAAGTGGTCTCGGTAAACAAACGATGCTTGTGATCTAGGGCTCAACAAGAAGTCCAACTATCTTGTGCAGTACCAAACCTTCATCCATGATCCCAAAAAGTTGCCCCATTTTACATCCTGACCTTAATTTAGTTTTTGGTGCACAAAAAGCTTCACAAGCTTCATCAACTTAACATCCTTATGTGGATTCAGTTGATGCAATAAACATCCCGACTATGGTGCACGATCAATTTAAGGCAAGCATTTACAATTGGCCATAATGTCTGAGCTTTCCTTATTTGGGTAAATGAGAGTTTCAAATTGAACCTTGTTGCAATTGAAGCATAGATAAACAAAGGAGGGTTAGAAGGCGGCCAAAAAGCTTGAGTTTGCTAGTGTTGACAAAAAAAAATACATATATGTAACTAAGCTTGTGTAAGTACAGCGCAAACTATCCGAACCCATTACAAAATCACAGATCAAATCATTCTAGATATAATTTTAGTTTGCCAATGGAAGAAACATCTCCAGTCTTGACATCACCAAAGGTATGAACATAGTTACGAAAGGCGAGCGCCTCTTCGCCTGAGGCGAGAGGCGAGGCGAGGCGAGGCGAGGGGGTTACGCCCCTTGCATGTAAAGGCGAGGCGAGGCTGGGCGATCACCTTTCTCGCCTTTTGACGAGGCGAGAGGCGAGAAAAGGAGAGCAAAGGCGTACATTCTAGAAAAACCCTTAAAATATGACATACTTTTTACCTTTTTAGGGTTTTAATTTTTAACATGAGCCTATTAACCCCGGCCGTGATGTAGTGGATGATGATGGGTTTGATTCGGGTCTTGAGTGATGATGTTTGATGTGTTGCTAGTTGCTACTTGTTTCGTGACTTTATTAGAAGTTTTACTTAATATGTAATTTCATCTTTTGCTATTAAATTGTAGGATTCGGATGTTGAGCAAGTTTTTTTGGATGTTGCCTTGTTATTATTATATGTGAATTTTAACTTAATTTCATATATTATTTTCATTTATAAATGTTTTGGATTATGTTACAATAAAATTAATATATATATATATATATATATATATATATATATATATATATATATATATATATATATATATATATATATATATATATACACTATTTTTTCTTAATTTCTCGTCTTGTTCGCCTTTCGGTCGCCCGCCTCTCGCCTCGCTTTTCCCCTCGAAAATGGACCTCTCACCTGCCCTCGCCTTCCGCCTTTAATAATTATGGGTATGAACGATGGAAAAGAGATAATAATTAGTAAGGCGGAAGGCTTCTTAATGAAACATCTGCACATACCATTCAACATTCCGGTAAATACACAGCAAAATATAAAGAAAACAATAAATGTCTCCCTTTCTCATTCCATCCTTTAAGACAAGATGCGCTAAGCCTTCTTTTTCATAGGCGGAAGGCCAAAAACATTTGTGAATGCATACATATACACAACACTCATCCTTAGGAATTGAATGCTAGTATCTTGTAGGGGTGTAAATGGTTCGAATTGGAACAAATTATGAGCTGAACCGCATGCCATCGGTTTGAGAAAAATCAAACCGGAGCTAAACCGTTTAAAGTCTTGAGCTGAACCGAACCAAACCATGTAAACCAAAAAAATATTATGGAAAATACTAAAATTAAATATAATACAATTATATTCATTCTTTTAAAAAATTTGACTTGGATTAACATTTTTAATATTTATTCAATAAATTGACTTCGATATTAAAAACATTTATGTTCCATGCACTTGTAAAAAAGAAAGTCATATTTGAGTATTATTATATAGTAGATAGCATGTATTGGAAACACAAATCGATTAATTGATTACACAACTCTCAAGATTTTTGAAAATGTTTCATGTTGAGAAAATGTTTCGGTAACCACCCATTGAATTTACAAAATTTTGGTGAGTTTGAGCAAATAGTAAGAACATTCAAAATTTAAGATTACAAAATAAAATAAACCAATTAATTATAAAAGTGTGTTATGGAAAAAATATTATGACTTTTGTGTCTCTTTCAAATGAAATTATAATATCAAAACAAAATTTATTTTTATAAATAACCACAATTAATTATAACTTATTGGTAAATCATAGGAATATATACGATTAAATCATAGTAGTAGATACCAACCACAAACTTTAAATATTTAATAAGTCTATATGTTATATAGTGAAGAATATATCTTAATTACTATTTATACTATTTAAGATCCTAATTTTTAATAACAAAAAGTATTAATTATTAAGCTTTATAAAATTATGAACGAGAAAATGACTTAAACAATTCATAAAATATTTGATTAAATGATTTCAATTATATCGATATAATTTGTTCCATTTATTATGTTTTTTCTTTATTTTTTTATTATCTTCATTTTATTTGTGTATAATTTAATTAAGAAAGATATATGCTCGTGAGTTTAACACACGGGTGTAAAACTAGTTAATAGTGTAAGAGTACTAAAATATAAATGTTAGGAATTCTAAAGAATTTGTTGTTTGGCTCGGTGGTTCGACTTGGTGGTTCGGCTCGATGGTTCGACTTGGTGGTTTGACTCAAAATGGTTTGGTTTGGTTCGGTTTGACTCGACTCAACATGTCAAGCCGCAAACCAAACCAAACCGTTCGACTTCCCAAAATCTCAAACCGAGCTGAACCATATAGCACTCAAAACCGAACCAAACCGCATGGTTCAACTTGGTTCGACTCGACTTGGTGATTTGACGACTCGGATTGACACCCCTAGTATCTTGAATGGTTAATTTTGCCACTGTACTTCCACCAATCTTTACACTTTGCCATTATACTATTTCATGAGCAAAATTATCATTGTACTTTTAAAATTAGCTGTAATTTTGTCATTATCCTTAATTTTCATCCAATATTATAAGGTGTTCATTTTTTTGGTGGTTAAAAGGATATTTTATGAACAAAACATGGAAAGAATCAATGAAATATAAACAGAAAATAAGAAGGAAAGATACACTGTCTAAATAAAAAATAAGAGAAAAATATTTAAATTAATTACTATACATATATATATATATATATACATTTTGTCTTATTGAATCATATTATAATTAAAATAAATAAATAAAATAGCATATATATCAAGTTTAAAAGAATTCTACTCTATTAACGAATTTTAAATAAAGTTAATTTATAAAATCTAGTTGATAATACTCATTCAATGAATGTAATATTAATACTTGTAAACATAATCAACTAAAAAACCTATAACTTATTAATGTATTAACATTTCTTAAAATTCTACTATAATATCCATCATGAATATTGGGATGTGTTAAACAAAGTTGTTTTGTGATGCATAATTCTTTTTCATGTAAATTTTGTAGCAATTTTTATTTAGGAATACATATTGATTTTCTAACCTATTATTGAAACTAATAGGTGAGGTGATACATATTGATTTTGTTAAGAATTGGAGGACAATTAGAGATAATGACAAAATTACAACCTTTAGTGAAACTACAAAAGACAAATTTGCCCAAAAAATAGACTACAATGGCAAATTACTATAGTATGGTGGCAAAATTGACAATTTTCCTCTCATCCTTGGCATAGTTTTTTTAGCATGTACACCAATATTATCGGCACTCTTTAAAGGTTTTTTTAGCCTGTACACCAATTTTCCTCTCATCATTGGCATTGTGTATATCTCATCTTCACTACAGTTGCTTGTGATCTCTCTCCTTTATCTTCTGGATCGTCTTCCGTGCACTTCTTGAAATTGAGGATCCTACACCCCACATTGTCTATATCTCATCTTCACTTTGGTTTCCTATTATCTCCTTAATGTTTTGTGATTTTCTTCATCTCCTGGATAGTCTTCGGTGCATCGTCTATATTTCATCTTCACTGTGGTTGTCTACAATCTCCTTACAATTGCTGAAGATATGTTCATATATCATCTTCACTGTGGTTTCCGGTGATCTCCTTTATGTTCTGGATCGTTTTTCGTGCACTGCTTGGAATTGAGATCCTACCCCCACACACTGCTCCTGCTATGGCTTGCTCCTGATCTGTTGCTGTTATGTCCCCATTTATACCTTCTTTAGTTATAATTTCATTGCCTCAATTGAAGGTACAAACTATAAGCAACCTGGGAAATGAAAGATTCTTGTGGATTACCTTCATTGATTGAAGTTTCCCCTAGCCTGTTCTCCTCTTTCTCACCAGCAAGAATGGTGTCAAGGTGGACGTTACAGGCATCAGCTTCAATAAAAGAATATCCAACATTTCCGCCATATTGCTGAAATGAAAGACCACTCTTTTTCAATAATGTATTACATCAACATAACAAAATCATTCAAATAAAACAATTTAAAAGTGGAGGGTATCCGTTTTATTGTTGTTTCCAGAAAACACTCCGGATGATAATTTATTCTACAACCAAAATTTCTTAATACAAACTAAATGACTCATATACTACAATGACTCCATCCATTACTATCTACCTACCTGGTTAATAAATCAATATTTATCACATAGTGCATCTAAATGTTATGCAATTAACAACCTTTAAATGTACGTAGATCCACTAAATGTGAAGGAAGATAACAAGGCAACTCTGCCACAAGGAAGACATCTTTATCAAGAACCTGACATGGATTGCAGCTTCAGAAATGCCTTCTCCTAAGGCCTAAAAGGAGGGTAAATCTCATTATGAACTCACAATAAGAAGCGCAAGTAGACCCATAAGAAAGATTCCTTCAATTCTTTATGCCCCTATTCAAGATTGTCATGTGTCAGTACAACCTTATTTACATTGTTTTACATGATCCAATTAGGTCGTGCTGAACCGTACCTATTAAAGCTTCTCTATTTGCCAAGAAGTATTAATATTTCGAAAAAATACTTGCTCAAAAAAATCTTATATGTTGCTATCTGCGAGTATGGAATACCAGTGTCAGTTTTTTTTCAGGCTACTATTGCAGCAGCATAGGGGTGAAAGGGACTTGAAAATACGATTATTCCCATAATTGACTTCATCAGCCCCATTGAAGCCAATATACAGATTTCTGTCCAAACAGGTAATTTTCCCATTGATGGTGATACAAATGGGAGGGTAAGGGCAAGTTCAATGGTGGACCTGGTTGTACTTGCCTTATAGGTATCAAAACCAAATTTTAATACCTATTAGTAACTATTTAAGGGTATCAAATTATCATCTCCAACCTTATGTATCAAAAATTTGATATAATAATAATTTTTAAAAACTTATATCCAACACATATGATGATATAAATATGCAGTCAAAATAAAGAGTATCAAAATTAGGTGTGCAGACTACAAGTAGTGTTTCGTAATGGGGAACAAGGGTGGATTCTTAGGCTGGACAATAAAACTGTTATCCCGAGCTAGTTCTAATCCAACAAGCGTTAAGACATTACTTACGAAGACCATTAACTATAAAGGCCGCAAGATCAATAAATGTGATTCCAGAGGAACGTACAAATCATGTTGCTCCCACAGGTGAAGAAAAATAAATTTTCATGTAGGGCAACTCCTCAGCTTACCATTTGCATATCCACTACTGATTGGTCGGTGGTCTCTGCCACATTTGGTATTGCTGCTTGAATCAAGCATACCTATTAAAGGAAAAAGATTGTAAATATAAGACAAACCACAATAATGCAAATGGAAGAAATCTTACCAAAGGGAAACATGCTCAGTAAAGCAAGATGGATATTATAGGAAAAACAATAGTAATATGAAACTGCGGTAGAATGTGATCTTTCTTGTGTAGAGGAAATCTATATCACCTGATATCCAATGAAAGAAATACACACACATGATAATCATTATTTATGCATAAGTGAGCATAACTGACAAGAAAAACTCATCTCATCTATTAAACCATCTTTGGGAATTAAAATCAGAACTGCCATATAATTAAGATATTCTTAAGTATAACTAAAATATAGTGCTAACCAAAAAAACATTAAAAAAAGTACAAGCATGAACAGTTTCCAGTTGCGCTGTGGAACTCATCACACAACTCTATTGTACTAAAATAAAAATAAAAACCACACAACTCTTATTTTATCGTACTATCATCTCTCTGATAATTACATAGAGTGCAAAACTTTCCATGAAGTTATAAGAAGATGGGCAAATGAAATCATTCCCATGCTCTTTTCATGGCAAAAAATGGACAGCAGAATATATAAAAACAAATAACTCCAAGATTGGGCAGAACAATGTATTAGCAGCATCAATGGACTAGAAAAACAAAAAAAAACTATGGAACTGTTTTTAAAAAGTAGAATATTGGTCCACCGGCGATGGTCCGATGGAAATATTTTTTTACACAAGCGGCCTTGAATAACTGACACTTGACAAACCAAAATCATGTGTCAAAAACAAAGATTTTGGTTTGCCATGTGTCAATCACTCAAGGCCGCTTGTGTAGAATTGTTTTTCCACCATCGGTGGACGAAAATTTAATCCTTTTAAAAAAGCATCCATCATTTTAATGAGAGAGAGAAAGTTGAAGGGGTATTATTTTCAAAATATATCTTGCAACTCCTCATTAATTAGGTTTCTTAATATGTGTGTTTTTTCTTCGCTAGGAATATTTAACTGGACGGTGCGAGAACAAATTGTCGCAAGGGGATTTTTTTTTCTTTTTAGTTTCTTATTAGAAATATAGTTTTTTATATAGGAAAAAAAGTAAATGTAGATAAGAAATCCATAATTAAAGATAGCATCGGGACAAAACATGATCTAGGCGACTACCAACATAAGATGTAAGACTAAACTCTAACATAATACACTACAAGTTCGAAAATGTCAATCTATTAAGAAGGCCCAACAATAACTACAACAAAGACGATAATCATCAACAAGACATTAGCAACCCTCAGAAACGGCAACTATAAACCTGCTAAGAAGCCACCAAAAAAATGTTGAAGTCACCTAGGATACGACTGAACTCTTCGACATCACGACTCAATAGAAGACAAAATACACTGTAAACAATCAATCCGACAACACAAGTTTTTGGCTTAAAACCAATGCAAACGACAGCATATGGACAAAGTTCAGGCGATTGAGACTGAATAACGACAGAAGAGATGGTGCAAAAGTCACCTCACAGAGGCGGCACCCACTAGATGACGCGTGGTTTGATATGTTACAAGATCTGATAACAAAGAGACAAAAATCTTGCAGTTGTGTTCATCGACAACGTCAATAACTTTGGAGACACATGTTTCACCCTGAAATATTGACTCTAAAATAATTAAAAGGTTTGAATCTGATTCCAAGGACTTGGCTATGTAATGTTCTAGCTACTTCTGATCTAGCAATGTGATTTACTTTTATCAAGACTTTATATATTGTTCAGATATTTTTTGTTCTCTCCACGAATCTCTTCATTGTACCAAAGAAACAATCAAAAATTTGTGCATTATATTAACTAGAAAACATATCATATATATATACACACACACACACACACAGACAATTCTAATGTTATGAAGATGATAATAATATTTTTTTTCAAAGTGAAATTAAATATCACAAAATAATATGGTGGACTAGGGAGTAATAGTCTATACCAGCCTTGTATTTACTTCAACTTTCACTTTCTGGTCTATGAGTATATATGATATACAACATGTAAATTCAGCATATACTTATCTCAATGAACAAAGAAAAAAATCAGCTACCAAATTCACAGCTTACCTTGAATATGAAGAGCGTGACTATTAATGCTGAAATGCCAAGAACATCAACCTTGCCCACAACCACATGAGAATTTTCTTTGATCACGAGTGTGCTTGTACCACGACACTGTTCAGAAAAGAAAAAAAAAAAGAGGCAAATAATTGTCAATTGTTGTCTCCTTCAACACTATTCACTTGTTGAACTTTGAATATGCAATCAAGTAATGAAAATTTGTACACCTATAGATTGCTGGTATGATAAATTAAATAAGAACCAAAGCACCCCATTTTGAACCCAACTCATACCTCATGTCATTTACATCAAGATCTTTCAATTGCTTTTCTATATCAACTTTTCATTGTGTAATAGTATGGCCAAATATTGCACGCTAACAATTGATTTAGATAAGAAAAAGATTTGTGAGGCTTTTTTGTTATACTATCACAAATGAAGTTTCACAGAGTAAAATCATAAACCTGTTTATCAAATGATTGCAAACGATCAAGAATTAAACGATCAGGATTCAGTTTGTTTTTATTTCATTTTTAAAGCTAGAGAAATGGATACTTCCCACTTAATACGAACATCGATAGATTGCATTCCATTTCCAGTACACTGATTAGTTTCTTGTCTTTTTAACTTTCTCTTTTGGGTACCCAAGTTGATGTAACCAAAACAGAAATATCAACTAAAAACCATACATCTAATTTGGGTTATGAAATCTAACTCAAAACAACTGAAATGAATGAGAGATATAAGAAAAGGAGTAATAAATGGAACCAACAATGGTAAAAGTGATATCAGACTCCCATAGTTTGAATCGCTTCATGTTTTCAGCTGTCTACACCTGAAAATTAAACATGACCTTCCAAATTAGCCCAAAATGATAGATCTTAATTATGAAGAAAAATTAATTATTATAACTAAAAAAGAAAAGTAAATTAAGAAATATGTCATTTATCAAAACTCTTGATAGAAATTTTGTTAAAATCAATTCTAAATTAAATTTGTTGAGGAGATTTTGTAGTGGCTTACTCGATATCGTGTTAGGACGACGGCCTTTGTTCTCGGAAATATCTCACACTGGGGTCTGAGGCTTGAGAGAGAGAGATGAGGGAGAGACTTGAAACTGACGCTGAGACTGGCGGCCAGAGATACACTGATAGTGAGAGAGATTAGGGCTGCTTTATATTTGGACATTTTACGAGTTTTACCCCTTGACTATTTATTGTACCAGTGATACTCCCATGCATTGTACACGGATTTAAATTCATATACTCAATTAAAGTTGAGTAATATATATTTAAAAAAGTTAATATGAACAAAATAAACAAAAATATTATAAACACTAAAATTAAAGATGAAAATGACATAAATTTGAAAAAAATTATTATAAATTTTGAAATATTTCTTTATATATAACATTTCTCATTGAAAATGTACAATTATCACAACTATCACTGTCCCATAACGAAATTCGAAGGCCCTAGGATTAGTAACTTTAGATAAAGCAACAATACAAAAAAATTAAATTTTAAGGGTTGTGTTAGAAAATCCCCCGTGTGATGCACAATATATAAAATATATAATAATACAAAAAAATTAAATTTTAGTGATAAACATTGTATAAAAGTTGAAAAAATTATTAAAACATACAGACAAAAAAGTGTAACTTAATAGTTAATTATAAAGAATTGCATTATGTAAAAAAATATTCATTTTTTTGGAATACTTACTTAAAAACAACATTGGTCGTCGAACGTGTACGATTACTTTCAATATCAGTATCACTTATTTATATGGAACACTTATCATTAGAAATTGGTCCAACAAAAAACCTTTGGTTTTATTTTAAAGGTAATCACCGTAACATTGTCATAATAACTCTAGAAAAGAATTATACTCCCTCTATCTCAAAAAAATAATTTCATTTGTTAAGTCGAACTAATCTCTGAATAATGTGCTCTATCAACTGCCTCAACTTCAATGTTGATTCCACCTTGGTTGGTGGGACAGATATACTTAGTCATACTTATAAGAATTTCATTTTGCAGTTGAATCTTCTTTGTTCGTCTATTGATCTTGCTAATGAACAAGACTTCCTTTGCAACAAATTTATAGTGGTTTCAACCTTGTAAAATGCTATTTGAATAGCCATACTGATTGCATCTCCCAATGCGTCCATGTACAACCGAATTAATTAATTAACTTGATGTATAATTATTGTAATTGTTTTTATATTGCTATTATCAATTTGATATTCTGTTGTATAATTTAGTCATTAAAAAAACAATCTCCTTTATATTATTGAATGTAACTGTAAATGACAAAATAAATTTATTAATTTGTTCTTGTAATTTTTTCAATATTGTATTTATTCGCAATTCAATATTGTACCTAATTGATTGAAGATAAATTTCAAGAGTTCAAAAGTTGGTATCTCAATATTAAAGAAGAATTCAAAAGGTTTCTAGATTTACTTATCTAGTCAATCACATTAATTGACATTTTTTATTTTCAATTTTCAATAAATATGATAGACATTAAAAGTGAAGTGTTTCCAAATTTGGAAACTTTATTTTGGCGGGAACTTTCCAAATTGTGCACCTCTCCTTTTATATATGTATAGATTTTTTGACTTTGCGGATTTTAGTAATAATCTCTTAGGAAGTTTCCGTAACTTTGGGTTGTATAAGTTTCAAATTTTAATAGTTTTAGTCTTTTTAACGGATGGCGTTAGAAAAATTATTAGTCCCAAAGAGCACAATACTAGGTTAGAAGAGGGATTGAATAACCTAGTTACACTTTAAAAACTTTCGAAACAATGTTCCAAAATGTAGACTAAAAACTATAGAAGTTATAGCCGCGAAAAGAACACTTGGAATAGATCACCAAGTCTACCGATAAGGACTACCAGAAGACTTGATGTGGTTCTCAGTTCGCAGTCAAGGAACAAGATGAAACAGATAGATAAACAGTTAAGAAAGTAGTACAGAAGATAGTGAAGAACGTGGTGATTTTGAGATGGTTCGTACTGTAAAATAGTACTACGTCCACCACCAAAACAGTCAACCTTGGATTTGAAAGTGCACTATATTTTTCACTAGTTCTATTACAAAAATCTATGATGAATCGTGTACAAAATATTTGACTTGTGTTTGGTAGTTGATAGTGAATATCTTAGAAGCATATATTCATTGTGCCTGAAGAACAGATGAAATAACAACAAGAAAGAATAAGATGAATATGCTAGAAAATGAGCAGTCTTCTTGCTGTTGATGAGGACTTCGTAAATCTGATGAGGATCACTTGAATGCACTGAAGATCTGAACTTATAGAGTATTTGCAGAGCAATAGCTTCAGAGCATTTGTTTCGGAGACCTGTCTTCTTCATCTTCAAGTGTGGTATATATATATGAGAATGATCTTTGAGACCGTTGTGAAACAAGGAGGGGACAGCCGCAACTTGGAATGGGTGATTCCTTAATCAATGAGAAAGTGTTGTAGCTTTTCCTTGAATCAATGTAGAAAGGTAGTGGAGCACTCACAGATTCCTTTTGTCTAGATAGTGGAGGCGTGCCAGACACTGTTCACTAGGGAATATTCAAAACATTTGTCTTGGAACAATGATAGTGGGAGTCGCACTACATAGGAACCATGAATATAGATATCTTCAATAACTCCACTAATGATTGTTTTCAAATAAATATTCCAAGAGAATATTTATGTCTGAATTTTAAAGTGCTGGACATCTTTGACCTTTGACTTCAAATAAAACGGACAACTAGCACGTGCAGAATAAGGTCTGCTAGTGAAGTCGGTGGAACATACGTTGATGGTCATGATGAAGTCTGCTAGTCAAGGTCTGCTGGTCAAGCGTTGGACGCTTGATGAGGTTTTTCGATCTGCCAAAAGTCCTAACAATCTATTCTAAGACAAAGTTCTATATACACTTTGTCATGCTAACTGGTACGCAGCTCATGTTAGTGTATAGGTTCGAATGAAGGCTTTGTTTAGATAGTGATGACACTGTCCTTAAGGAAATTATTGCCCCCACTATATTGTTGCTGGGATTAATGCCAAATTCCCTCCAGGATATTCTAAACAAATAGAATTGTAGGCAACAATCCTACAATTCTTCCAAGAATAAATTTAGAGAATGTATTGACTGCAGTAAGAATTAATGTTTGAAGGAGAAGGATTTCGTACCAAAAAAAGGATTCAGGAGATGTATTTATATGTAGATAAATAACGAGCTGTGGCTCCTCACCTTTCATTACAAGTTTTTAATTAGATCTTAAAATGTTAAAACATATATATAAATATTAATACACAATATTTATTTAATATATAATATTTACCCCATTATCTTCCACAAAAAGATCGTCTACTTGAGGTGTTTGCTCTATTATATTTGACGCATCCATATTCTACCCAAATGACTTTAGAACAAAGATTAATTAAAAAAATATTAGTAATAAACATGACATAAGTTATAACTAATAAAATGTTATTGACGGCTTGACCACTGGGCTGAAGGTCTCATCATAATCCAGACCAGCCTGTTGACTGAATCCCTGTGCCACCAGGCGAGCTTTATATCACTCAAGAGACCCATCTGCCTAACGCTAGACCTTGTAGATCTAGCGACAACCAACCACATTCATACTTGGATCAAACAGAACAAGATGCCAAGTCTGATTTTTGTGAAGAGCAGAGATTTCCTCTGTCATGGCGGCACACCAGTGAGGAAACTGAGATGCTTGTTTGAACGTGTGAGGTTCGTAGGTGAGGGGATCACTGCGAATAGCTGTTAATGCATGAGGAAGAGAGTACGGAGATGTATTTCGAAGCAGCTCCGCAACACTATGATACCGAAGAGGAGGATATGAATCCGAGGTGGTAGGAGATGTGCCTGTTGTTGAAGATCCAGGACGAACAGACGTGTCGTTGCCAATGGGAGAGGGGGCTGGAGAAGTCGCGGCAGTAGGAGATAAATGGAATGGGACCGGCGTATTATTGAACCCAGGCGGCTCAAGTGGTGACTGAGAAGGAGTCGGCGAAGAGAACACATGAGGATCCATATGGGTAGTATGAGGCTGAACCGGAGTCGAAAGACCAACTTGAGTAGAGTTAGTGGGCGGCACTGCTGAGAGAGGACGCTGAAAGTGTTCCGTACAAAGAGCAGGAGAGGTAGATGCTGCGACCAAACTACCATGAAAAGTCCGATCTGTTACGGGCTGTTGGAGAGGGAAGTGTGTTTCATCAAACACAACATGCCGCGAGATGTAAACCCGACCACTCACGAGATACATGCACCTGTAACCTTTACGACAAGTGTCATATCCAAGAAAAATACAGTGTATGGATTTAGGCATAAGTTTATGTGAATTATAATATTTAAGATGTGGGAAACAGGTACAGCTGAAAACTTTAATAAACCGATAGTCTGGTTTTCTTAAAAGTAACTTTTGATAAGGAGAAATGAATTTATGTTGACGTATGGGAAGACGATTGATAAGATGAACCGCTGTATTAAAAGCTTCCAGCCAAAATTGATAGGGAACCTTAGACTGAGACATGAGACACAAGCCAGTTTCAACTATATGACGGTGTTTGCGTTCCACGACACCATTTTGTTGTGTGTTATAAGGGCACGTAAGTTGACGCCTAATCCCATATTTAGATAGAAAAGAAGTAAACATGCACCCAGTAAATTCACCCCCCCCCCATCAGTTTGGACAGTTTTAACAGTGTGAACAACATATGTGCGACGAGACAATTGATTTTCAATTTGTATTTTAAAGTTAGCAAAAACACTTCTGACATCATATTTATGAAACATGGGGAAAAGCCATACAAACCGAGAAAAATCATCAACCACAGATAAATAGAAACGATAACCATGAATAGATTGCACGGGGGAAGGGCCCCAAACATCCAAATGTAACATATCGAGAGGGTGAACAACATTAAAAGTACGAGAAGAAAAAGATAATTTGCTAGACTTGCCCAAAGGGCATACATGACATTTGTGTGAGTCACGTATTTGACCACTAACTGGTAAACTAAATTGTTGACATAGCACTTGAAGTATTTTACTAGAGGGATGACCTAGACGAGCGTGCTAAATATCTTGATTTGATCTTTCGCCAAAAAGAGCAAGAGGATTGTCTTTGGACTCGGAATTGAAAGACAATTTGTATAATCCGCCAGAGTTACTACCAGAAATAAGAGTCTCCCGTGTCTGATTGTCCTTAACACGAAAACCACATGTGTCAAGTTCAAAATAACAGTTATTATCTTTAGAAAATTGGCGAATAAATAATAACGGTTTATGTAATTGAGGAACATGCAAGACATTATTAAGACGGAATGATCGATTATTAGCAAGAATAGAAGATTTACCAACATGTGATATGTGCAACCTAGACCCATTTCCAAATACAACTGTATCGTTACCTGAATATGGCGAATAATCATAGAAGGCAGATGCATCAGAGGTCATATGGTTGGTTGCTCCGGAGTCAAGAATATAAGGCTCGGTCTGTGCGATGTATGCATCATTGAATCGTTGTAAGCACATTTGAGCACTATGACCCCCCTTAAAGCATAGTTGACAAGTAACTTCATTATGTAGAGAATGCTGAAAGCTGCCAAGATGATAAGGAGTTGGCAGAATCCCTCTACCCGAACCACCAAAATTACCGTGAACAGATGGTGCACGTCCTCTCCCACGTTCATTGCCACGACCTCTCCAATTTCCATTGCCCCTATGCAAACTGTTACCACGGCCACTGCCCATATGTTGACCCCTACCATGGTTTTTGTTCGCAGTGTAGTTTGCATGATTGTTGGAGGTGTCGTTTTCCTGGGACTGATTCGGCTTCTCAGCTACAAACGCTACAGCCTGATGTTGTGGCACGACAAACTTAAGTTGTAAGGTATCTTCCTTGATCAACAGTTCAGTAAGTTCGTCGATAGATATTGATTGGCGCAAGATCGACGAAGATGTTGATGTAAGGAATTCCTTATATTCCTGGCCAAGACCTCCAAGCACACATTGAATCACTTCCTTTTCGCCCACTGGTTCACCCGCTACGGTAAGAGCATCAGAAATCGAGGTAGCCTGCAACAAGTAATCAGA
This sequence comes from Codonopsis lanceolata, assembly GCA_013146195.2. Lineage (NCBI taxonomy): Eukaryota > Viridiplantae > Streptophyta > Magnoliopsida > Asterales > Campanulaceae > Codonopsis > Codonopsis lanceolata. The sequence continues at coordinate 70,046,879 of CM028382.1, read as the reverse complement.
AATAGACACTTTGGGCTCCTTCTTGAGGTCATGCAGTCTGTCCTTGAGGTTTTCGAGTTGCATCGCGGAAGTTGCCCCAAATCGTTTAGCCAAAACCTCCCAACCGTTTGGTGCTGTGTCACTGGAATTAAGATACGGTAAAATAGAAGGGGTTATCGTACCCTTAATCCAGCCACAAACTAGATCCGTAGCAGACGTCCAAAGCTCGTGAAGGGGATTCTTCGAACCATCTGGAAGTGTTACAGGAGGTTGGATTGGATCGATAACACATAGCAACTTGTGTGTTCTTAACATGGTTTTAAACAAACCACTCCAATTAACATAATTGTCTTTGGTGAGGAATGTTTGGCCCATGATTGCATTCGGGTTATAGAAAAGAGGAAGAATAATTGAGACAGAAGTATTGGAGTTTGTGGCATTGGTAGATTGGTTCGATCCTTCCATGGTTGGCTCTGATACCATGTAAGTTTAATGAAGAGATTAAGAGGGAGTCACAGAAGATGGTGGCTCACGGCTGAAAGCCTCATTCACTGAATATTCAGTATGTATCAAGGGTTACAAATTTATATACCTACTATAACCTAATTTAACAAAGGAACTAATTACAATTATACCCAAAGGCTATATTAATTACAAAACTATCCTACTAACACGTAATGCTAATAATTTCCACGTGCATAACATTTCAGCGGCAAGCCAAGCATGAGGAGAACAATCTTGGGATGTCATCAAGTCTTTTGGCTCCTTATTTGGAGATCGGGTACAGGGAACAGAACCTGCAACAACTCGATCTATTCCAAGTTTGTTTATAAGCTTGTCAATTAAAGCAGTAATTTTAGCATCCCTAGTTGCCTGTACATAATGGGTTGGAAAATTTATTAGTGCTCACTGCATTTGAGCCCAATAATATGAAAGATTGCACTTATGACACATTTTCATGGGTAATAACTAAACATGCTAAAAATCACAGGATAGGTATTGGAAATGCGAGGACCGGGTGACCGTTACCATCTAAAACATCGATGAGTGTTATAAATTTTGTCAAAAAGACAAATGACATTTACTTAGAAAATAAAGTATCAAAACCGAAACAACATCAACAAACTCTAAAACTAAAATTAATTATAAGCAAGCTAGTGAATATAACAAGTGTTAGTAATCCAAAATTTTCATGTGAAGTAAGGTGTCCTTTCATTGAAAAATCATGTAGTTCCTATCGTACCTCTATCGGATGGAAGGTAGGCAGAAGGATTAATCTGACATCGTAGATGGAAATTAGATGTAGTGAATATCAAATTAAACTCTTTCATCCTGCAGGCTGGCATACACTAACTGGCTATCAGATGAGAATGTAGCGTGGGAGATCCATCCATAACAAGGCTTGGCAACCCACTGCAAGAATTGGTCGGAAAGCCTATTTTGTATTATTCCAACTAACAGTTGCACAATACTTTTATTGTGAACGCGCCACATGTTTTTGATGTGCTGCTTATGATCAGTTTTGTAGACGCATAAGTAATGTGCTGAAGTTTGTGTGCTCGTGCATCAGAGAGAGAGAAACCTTGTTGATACATTCTTGTGATGTTGCCTCAAACACCGCAACATGAGTATTATGAACCACTAGAAATTGAGTGATATGTGTGAAATTGATGAGGATATCATCTGTAGGGTGGGCATGTATAAGACGTAACTCTTCTTTTTCTCCCAGCCATAGGTATCCTAGACAAACACCTGGAGAAATAATTTGGAAACAAATACACCAAATTATGAGAAATGTGCTTATTCGGGATTAGTTAAAAAAAATGTCATCTGCATTTTTAACGTTGATTAGGATCATTCTGTTAAGTATCAACTCATCTAAAAGTCTAAGATTTGATAGAGAGAGAGTGAGAGAGAAAGAGACTAACAATGCATATCACCCACATGTCATCTCCTAAATCATGGGGAGATAAACCTAATTGCATCACACACACCAAAACACGGGATGCTGACTTTGGCACTAACAATAAGGGAGAAACAAATTTAGGAAGGGAGACTCTAAGCCAAGACCTAGCAATTAAGTAGTGTGAGGTTCCTGGTGCGCGCCGCGCCCTGGTTAGGGGGTGCTGCGTGCGGATGCGGGACACCACCGCCTCGTTCCACCCTCCCTTGTTTGGGGAAGACGAAATCAAAAGTGCGAGAGTCTGTCTATATTAGCACGTTTGAATGTGCCTCGGTTGCCTTGAGTGGATTTTGTATCCAATATGGGAACTGGTGGTTTCCCGCATCAAGTTATCCCTTGTTTAGGGGATACCAGGATATGGGAATGCATTACCCTTTCATTCCCATTTTCCCTTTTTTTAGGGAAAAACGGAAAAGTGCAAAAAAGGATATTGCGACGCCCCCACTATGGATTTTATTAAAAATAGCCTTATGGCCCATTCAGATTATTATGGGAGCTTTGGGTTTCCCGCATCAAGTTATCCCTTGTTAAGGGGATACCAGGATATGAGAATGCAGCACCCCTCCATAACCTAGACATTTTTAGTCGGTTATAAAAAAGTTATCGTAGTTTTAAGCAGATATGAATTTAATGTGCTCTGATGGTCGGACCTACTAGTGTAGGCTGCCTACGTATCCCTTAATAAAGGAACTCGACCAAAACGTAGTTCGGGGCCAAAACCTAAACTATCACTGCACAACGGTCGTGCCTACCGTGATAGGCTGCCTACGTATCCTTAAACAAGGAATCAGACCGAAACGTAGTTCACTCTGCTGGGGACTAAATGTGGCGGTGTAAGTGTTGTGGTGCAAGTGCGACAATACTAAATGAGCAAGTGTGGCAAAGCTTTATAAAATGAGTACGACAAGGGTAAATATGTCTTTGTGATGGTCGGCTTACCGTGATAGATCGCCACGTATCCTTAGTCAAGGAATCAAACAAAACGTAGTTCGTCTTGTGGCTATGCGGAGTGAATTGTTTCCTAGGAACTCAGCCTCTACTGGAGAACAAGACCTTTCCCTATAAATCCGGGGCTGTGTACCCCTTAAAAGAAAGCTTCCCACACAGCCAAAATGCATGGAATGCATTGCCTCCTCAGGAACTCAGCCTTCAACGGAGAACGAAACCTTTCCCTATCAATCCGGGGTTGTGTACCCCTTAAAGGAAAGTTTCCAAACATAAAACAAATGCACTGTTAAAAAGGAAAATATCTTCCTTTCCTTTACCTTTATCGTGTCCATGCAGCAAATTGCTGCTGATGTTGCTTTGTTGTCGCTTGTCGCTGCTTGTTTGCACTTTGCCGGGATTTTCTTTTGTCATTTTTTGGAAAATCTTTTCCCCTGTTCCGCTATGTTTTCGGCTTTAACTGGAAAATTTCTCTTGATGTTGCTGCATTTTCTTTACTGCTCCTTCTAACCTTGGTCAGAAGCTTCCTTTTTCTTGCTGTAGCATCTTTTGATATCAGCTGATGTCATCTTTTCTTTGCTGCTGTTTTCTTTTTTTGCTACATCTTTCAGCTTCACCCGAAAATTTCTTCTTCTACCGCCGCATTTTTCCTTGTTGCATGTACCTGAAATTTTTTTCCTTCTTGTACATGCATTTTCCCCTCTCCTGATTTTTTTTGTTTTTTGTTTTTGTTTTTTTTTGTTTTTGTTTTGTTTTTGTTTTTTTTTTCTGCATGTCTGCCATTTCTCTTTATTTGCATGCTTATTACCTCTTTTTTTTTTGTCTTTTTTTTCTTTTGTCTTTTTGTTTTTTTTTGTTTGCCTGGAAATACTTCTGATCTGCTAGATTTTGGCACTGTGTGGTACTTTTGAAGCATTCCTGACTTTATTAATAATGCTTATGCATGTCATATTTATGCCTAAATGATGCATGAAATTTATTCTTACGATGCATGATTAAACTAGTGGTCATTATTTGATCTTATTATGTATGGTTTATACTATAAATGAGGCTAAATGATGCATGCTTATACTGCAGGGAAATAGTGAATATCATAAGAATATTTATTTTCCAGATTGGTGGCATTTTATTTTCTTTTTAGCGCACCCCTAATGCAGCTTATTGTATAATAAATACATATAATGGATGTATGTACTACTTTATTTAATGCAAATGTGATGCCTAAAAACTATAGGATGCCTATTAACATGATGCATGGATATTTTCCTATTTTATCATGCATGCAACAATGCAAAATGTAGTATATATCTCTAAAATGCAAAATGCGTTTTTTATAATGCCTATAATGCAAAAACATTTATCTAGATGCAAAATAATCCATAATTTTTTTTGTTTTTGTTTTTGTTTGTTTTTGTTTTGTTTTGTTTTGTTTTTGTTTGTTTTTTTGTTTGTTTTGTTTTTTGTTTGTTCTGTTTGTTTTTTGTTTGTTTTTTGTTTTTTTGTTTTTTTGTATTTTTGAAAACCCATACAAATATTTACAATGCAATATAATTTATATGATGCAAAATAAATAAACACATGCAGACTCAAGGCGCACGCACATAGCAAAGCTATACCGACCTAACGGGTAATGGCACGTTGTATCCCCAAAATGGATTTTAAAGGAATATACCTTCGGGCTCGAATAGGCTTTCATTTTTTTTTAATGAGTATATGCGGGGAAAGGAAAAGGCAGTCACTTCCTGTCCTTGGCCATATAATTGTTACAGGGGTATACTTGGCATAAGGCTATTCTCACAACTCCTGCATTTTTCTTCGTAATCAGACAGGGCATCCGTGAATGATCCGAATCCAAGTCGTCTGGCTGTTTCAGGATAATGGCAACGCAGATGATGAATAGGGCGAGGATACTTCTGGTGCTTCTTATTCTGATGAGACTGAGCCTTTTCTGTGCCTTGCTGGAAAAGTATATGGGCTCGGCCGGGCGGACGCCGCAGGCACTGATGGACTGCTTCAGGGCCTAAGCTGCAAATGAAGGATAGTTTTGGGGGAAACAAAGGGGGTAGAGGCAATAATAGATATGTGCAGGCAATTAATGTATAACCTAAATTTCTTTAGCAATTATTCCTAAGTTGCACCTTAGGACCTGAAATATTATATTTTAGTGTTTTATTGTGAGCTTCCTGTCGTGGTTTTTCTTTTTCTTCTGTCAGTCGAGCCTCTTTGCTTGCTGAAGACGAGAGGTAGGATGCCGAGATTTCAAAGAGTGTCTTCCCTCTCCTTATTCTCCTGATATATATTTTTTATTTGTCTCTAACTTTTGCCTAGACCGCCCTTTCGGGTTTTCAACCCAGCGAGCCCTTATTTCTCCTTTTTATTTGTTTTTCTCTCTTTTTTATTATTATTTTTTTTTTTGCATATATATTTTTTTATTGCCCTAACTTTTGCCTAGGCCGCCCTTTCGGGTTTTCAGCCTAGCGGGCTGGAGAGGGAAGAACTTGTCGAATAGGGTGCTTCGAGCATAATACCTTTTGAGCTCGTTGAGATTGGAGGGCTGAACAAGGTCTTCTTTCCTGGCTTGTGGGGAGTACGGCATCTCCTGACCGAATCCTTTTGACAATATACGGCACGTCGTGGAAGAGAGGGGTAGCAGCCTTTGATAAATAGCCCCCAGCATTTTTTTAGCCCAGACGGCATGACATGATAGCAGTAGGTCCCCCAAGGGGTGGTGAATGGAGGCTTTTCTTGATCTCCTGCTGCCTTTGATTTGACTATATCTCATCATGCCATTGATAAAGAAACTGTTGGGCTTGGGAATGATCACTATATTGGACAGCCAGATCGGGTATTTTTTCTTTCTTCTTTTTTTTTTTACTCTTTTTTTTGTTTTTTTGTTTTTGTCTTTTTACTACTTCTCTTCTTCTTATTTTTAATTTTTTTTTTTTTTGTGTTTTTTTTTACCCGAATGAAGTTGATGTGCGGCTGTTTCATGCTTTTTTTTTTTAACTTGTAGTGACCATTCTGGCTTGATGCGGTGGAGCTTTTGTCTGATTGGCTGAGCATCCGGACATGTGGGGATCCGGTGTTCGACTATGACTGGGTCTACCCCTGACACATCTTCATAGGACCAAGTAAGCATGTCCACGAACTCTTTGAGGAGATCCATGAGTGTTATTTTTTTTTAGAGCCTTACAGGGAGTTGCCAATTTTGGCTTCTTTTGATTTCCTTGTCCAGCCCCAGATTGATAGTAGATCAGTCTTCAGTTGCTGTTGATGAATAATGCTGTCCCTGGTGCTCGACTGACTTCACATGCTCAAGCGAATATTTTTTTTATCTTTTGGGTCCTATTAAATGACTCATTATTTTAATTGTTTAATGCGTCGTTTAATGCAGGTGCAACTAAGAAATAAGCAAAGACGTTTAGATTATTATTAAAAGCACACCGAACAGGGTTTAATACATTATTGAGGACCTGGGGTTTAAGATCCTCAATTTTAGGAGCGGATTGGTAGATGACCAATCCGTAAGGCTAGGGAAAGGAATAGGGGTAATATATCTGAAGTAGTCCACCAGATCTGCGGGCGTCAAAAGTGGGTCGGTCGTAGTATACTAGTTCTGTAGTGGCTTATTAGAAGTAGACCCAAACTCAGCAGGGAGCTTCTCATGATCGCACTCCGCCTATCATGCCCGGGGAAGTTGCGTCATCAACCTCAATCATGTTGATTTGAGGTAGAGGGTTATTGATTATATTTGGTCGGGAGTGGGCTTTTCAATAACCTTATCATCTATAAGATCTGAATAGCATTTTTGAGCGGAGATAACATTTATCGGTGAGGTGACCACCGCATCGATGATACTCACAAGATCGGGCATGATTCCGTGTCCGGGCGGGGTCCAGTGGCTTATAATTTTCCATAGGCTTTAACACTCCTTGTGCCATTAGCCCCTCGCAGATCACGCATCGAGGCTTGCAACTCATCATAATGGCAGTTATGATTTCTGAAATTTCTGCTTGGGCCATTATTTCCTCCGACTGTGTTAACAGACCTATCTGCTCCATAAGACCATGGAACACTGCCCTAATTTTGGGTAGGAAAAGGGGCTGATGTATTTCCTACCACATTGACAGTTGATGCGGGTGTGGCTGCGGCTGTCTTCCCTTTAGAGTAACGGAAAGAGGTAGGAGGCGTATTGGCTTGTAATTGGCCAGTCCGTATATCATCATCAATACGAGCTCCTATCTCTACTATTTCTTTGAAATTGGTGTAGGGAAGGTACCGCATGTGTTCCAGGTAAATGGGCTGGAGGTTTTTGATAAACATTCGGCATGACTCGGCTAGATCAGTCCAAAGTCCGGGCCAACTTTCTTTTTTCCACGATTGCGAACTCAAGACGTGTTTTTTCTCTGGTGCATGACTCAAGGTCCCTACTATTTTCTGGACTGGTGTTGTCTTTGTACCTTTCTAGGAACGCTTCAACTATTTGGTCCCACGTATTCATGGTGCTGCTGTCAGACAACATTAGCCATTGTTTGGCAACCCCTATTAGTGTGAGGTGAAAATTGGAAGTCATAGCCTCAAAGCTAGCTCCCCTTGACTGCATGCCAGTGGAATAAGATTTAAAGTGGGATATAGGGCATCCAGTCCCATCAAATTTTTCTATGTCGGGCATTTTGAATTTGAAAGGCAACACTGCCGCAGGTTGTAACGTTAGTGTCCGCGTAGAAAACTCCCCTTTGTTGAGAAGTTTGAGTACCATAGCCTTTATATTTTCCACGTCGGCCTCTATTTTGGTGGCTGGGGGAGTTGGCTTTTGGTATATACTGGCTGGATTAGGGAAGGCTGGGTTAATTTCTGGCTGTGGTGTCTGGTAAGGGTTTTGGGCTGGATATGGATATTGGGCTGGTGGATTCTGGATTGGTGGAACTTGGGTAAGATAAGGATTCTGGGCTGGATAAGGATTCTGGGCTGGTGGAACTTGGGTAGATGGATTTTGGAGGGTTTCGGCTGAGCGGCCAGGATCATTATAAGGTAAATATGTGGTAACTTGGCCTGGCGGGTTATAATTTTGTGGGTCCATATTCGGGCTGTTCTGGAGTGGGTTGGCTATGGGAACAGGGAGGTCATGTGGGCTTTGGGGAATTTTGGTGTTTGGAGCAGGATATGATGGATGTGACGGGTAAGGGCTGATATTTGGGTAGTAGGGACTTGGTGGAGGATTGGGATTTAGGGTAGTGGTCATATTTGGTGGGTTAGTGTTTGGCTGAGGAGTTGGGTTTGGAAGTACGTGGGATGTTGATGTTTCCTGGGGGACTGTAGGGGAAGAGTTCACCTCACCACTGGGTTTTTGACCTTGTATAAGACTTGTTATTTGGCTTAGTAAGCATTCATGTCGTGCATCCAGATTTTGGTCTAGCCACTGTTGCATTGCCGAAGTCGGGGCGTACCCTGGAGCCCCTGAATCTGTACCCATATCGGACTGCTCATCTGTTGCCATACTGCTTGGATCTGTTTCCTCTGTACTAATTCTGCCCTTGTCTGATCTAATACGGATACCTTCTGTTCTGATTTCTGTGCTTATTTCTCGTATCAACCGGCCAGTACAATCTCTGCCTTTCCAAATTTGGGCCAGGTTTCTGAGGAAAATGGGTTATGGAGGTATCAGGATGCTGGCTGAAGGCTTTCTGGGTTTGGAGTACAGCGTGCCTTTATTAGTATATTTTATTTTAATTGTTTGCCCTACAATTTACCGGATAAGCACCTGCTTTATTTTGACAGTCTCATGACTTTTCCTGGAACAATGGATTATTTCTCCAAAGTATAGGACCAACGTATTCCACCTACCTTTCGACTCCCTAGGACTGGACTGGTCCCAGGCGAAGGGCCTATACTCTTTCCAGGATCCACCATTCGAAATGGTCTAGGTCGAGCATCAAATAATAATAAATCAGCCCCTGTTTATTATTTATTTTTGTTGTTATTTTTTTTGTTGCGCAATTTATTTTCATCATTTTTTTTTACTTGCGCATTTTTTTTTTGTATATTTTTTTTGTTTTTTGTATTTTTTTTTGTTTGACAGGGGCTGATTCACAATTCGGAGATGCAAAAACTGGTCGGTCAATGAAGTGTCCTGAGAATCTATATGCATTCTAAGGTTGACTCATGCAAGGGTAGGCTGGCCATGGTGTAGGGTAACCGTTCGGAATATAGCTATATGCATGTGCGTGTGTGTGGTATCTAGAAAGCAGTAAAATCTTTATTTATTTACAGATATATGAACAGAAAAATAAAACAGTTATGGCCTGTCTTGCTGTTTGTGTGGATTTTCTCGGCTTTTTTAGTTTGAGCGCAAGCAAGCAAGCATACCACATTTTAAGAAATAGAATGAAAAGTGGGAAAACTATATATCCCTATTAATTACAAATTTTGGTCCTATGTCCCCAAAATAAAATGACAGAATGAATGTAGATATGTATAAATGTACAGAATAAAATGAAAAAGAAAATGAACTGAAATAAATAATAATATAGAGCCAGAAGTAAAGCCCCAGCTCTTTTGTTGTGCTGCCCAGAATTTATTTGTAATATATATAATATATATATTTTTTTTGATTTTTGATTTTTTTATATATATATATATTTTTTGATTTTTTTATACTCTTAAACACACTTGTAACAGTTATCGGAACGAAACTGCTGCAAGATGGAGGATCATATCCACAAATATAGCCACGGCCGTATAGGAACATTTTATTCAAATGCGTAAATTAATATGACAAGCATACTGCAACCATAAATAAATAAAAACAAAAAAGTTTTATTTTATGAGTCTAGCCCTCCATTTTATTTAAAATAAAACAACTCCCCAGCAGAGTCGCCACCGTGAGGTTCCTGGTGCGACCGTGCCCCGCGCCCTGGTTAGGGGTGCGCGTGACGCGGATGCGGGACACCACCGCCTCGCTCCACCCTCCCTTGTTTAGGGGAAGACGAAATCAAAAGTGCGAGAGGAGTGCTGTCTATATTAGCACGTTTGAATGTGTCTCGGTTGCCTTGAGTGGATTTTGTATCCAATATGGGAACTAGTGGTTTCCCGCATCAAGTTATCCCTTGTTTAGGGGATACCAGGATATGAGAATGCATTACCCTTTCATTCTCATTTTTCCTTTTTTAGGGGAAAACGGAAAAGTGCAAAAAAGGATATTGCGACGCCCCCACTATGGAATTTATTAAAAATAGCCTTATGGCTCATTCAGATTATTATGGGAGCTTTGGGTTTCCCGCATCAAGTTATCCCTTGTTTAGGGGATACCAGGATATGGGAATGCATCACCCCTCCATTCTCATATCTCCCTTTTTTAGGGGAGAATGGGAAAGTGCAAAGAGGGAATGTTGCGGGGCCCCACTGAATCCGAAAGTTTTAGAGTCGTCATCTTTATTTTAAGGCAAATAAAGCAAAACCAAAGAAAAGAAAAATAAACCAGAGAAAAAGAAAACGGGTTCGGAGGCTAAGTTACGAGTTGGGAAGGTGTTAGGCACCCAACTCGCCCTTTCGGTCTCGAAAATGGTTTTTGGCTGAAGTATGCTTATTGTCATATTTATCTCGCAAATAAATAAGGTATTAAAGAGACAGGAAATTTAAACAAATACATTCGTGGCTACATTATTTACGGACTCGCAGCCGTTTCCTTACAATAATTACAAATGCATTTAAAAATATTTGGTCATTATAACGGCTCTTTTACATACTATTTCCTATTCTAATTCGGGCAGCACAACGGCTTATATTGGCTACATTGTGTCGGGTTTAAATAACAATTTTAAAAATAAATAAAAGAAAGAAAAGTAAACAAATAAAATAAACGGCGCCCTTAAAGGTTTTACCTTTTAGAGCGGCGGTGTGCTTGCTCTATCCTTCAGGGAGAGTGAGTCTTTTGTTGTTTGTTGTGTGGTTGTTGTTTTGGACAGAGTGACGGCTTATATGTGGTAGTTTTGGTTTGTTTGGTTGGGCAGAATGACGGCTTAGTTTTGGTGGTTTTGGCCTTTTTGGTTGGGCGGAATAACGGCTTATTTAGGGTGATTTTCAGCTCGTTACTCGGGCAGAGTAACGACTTAATTTGGGATTTTTGGATCGGGGAAATGAGGTGGATACCTAACAACTAGGCTAGGGATTACTTATAATCGATGGATATTTATTTTGGCGGAGTTTGGACGGGGTTTGGAGACTTTAGGAGGTTCCACTCACCTATCTCACACCTCTCGTACTATTCGCTTCGAAGGAACGCGGAGAGAATTTCTCAGCGCTTCGTTGCGATTAAAATGAGCGCTGAAAACGGGAGGCCGAGCTCTCTATTTATAGTGGGAGAGAGGGACACGGCTGGAATTCCTTGGTTTGTTCAGCAGCTTCAGCCACTTGTACCTTGTGCTTCAAACCTTGTACCTTTTCCAATCTGAGAGAGGCAACAGTGAAGAGCTTGGTGCCGCCAAGGAGACCCTTGGTGCGGCACCAAGCAAGCTTTCATCTTCAATTTTTTGCACTTTCACCCCTGCAGTTCACTGTTTCGCGCATCCTACTTTTTCCTTTTGCATTTTCAACCCTGTAACTTGACATTTGTTAATGTTTCAACAGTTCTTGATATTTTATGTCATGTCACATATCAGGGGTACGAAATTGGGGTGTCTACAAGTAGTTAACTTATCTAAGAACTTGAGCCTTTTCGAGAGAGCCAACGATGCCCATCGTTCTTTAACAAACACCTCCATTTTTCATCTGATATAGAAATAATAAAGAACTCAACAAAATACAAACATGACAGTAGCTACAATTTGATTATATGGTGTTACGACTTGCATCCTAGAGATATCATAGCTATGTTGTTGGTCCCAAAATGATTAGAATCCTTGACAGAAGGCCTCCTTTCCCACAGATCCAAAATCAAATCACCAAAATGTACTTGGTGAAAGATATATAACTAAATTGAGTATCTGATTCAATAACCAAATGAGATCGAAATAAACTATCTAGTAGCTGAAAAATGGTTCATATGCTAAAACCAACCTGATAATCCTGTCCAGAAGAGACGAGCACATTCAGTACAGTAGAGAAAGCAAGTTCGCTTATGCTTTTATCATGACCTTGAAGCTTCTTTTCAACCTGCAAATTCGAAGCCAAGTAGTAGAAATGATTTTCCTATTCCACTGTTATAATTTCAAATATCTATTTATCCATAAGTGGAAGAAGTTACATACTTTATTCATACGAAAGCTAAAAATCACAACTGTAGAATCATCCATGCCAATGGCAAGTACATTATTAATCTTCTGGGAAGAAAGAAAGACACGTTGTTGGGGGTGGGGGAGACAAAACAGTTCTCATTCTCTGCATTTATTCAGTAAAAATCAAAAATGGTTAGTTGGATACTATTTGAGTGAATAAGATTACTCGTTCGCATGAGTATTATACCAGTTTGATGATAGTATACACTATTCTCATTCGGGTTAGCTTAAATGTTGTTGTGCTGAACAGTGAAATTGCTCCTCAGATGCCGAAGCAACATAACAATCGTTCTTGGATAGTGTGAAACAAGTCATGGCCCCTTCATCAGTACTAGTACTGCTGCTTGCCGCATGTGATCCATCTTGAGTGTCAGAACTTGTGATCAGCTACAGAGATAACATCATAGTCAATGTCGAGGTACCCAAAATTTGATTTGGGAATACCCGAAATCAAGAATTATGATAAGAACTTTTTACCTTGCTATTGGAGTTGGATTCATCCGTTGACCATTTCCAGAGCAGTTGCAATCCACTTTCTACTAATGATATAATTGCTTTGCCTGTACTAACATATGTCAACCTTGATATCTTTTGTCATCACATAATAAGAAATTAATTAGGACTCATTTCTATTTGTATGGCAATTTGTACTCTCAAACTAAAACAATACATAAATTTCTAAAGGGCCAGGAGCATATGGAACAAGTAGCAACTTAGGCCTGATAAAGCAGATACACTAGTTTGAACAAACATGCCACGACACACATCGTGTAAAATTCTTAGGTGTATAATAAAAAATTTAGCCGCTGTACATTTCTGAAACTAGCAACAAGTCCATTGGACTATAATTTTTCGTCATGGGACTCAAACTTTTACAGTCAAAGTAGCCACTCTGTCCACTCCCGTTAGATTATATGGACGAACACAAGGAAAGGACTAAAATACCTTTCAAATGTCTGGTCAGTATATGATGGGGGCATATTGGTCATTCACTTGTGGACAAAAGGCTATTTTGTCCTTGGAAGTTAATTTCAATGACCAAAAGGAAAAAAATTGAAGTTATTTGGGCTTGTTGCATTTTTGGTTTATGTAGGATGATAGATAATCTGCATAGATTAGGAAACAAGTTCTGCAAAATATTTTGTTTATGCTTGAGATGGCTATGGAGCAGCAGCTGCCAAGAGGCAGTCTAGAAGGGCTGAAAACCTACAAAATTATTTTAAAAAAATGACTTGAAACAAGACCACTAATTAAGGAAATAGAGAAGAAGAGGCTACAGTTTAACTTGTAATGGGCATATAACTACTATAGTAGTTAAGATTCAGATCATGAGATAACCCAATTAGAAAGAGGTTTATTTAAGTTTAAGTTTTTGTACTTTTTTTATTCTAGCTTAATCCTAACATGCGTTTTTTTGGCTAGACCAATTTAATTGGTAAGAAACTTAAGCTAACAATCTACTTGTTATAGAATTTACCTTCTTCTCCTTCGATTAATCTATGCTTAGTCGAGATTTCTTGGCTTGTAATAGTTGTCTTATTACCTTTTATTTTTCCAATGCCATTGTGTGTCACCCATTGGCCATTGGGAAAAGTAATGGATATTACAAACGGTCATAACATCTGTAATAAAGCTGTATTCAATGTCTTTGACTTAAATGTGCATGGACTACAATGTCCCGCTCAAATGGTATACACACTACCATTGTTTCCTTCAACCCATATAGCAGCCACTTGATCAGCTATTAGAGAGTTATACACGCATTGATCTTATTTCACATCTTTTGCAATGTGGAGTCAAACGTCATCCATTGAGGGACAATCCTTCAATCTTCTAAAGATTTTCACGTACGGATTCGTCTCCAACACTTCCATGAGTTTAATAATGATTGCTTATCATAAAACTTAATTTTTTTATGACATTCATTCAATAATGAATTTCATTTTCAGTCCCCACAAAATACAATTGAAAATGACCTAGCCCATTCTCTTTAGGGACTTATCCTCGGAGGTCATGGTAAACCATTCCTTGAGCCCGAAAAGTATATACTCCCCACCACGCAGATGCAAGTTCTTTATCTAATTTCACACCAAATGAGGTGAAAGAAAAGATGGAGTTATATGCTTGAATGTTTTTCAGAATTCAGAAGCCTCGTCAGATTTAGAAGTAAGTAACTCATATAATTGATATGGTCTTTGGAATTGTGTGAGTTTTATTTTTCCACTATCGCAACAAAATGTTGGAGGCTCATGCTCTAATTATGCAGCACCACAATATTTGATATTTAAAATATGTGTTCATTAAAAATAATAATTATTGTTTCAATATACCAAAAATAATTTTAATTCGTCTAATATTTAAATTTAAAGTTAAAAAATACATTACTTCTAAAAATGAAATTTATAATTAATTTAATTTATTTTTTATACTTTACTTTCTTCCATCAACCTCATCATTCATAAACACCATTACCACCACAATCACCACCACTAGCACACTAAATTTCATCATTAACACAAAGATCTTTTTTTTAATTTCTTTTTCTTTTTCTAATTCCTTATTTCTTCCTTCGAATTAACCCATTTGCAAAACCCATCATCTATAGACCCACAACCAGTACAACCTTAAATTTCACTAAAGGAAGATGCTGAAAATTTGAGCCCAAGGCCGCCCTTGTCAACCATCTTGTGGATTGTCAAAACTTGATTGAGTATCTTTGACGCACCATAGCATATCATTTTTGTTATATTTGTTCTTTGTAAAATCCTTTTTTTTCCTTAATGTTTATGTTTATTTGTACTTTTCCCTATCTCCACTTATCCATATAATTTCTTCCAAACGTGCTAAGTTTTATCTTTGTATCTTCTTTTATTTCTCTGTTTTCTCTCCTAAATCATGTTCCATATATTCTTCATTTTTCTCTTCCAATATTGTGTCAATCTTGTGTATCTATATGGTACCATGCGGGAACTCTTGAGAGATAAAACTCGAGTAGGAAACCACTAGGACGGGGTACTCGCTTAATAAGATAGATATATCATCATAATGATATTCGTCTTTCAATTTCCTGTTAGTTATAACTATTTATCACAAATTTATATCATATTACTAATGTTTGTCAACGAAGGTTTTACGCAACTCATTTTCACACCTGGCTATCGTGGTAGTGCATGGGGTCTATGAGAAAGTTCGATAATAGTTAGGAATGAAATGATAAAGAGCATATAAATTTGCAAATCACTGGCCGAAATAGTTGTTGCAACATTCAATTCTCTCTTGGTCTCATCCCAAGAGAGATATGTTCTCTAAGACAAACTATATTGGAGGCTATTGTTTTTAGGAATTGAATGAAGCTGGTGAGCTTACAGCAGTGTACTCGAAGGGAAAAAGAACTTGGGAATCCAGAGTTTAGTGGCTACCTAAGTTAATTAATGTCTACTCACCCAATCTATTTTCCTTTTTCACACAACAAGAAGCAAAATAAGATTTTAAAGATTAACTAGAAGCCCTAAAACAAGCAACATCATAAGATCAGCATTCATAAAAATATGATACTCCGAAGTTGGGACACAATTCATTGCAAGACAACAAGTAAAAATTAAAGTGGTCTCGGTAAACAAACGATGCTTGTGATCTAGGGCCCAACAAGCAGTCCAACTATCTTGTGCAGTACCAAACCTTCATCCATGATCCCAAAAGTTGCCCCATTTTACATCCTGACCTTAATTTAGTTTTGGGTGCACAAAAAGCTTCACAAGCTTGATCAACTTAACATCCTTATGAGGATTCAGCTGATGCAATAAACATCCCGACTATGGTGCACGATCAATTTAAGGCAAGCATTTACAACTGACCATAATGTCTGAGCTTTCCTTATTTGGGTAAATGAGAATTTCAAGTTGAACCCTGTTGCAACTGAAGCATAGATAAACAAAGGAGGGTTAGAAGGCGCCCAAAAAGCTTGAGTTTGCTAGTGTTGACAAAAAAAAAAAACATATATGTAACTAAGCTTGTGTAAGTACAGCGCAAACTATCCGAACCCATTACAAAATCACAGATCAAATCATTCTAGATATAATTTTAGTTTGCCAATGGAAGAAACATCTGCAGTCTTGACATCACCAAAGGTATGAACGATGGAAAAGAGATAATAATTAGTAAGGCGGAAGGCTTCTTAATGAAACATCTGCACATACCATTCAACATTCCAGTAAATACACAGCAAAACAGAAAGAAAACAATAAATGTCTCCCTTTCTCATTCCATCCTTTAAGACAAGATGTGCTAAGCCTTCTTTTTCATAGGCGGAAGGCCAAAAACATTTGTGAATGCATACATATACACAACACTCAACCTTGGGAATTGAATGCTAGTATCTTGAATGGTTAATTTTGCCACTGTACTTCCACCAATCTTTACACTTTGCCATTATACTATTTCATGAGCAAAATAATCATTGTACTTTTAAAATTAGCTATAATTTTGTCATTATCCTTAATTTTCATCCAATTTTATAAGGTGTTCATTTTTTTAGGGGTTAAAAATATATTTTATGAACAAAACATGGAAAGAATCAATGAAATATAAACAGAAAATAAGAAGGAAAGATACACTATCTAAATAAAAAATAAGAGAAAAATATTTAAATTAATTACTATATATATACATATACATATATATATATACACATTTTGTCTTATTGAATCATATTACAATAAAAATAAATAAATAAAATAGCATGTATATTAAGTTTAAAAGAATTCTACTCTATTAACGATTTTTAAATAAACTTAATTTATAAAGTTTAGTTGATAATACTCATTCAATGAATGTAATCTTAATACTTGTAAACATAATCAACTAAAAAACCTATAACTTATTAATGTTGAGCTGCTTGGCCCAATAGGCCCAAGTCATAAGCCACGTGTCAAGCGTGTGTTTCCTTTGAGCAAGCGAGCAACGGTGTTACGCGAGCAAGCGGGCAAAACCTTGGCTTTTGTCAGGTAAGTTACTTGCGAGATGGGGGCTCAGCTAAGCGAGCAAAATCGATAAACGAGCATGATTGCTCGTCTCCGTCAGTAAAGAGCCGCTATCAGTTGAGGACGTTCATGTCCGGGAAAGATCAAGGTATTAGTTGAGGGTGACCACACCCGAGCAAGAATCTTAGTTCACGATAATGGTCGGCGAATTCTCTTGATAATCCGTTGTCATTAGCGGGCCAGTTGAATGCGTTTTCATTAAAGGCCATGACCGTTAGTGGGGTGTTTAATGACCTTTATGGGCGGTTAATGGAGATCATGGGCAGTTAATGCCCATCATGGGTGGTTACTCATGGTTATTGGCGGTTACGCCTTCCAGTGCATATAAAAGCTTGGCAAAAATGTGGAGAAAGGTATGCGCAATCTAATTCTCTAGCTGAAACTCTGCCAAATTATTTACTCTCTTGCCAATTCATATACTGATTTACACAGGGCCCTGGAGTGCCCGCCAGTTCATGTTTGTTCACTTGTATTGCAGAGTTGGGCTTTGAAGATCTAAGTACACGTTGAAAGCCAGGTGTACAGATTGGGCTTATTCAGTGCATCCAGATTTCTTGGACGCATCAGTTGGTTCCATTGCCGGGAATCGAAGTTTTTACGGCATTAAGATTCAGTTGGATATATTCTGTTTTTGAGGTTTCATTCATGGCGGAAAACAGAGTTAGTGGTGGTAGCGGCAGTCGTAGAGAGGAGGTACACCAGAATCCCAACCTTAATCAAGCTGCCGGGAAGAATGTCCCTCCGCCCCATGATGCACGCCACCAGCTTAATCAAAGGCGTGGGGTTGATTCATTGGCTAGAAGTGCTGAAGCTGCGGTGGGGTCAGCTCATGAGTTTCGTGAGGAAGCTTTGCGACAGCGAGCTATTTATTTGGGCCAGATGCACCAGCTTAAAATGCAGCTGATAGCGATGGGCAAGCCACCATTGCCCATCGAGTTAGATCCATTGCCAGCCTTGTCGGCCCCGAGTCAAACAGCCGGTATTTCTCGCACTGGGGGGATGAATCCTTTGGTTGTTCACTCCCAACCACAAGTGCATGGCTCTAAACGTCACGAGCAACCAGAGGGTAGTAAGGCCAGTCACAAGGTTATTCCCAGTGTTCATTCAAGATTGGGACCACGAGTAGGAGAGGATTCGGCTCAATCTCGCCGACGACGGCGTTCGCCTTCACCACCAAGGTCACATGCTCGCAGCTTTTGGTCACCTTCACCGCGGCGATCTCGGGCTTATAGTCGTCGTTCGCGATCACCAAGGGGTTCCTATGATCGTCACCATAGAACTCCCTCACCAAAGCGAGCTCATCATTCACATTGCTCTCAAGGGAAAAAGGACGTGCATCAATCGCGCAAAATTGGGCGCCTCAGGTTCAGGTGGCGCAGGCCATGGGGATTCCTCAAACCGCTGCGGTTATGGGACCCCCACAGGCCCCTCCTATGCCTGTAGTACAGCCTCAGCTCAGGGGTGGTTTGCCTGCAACCATAAACATGCATGATTTCGAAGAGTTGAAGCGTCGGATGGAAGCCTGGGAGCAAGGCAAGGCTTTAGATGGCAATTTTTTGGGTACATCTGCCAGCCCGCTAGCTCCATGGATCGAAAACGCTCCACCAGCACAAGGGCTGATATTTCCAAATATTAAGGAGTATACGGGCAAGACTAAGGCTAGGGATTGGTTGATGTATTTTGAATCCCAAATTGGCTTGGTGACTTCAGATGAGGCATTGAAGATCAGAGCTTTTGTTGGCTCTTTGCAAGGAAAAGCTCTTGCTTGGATGGGAGCATTGCCACGACGCTCGATCAACAACTGGGCAGACTTGCGAGCAAAGTTCTTGGCTGATTTTGGGACGGCTGGTTCATTGGCAAAGACAAGGGCTGACTTGTCCAAGGTTAAACAAGGTGCACACGAGTCAACAGCGAGCTACCTTGAGATGTTTACCAAGGTCCTAGAGCAAGTTCCTGGTCTGACCGAGCAAGAGGTGACATTGTGTTTTGAAACAGGATTACTGGAAGGTGAAGGTGGTTTGCGACCAGAGTTAAGTATGCGCGAACCGAAGACACAGGCAAAGATGCTCATGCGAGCACAGAAATGGTGTGCCGGGGAGACGGCAAAGAAGGAGAAGAAAAAGGAGAGTAGCGAAGCTGTGGGGAATGTTAAGGGAAACGGCCAGGCAGGAAGTGGAGGCTACAATAAAAGTAAGCCTCGTTATGATCGGCCGAAGGAGTTTCTTCGTGAATCAGACTTGACCCCACTCAACACGTTGCGCGAAGACATTATGTACGAGATAAGAAACGAGCTTCCTAATCCTCCTCGCATGAATCCAGCTACTGCCGGCGAGAGGGATCAGACGAAGAGGTGTGTCTATCATGATGATTATGGGCATACTACAGAGGAGTGTTGGCCATTGAAGAAGGCCATTCAGAAGTTGATTAATGAGGGGCGGCTAGATCGCTTCAAGCGAGATGCAGGCAATAGAGGGAATGCCCCTAGGCGGGAAGCCCCACCGATCAGGGGGGTAATAAATGTTATAATGGATGAGGAGCTCACTCCGACACAACTTGGCAAGCAGATCTATTCTTTGTCAAAAGTGGTGGATCGACCTTCGACTTTGCAAGATGGTGAGCAGGCTATTCAGTTTACTCGCAACGAGTTGTCGAGTAGTGTGGCAGGCGAGCAATCGTTGATTGTCTCGGCGTTGGTTGATGGATGGGTCGTGCATAGAATTTTGGTGGATACAGGAGCATGTCGGGACGTGATGTACTATTCTTGCTTCCAGGGGTTGGAATTGAGTGATGATCGTTTGAAGCCGTATGCTGGGGCTTTAGAAGGTTTTACAAATCACAAGGTCCCGGTCAAGGGCACCGTCGAGCTAGAGGTGTTCATTGGTGAGGGAAGCAAGACCCGGGCTGAAAAGATCACCTTCATGGTAATCGACTTGAAATCTCCTTACAACATCATCTTGGGCGTACCGAGCATGGCCAAATTTCAGATGGTGGCATCAATCCCGCATCAGCGAGCCAAGTTTTATACTGACCAAGGAGTGGGGGTGTTGCGAAGCCAGCCGCGAGCAGTGCTCGAGTATGTGCGAGATACACAGAGGAAGAAACAGAAGTTGACCCTGGAGGATGGCGAGCAGAAGGTTACTATCAGCACTAAGGAAACCTCGCATGTGACTGTAGGACCATCAGTGGTAGCGATGGTACAGGAGGATTTGGATATGGGTGCAAGCTCTATGCCGACATTGAAGTCGGGGGAGCGAGGTCAAACTGAAGCAGATACAGTGCAGTCGCTGACACAGGCCGAGCAAGAAAACGTGGCCGAGGAAGGTGTTAATAATCCTTTGCCGACACTGACGTCGGGGGGATTTGAGGAGCCAGTTGAGGCCATGAATGTAGATCAGCTTGACAAAGTTGAAGATCGAGCTGAGAAGGATGAAAAAGTGGAGTGTGATACGCTCCAAATGCGAGACGAGCCAGAGTTTACAGCTCAAGACGAGCTGGAGGAGGTTGTCATCAATTATGCTTATCCCGAGCAGAAGATCAAGATTGGTAGAGCTTTGGCGAAGCAGCCGTGAAAGATTGATTAAGCAACCGCAGATAGTCGGATGTTTTTGCTTGGCGACCGAGGATACGCAGGAGTGAGTGAGGCCGTGGGCGCACCGCCTAAATGTTGATCCAAACTTTTCGACCAATTCGCCTGCAGTCTACTCAGTGGAAAATGATCAAGCGATCAGGGAAGAGGTCGAGAAGCTGCTTAAGGCGGACATAATTGAGGAAATACATTACCCAACATGGCTGGCAAATGTGGTAATGGTGAAGAAGTCAAATGGGAAATGGCGGATGTGTGTTGATTTCACAGATCTGAATAAAGCTTGCCCGAAGGATTGTTACCCTCTGCCGAGAATCGATAAGTTGGCGGATGCTATTGCAGGGTTCGAGCTCCTCAGCTTTATAGATGCTTATTCTGGGTATCATCAAGTGAAGATGGCCGAACAGATAAGGCTCGACACTTTCCGAGCAAAGATGGGGGGTATTGTTACAAGATGATGCCTTTTGGCTTGAAGAATGCTGGGGCTACTTACCAGAGGATGGTTAATAAGGTTTTTAGCTCGCAGCTCGGGAGAAATGTAGAAGCCTACATCGATGACATGGTGATCAAGACTAAAGGGCGCGAGCATGCAGAAGACTTGGGCGAAACCTTTGCTAATCTTAGGAAGAACAATATGAAGTTGAACCCGAGCAAATGTGTGTTCGGGGTAAAGGCTGGCAAGTTCCTCGGGTTCATGGTGACTGAGAGGGGAATCGAGGACAATCCTGAGAAAATAAAGGCATTGGTCACTATGAAGCTTCCTCGCGTATTAAGGATGCGCAGGCTTAACAGGTGATTGCTCTAGGAAGGTTCATTTCGAGGTCGGCCGAGCGGTGCTTGCCTTTCTTCAAAGTTTTGCGGGGTAACAAGGGGTTTGAATGGATTCCCGAGTGCCAGAAAGCTTTCGAAGATTTGGTGAAGTATTTGGGAAGTCCACCTTTGTTGAGTAGCCCGGTCTTTGGGGAAAAGTTGTTTGTCTATTTAGCTGCTACCGAGCAGGCGGTAGCCGCTGTCTTGGTTAGGGAGGAAGGCAATGTACAAAAGCCTGTCTATTATGTATCTAAAGCCCTCACTGATGTAGAGGGAAGATATTTTAATGCAGAGAAATTGGCTTACTCGCTTGTTGTCGCTGCTCGGAAACTTCGAGCTTATTTTTCTGCGCACACGATTGTTGTATACACTGATTCGCCTTTGAGAAAAATCTTGCACAAACCAGACACTTCTGGTCGTTTACTCACCTGGTCGGTTGAGTTAACTGAGTTTGATATTGACTATCAGCCTCGGCGGGCTATCAAGGCTCAAGTTTTAGCAGATTTTGTGGCTGAGACAAGCTTCAAGGATCCTGTTGAGGAAGAAGTAGCAGATAAAGCAGTAACGACGAGCAGCGCGAGTCCAAAGCCAAGACCAGAATATTGTTAGGAACTCCATGTTGATGGTTCATCTAGCCGATTTGGGAGTGGAGTCGGTTTGGTGTTAGTCCTACCAGAACAAGACGTAGAATTTGAGAAGGCACTGCGCTTCAAATTTCCAGCTTCCAACAATCAGGCCGAGTATGAAGCTCTAATTGCTGGGCTCGAGCTCGCGCAAGACTACGTGCAGTGATTGTATATTGTGATTCCCAGTTGGTGGTGAATCAAGTTAAGGGTTATTATGCAATACATCACCCGATCTCTGTTCGTTATTGTGCAATGGTAAAGGAGATTTTAAAGGATTTTGATTACTGGGAATTAGTCAGAATTGCTCGGGAGGATAACATGCGAGCAGATTACCTGTCGAAGATGGCTGAGGATGAAATTCAATCTTTACATCCTGGAGTCATGATCGAGCATTTGGAGGTTCCTGTCATTGAGAAGGAAGTGGTTATGGACATAGAGCCGGCTACAAAATGTTGGATAGATGATCTTCGGGCTTACATTGAGCACGGGGTGTTACCTAAAGACAAAAAGGAAGCTAGAACCATCCAAAAACGATCATGTCGTTATCTTGTTTTGGATAACATTTTGTATCAGAGATCCTACACCCGACCTCTATTAAGGTGTGTGCGACCAGAGATGACAGAGGGAAACTTGGGCGAAGTGCACGAAGGCAAATGTGGAGGTCACCCTGGTCAGCGGTCATTAGCCGAGAAAGTGTTAGCCGGATTTTATTGGATAACCCTCGCGGGATGCCGAGATGTATGTTCGCCGATGTGACAAGTGTCAGGGTTATGTGGATATTCCACGTTTGCCATCCACCGAGCAGACCCCGGTTATAGCATCGTGGCCGTTTGATATGTGGGGAATAGACTTGATTGGTCCTTTTCCCATAACTCGCTCGAAATTCAAGTATGCAGTAGTAGCAGTGGATTATTTTACGAAATGGGTGGAAGCGAAGCCATTGGCAACCATAAGTGAGGTAAATGTTATCGACTTTGTACATGAGCACATATGGTAAGGCTTGGAGTCCCGCGAGCAATTGTGTTTGATCACTGACTCCGCTGAAAATTTTACTAAGGCATGCGCGCAGATGAGGGTAAAGCATCGGGCAATCATCCGTGGCATATCCATTAAGGCAACGGGCGTGTCGAAGCCGCAAATAAACAAATCCCCGCATGTTTTGAAGAGGAATTTGGAAGAAAAACCGAAGATGGGTAGACGAAGCCGCCTTCACTCGGGCGCTAGAACGACGCAAGAAGGGGTCCAACAGAGAGACCGCCTTTTCTTTGGCTTACGGGTCTCGATGCTACGGCCCCTGGAGATGTATCTACCCACTCATAGGGTTTTAAATTATAATGTTGAGTCTAATAACACACTCGAAAACCGATTTGGATTTATTGGAGGAAAAACGATTGGAGGCCAAGATGAGAATGGCAATTATAGCAATGAAAGCAAAAGCTCACCACGATAAAAGGGTTTGTGGTCGATCGCTTGTCGGGGGATTGGGTCCTTCGTGAAATTGAGGCAACGAGTCATCGAAATAATGGGGAAAGCCACCAAACCGGGAAGGTCCTTTTCGATTTCGAGAATCATTAAGGAAGGCACTTACATGTTGTAACGTAGGATGGTGATGAGTTAAAGATCCATGGCATGGATCATTTGAAGAAATACTATTGGTAATTGACTTGCAATATGTAATTCTTTGATCCTTATTCTTATGATAAGTTAATAATGGTGAAGCTCGATTGTCTTTTCAACTTTATGTTTGGAAAGTTAGTCTGCGAGTTGGTCTTTGTTGTTTCCTCGATTATTCTCTATCAAACGAGTTTTTTCTTGCTCGGTTGAAGAGTTGATGTTCGAGTTGAATATCTCCTTAGTCTTTGTTCGAGCATAAAGGGCTTTATGTTCGAAAAGATTTGAGGAGAGGTTTCCTGCTTCGATTAGTCTTTTTACAAGCATGAGGCTTTATGCTCGTAAAAGGAGTTGGTGTTCGAGTGGGACTTAGCTAAATGGTGATCGCTTTAGAGCGAGTAAAAGGTGATTTCGCTTAAGAAAAACTTATATTATGCAGTCATTCAAAGATAAAGGAAAGCAAGTTAAAATATTACAGACGTAAAAATTAAATTGTTTTTGAGACAAGGCACGGAGGCCAGAAAGGCACGCATGCCATTGTTACAAGTTCAAGCACAAGGGGCAGTGTTGTTTTCGGTTGAAGCAGGAGCAGGTTCCTCGGTACCTTCAGTTGTATCCAAGATAGTAACTTCGTCATCGGCTTGGACTTGAGCATTATCGCTGGTGGACGTGGGAGCTTGAGATGCCCGATTTGTGTCATGAGGTCTGAATGCTGGAATGGTGACAGAGGCGATTCCGTGGAGACAAGCCCTTCAAGATCGGCCTCGCCAATGACTCCAGCTTCATCTTCATTAAAGGGCACGAGGGAGTGGCCTGGCGAGCAGACGAGCAAAATAATGGATTGGCTCCCATTCAGTGCGACTTCCAACCCGCCGCAAGCAACCGCCTTAAGACGTGGTTTATGCCCTGTACAAAGAATGGGTAAGCCTCACTTTCAACACTGTTGGCGAAGTCGTTCGAGCTCTTGTAATCTTCAATGATTTGTTGTCTCTGCTCCTCACTGGACAAAGAGCCGGCCTCCAATAGCTTTTGCTCGAGATCGGTGACGGTGGCATTAGAAGCTTCCAAATCATTTTGGCAAGCGCTGCCAGCTTCTGCACCCCGCTTATGTTGTTTAAAGCCGCCTTCTTCGACTTTTGGAGAGGTTCACGGCTTCTAAAGTCGTTTCTCTGGCCGATCTGGAGAGCTCTGGCCACCTTGCTCGTGAGGGATTCCTCTGTATTTTGAGGTCACGATGCGCTTAATTTCTCTTCCAAAAGGCTTTTCTCTGGTCGAGTCTCCCTGCCAAGAGAGCATTGTTTTTGTTGAGATTGGTGATCCGGCGCTCATACATCAAAATGGACTTGTTGGCAATCTATCGTAAAAGTTGCAGTTAAAAGCGAGAAAAGGGAAGGAAAGTCGTGGTAAGAGGAAAGTGTTACCTCTGGCCATGCACATGCCCATCTCCCCGATCAAGACTCGAACTCGCTTGGTCGGCGATTTCTTCCGGATGCCACTATGGTGAAGTCGCTTCATCAAACCAAGTCCAAGAGGGTCGGAAACCACTTCGCTTGTGTACCGCGATGTTGTGGAGATCCCAGACGCTGGCGAGCTCCCCGATGAGGGCAAATGCTTGGTTGATCGCCCGGCATGACGAAGTCTTCTTTCTCGCCAAGAGGGAGTGGGGAGTACTTTCTTCCATGATAGCCTTGTCCGGCCTCCTGGCTGCTTGTGTCTCCTGCTTTCAGCTTGGTTCTATATTGATGATTGGCGGGAGATGTTCACCGCCGCACGAGGTGCCGGATAAAGGATGCTCGCAGTTGACCGGGCTCTGCCGCCGGGCGCTTAGTTCCTCGACTTGAAGTGTCGTCGATCGTTGGAAGATTGATAGCCGGGTTGGGTTGACAAGTGTTTAGCTCGCTTGTTGGAGCTCTTCTTCGCGGCCTGCATGAACTTGCTCACGTCTGTCAATTGCCTCATATCTGCATAAGTTCAAGAGAATGTTAACCAAGGAAAAGCATAGATTTGTAAAGTTATTAAAAAAGGGTGATGAAGTAAGAAGCAGTTGAAATATAACCAGAGAGTGAGAAAGAAGGTCGGCAGAGAGTTCCGGCACGAGCACAATCCTCGCATTCACTAGGAAATTTATTCCCATGGCAAGAGCCCCAGTATGGATGGGGGAGTTTCGGATCGATAACAACTCTGGTTCAACTCCTTCAATAGAAGGTAGGAGATCCCAAAGAGATCGTAAAAGACCAAGGTCGGAAGTGAGAACTCGCCAGTCCAGTACAAAATCCTGTCCAACTCGCCCTTCCTTTGCTCCCAGTAACTTCCTAAAGGCTTTGACTATTCGGGGCTCACCAGCTCTGTAGGCGCCTTTGTCACGCTCGGGAATTCCGTAATCGCTGATGTAGGGTGCAAACGGCCAACCAATGCTCGATTCTACAAGCAGCGCCTTCGAATCCCAACCATCGACTTTGTTGGGACCATCAGTAAGAAGTTTGAAGAATCCATGGTTGGAACGGCTATTGATACGACCAGTTTTCTTGTCAAGGGAAAGGAGGAAAAATGTACGGAATAAAGTCATATCGGGCTCAAACCCGAGTGACCGGCAAGCTACAATGAATGATACTAAGAACCTAACAAAGGGTTAAAGTCGTCGCAGGGAGAGTGTTGGATGCATTCATTAATTCCACAATGAAGGGGTCGAGAGGGAGACGAAGCCCGACTTGAAAGAAGTCGAAATAAAATACCATTTTGTCTCCTTGAAAGTTGTGGCCTTCATCGTCTATGTTCAAGTCAAAAGCGCGAACTCGATAAAACTTGGGGTCCATTCCTAGGGAGTAGAACCAAGTACTGACCTCTTCTTCGGAATTCAAGTCTTCCCACCTGATTGAGGGGGAAGAATATGAAGTGGCGGGAATGAACAAGGTTTGGCTCGGCCCGGGTAGTTGGTCGTTTAAACGAGGAAGATCATCTGCTCGCACGTTTTGGGGACCGCTGTTTACTTGTTTCTCGCTCAGTTGTACGGGTTTTCGTCGGCGAGTAACTAGTGGAATCACATCTTGCTCGCTTTCTTTGGAAGACGAGGGTGAGGACGGAGGCATTTCTTCTGGAGCTCCATGGTCGTAGCTCCGGCCTTCAACTTCTGACATTGTATCTTCGCTAGACATCCTACAGGAAAGGGAATCGAGAAATGTGGGTTAAACATCGACCAATTGGGATACAATGGCAAAAGTGAAATTGAGACTGGTGAGTAGGTTGGAAGAACAGTGAGCGGGGCACTGATCATAGATTTCTCGATTCCTTGGTCTAGATGGAAAAGGGCTGATAGTTCGAGAAGAGCAAAGGGGATTGGAGTTTGGTTCCTTACATCAATTGAATGAGCAGTTCGTAAAAAATAGAAAAGGGGGGGGGGTTTAGCAGAAACCCTAATTCAGAATTCAAGGGAAGAAAATGCAGTGGAAGAATGAGAAAGGAGATGTGAAATACCTGGAAGTTTTGGAGAGTTTCGATCTTGCTTTCGAAAGTCTTGAGAAAGGATGAATCTGAGAATCGGCTCGCGGTGAGAGGTTGCAGAATTCTTCGTCTGGTTTTTCCTTCAAATGCTTGAGAATTGTAGGATGCGTAAAGATTGGAAATAGAGGAGGATTCCGGTTTTTATACCCAGCAAAGCCGTCGGTTGAGGGAACAAATCATTGGGCCCGAAGCACGAGGCGCGGTGAACGAGGCAGCATTTAATGGACATAAGGAATTGGGCCTGCCCTTTTCAGACTGGCGGCTGGCGGCTGACTTTTTATGCTTTCAAGAAACGTTTCTTTAAAACGCTTCACGAATTGCCGCCTCTTCAGTTTTTGGCTCCAAGATTATGTGAAAGAAGTGTGCTTTGAATTTTTTGGGTTCCTCCTCGTCACGAGCATGAATACTCGGTAAAACTAGGAGTTGGGGGCTAATGAGCTGCTTGGCCCAATAGGCCCAAGTCATAAGCCACATGTCAAGCGTGTGTTTCCTCTGAGCAAGCGAGCAACGGTGTTACGCGAGCAAGCGGGCAAAACCTTGGCTTTTGTCAGGTAAGTTACTTGCGAGATGGGAGCTCAGCTAAGCGAGCAAAATCGATAAACGAGCATGATTGCTCGTCTCCTTCAGTAAAGAGCCGCTATCAGTTGAGGACGTTCATGTCCGGGAAAAATCAAGGTATTAGTTGAGGGTGACCACACCCGAGCAAGAATCTTAGTTCACGATAATGGTCGGCGAATTCTCCTTATAATCTGTTGTCATTAGCGGGCCAGTTAAATGCGTTTTCATTAAAGGTCATGACCGTTAGTGGGGTGTT
Organism: Codonopsis lanceolata; assembly: GCA_013146195.2. NCBI lineage: Eukaryota > Viridiplantae > Streptophyta > Magnoliopsida > Asterales > Campanulaceae > Codonopsis > Codonopsis lanceolata. The sequence goes on along the minus strand of CM028382.1, from coordinate 70,018,739 downwards.
TAATGACCTTTATGGGCGGTTAATGGAGATCATGGGCAGTTAATGCCCATCATGGGTGGTTACTCATGGTTATTGGTGGTTACGCCTTCCGGTGCATATAAAAGCTTGGCAAAAATGTGGAGAAAGGTATGCGCAATCTAATTCTCTAGCTGAAACTCTGCCAAATTATTTACTCTCTTGCCAATTCAAATACTGATTTACACGCCGGAGGGCCTTTGCAGGGAGTGCCCCTGCCTAATTCATGTTTGTTCACTTGTATTGCAGAGTTGGGCTTTGAAGATCTAAGTACACGTTGAAAGCCAGGTGTACGGATTGGGCTTATTCAGTGCATCCAGATTTCTTGGACGCATCAAATGTATTAACGTTTCTTAAAATTATACTATAATAGCCATCACGAATATTGTGATGTGTTAAAAAAAGCTGTTTTGTCATGCATAATTCTTTTTTCATGTAAATTTGTGTAGCAATTTTTATTTAGGAGTACAAGCTATCGTTAAAGATTTTCTAATCTATTATTGAAACTATAGGTGAGGTGATAAAGATTAATTTTGTTAAGAATTAGATGACAATTAGAGATAATGACAAAATTACAACCTTTAGTGAAACTACAAAATACAAATTTGCCCAAAAAATATACTACAATGGCAAATTACTATAGTATGGTGGCAAAATTGACATTTTTCCTCTCATCCTTGGCATAATTTTTTTAGCATGTACACCAATATTATCGGCACTCTTTAAAGGTTTTTTTAGCCTGTACACCAATTTTCCTCTCATCATTGGCATTGTGTATATCTCATCTTCACTACAGTTGCTTGTGATCTCTCTCCTTTATCTTATGGATCGTCGTCTTCCGTGCACTTCTTGAAATTGAGATCCTACACCCCACATTGTGTATATCTCATCGTCACTTTGGTTTCCTATTATCTCCTTAATGTTTTGTGATTTTCTTCATCTCCTGGATAGTCTTCAGTGCATCGTCTATATTTCATCTTCACTGTGGTTGTCTACAATCTCCTTACAATTGCTGAAGATTTTTTCATATATCATCTTCACTGTGGTTTCCGGTGATCTCCTTTATGTTCTGGATCGTTTTTCGTGCACTACTTGGAATTGAGATCCTAATCCCACACTGCTCATTTTCACAAGACAGTTACATCATAAATATATATATATATATATATATATATATATATATATATATATATATATATAGTACAAAGATAATATACATAGCTCGATTTATGAATTTAATTCTGTATGTTTTGGTGATTTTTTATAGGTAAGTGTAACTCATTGTTGATATGAGAATTGGAACCAATGACAATTACAAAGTCAATAACCCTTTGAGCCCTCATTTGGAAAAGAAGAAGCGTAGGAGGGATGATGTTCCAGATCTCCATGTCAACAAATAATAATGTTTCATAGTTACAGAGGTCCAACAAGATGATAACCATAAATTAGCCACATCCATGATATTTGTCCTTTCATAACGAAATCGTAATTAGAATGAGCCAACAAACTTGTATTTAGTTTGTTTTATTTAGAGCCATGCATTTGAGGTAATTTCTATGTTTTCAAGGTTTTATCTATTATTTAGAATGGTACACTTAGCAGGTTCAATGTCTTCTTAGGGATTATCAAAGGACGCGACTTAGACCTTGCATATAGTATAGCCTTATGCTTTAACTCATTAATTATTACTCCATCCGTCCCAGATAAATGTTCTTACCTTCTATTTTGAAGAGATTAACATATACTGCTAACTCCTAAAATCATGGCCATGAAAATTAAAGAACCGAATGAGAGTAATAGGGATGCGTATATAATTTAATTATAGAGAGTCAAGGGTTGAAGGGGTATTATTTTCAAATATATCTTACAACCCCCCCCATTAATTAGGTTTCTTAATCTATGTGTTTTCTTCGCTAGGAACACTTAACTGGGACAGAGGGAGAACAAATTGCCGCAAGGGGATTTTTTTTTCTTTTTCGTTTCTTATTAGAAATATAGTTTTTTTATATAGGAAAAAAAGTAAATGTAGATAAGAAATCCATAATTAAAGATAGCATCGGGACAAAACAAGATCTAGGTGACTACCAACTTAAGATGTATAGGCTAAACTCTAACATAATACACTACAAGTTCGAAAATGTCAATCTATTAAGAAGGCCCAACAATAACTACAACAAAGACGATAATCATCAACAAGACATTAGCAACCCTCGAAAGCAAGCAACTATAAACCCGCCAAGAAGCCACCAAAAAAATGTTGAAGTCACCTAGGATACGACTAAACTCTTCGACATCACGACTTAATAAAAGGCATAATACACTGTAAACAATCAATCCGACAACACAAGTTTTTGGCTTAAAACCAATGCAAAGAGCTGACATATGGACAAAGTTCGAAGCTATTGAGGCGAACAATGACATAAGAGATTGTGCAAAGTCACGTCCGCAGGCGCCACCCACTAGATGACGCGTGGTTTGATATGTTACAAGATCTGATAACGAAGAGACAAAAATCTTGCAGTTGTGTTCATCGACAACGTCAATATCTTTGGAGACACATGTTTCACCCTGAAATATTGACTCTAAAATAATTAAAAGGCTTGAATCTGATTCCAAGGACTTGGCTATGTAATGTTCTAGCTACTTCTGATCTAGCAATGTGATTTACTTTTATCAAGACTTTATATATTGTTCAGATATTTTTTGTTCTCTCCACGAATCTCTTCATTGTACCAAAGAAACAATCAAAAATTTGTGCATTATATTAACTAGAAAACATATCATATATATATAGTGCTAACTGATATAAAATTAGCTAAAACAAGCAAAAATCATAATCCTAAACCCTAAGCCATAACTCCACCAACAAATTTTAGCCTTTTTTGCCCTTAAGAAGCTTCAGAATTTCTCCTCAATTAACATTTCCCTAACCTTCATCTCCTTCTACTCCCACATGCATTCCATGAAATCCAATCAATTAGAACAAAAACAATGACTATAGTGCTAACTGATGTAAATTTCAAAAACTATAGTTGGATTAGACCTTTGAAAAAACCAATGATTAGCTAGGAAAATAAATTAGGGTTCATAGTTAATTAGAGATCAATCTTACGAACAAAAAAATTGCAGTTTGCGAAAAGTCCAAGAGAGGCTGGGAGACTTCCATATGATAGGAGGAAAACCATAAGAGGGAAGAGAAATCGCAGACCATGGTTTTTGTCTATGGTCTTCATGTATGTCTTCACTTCTTCTTCCTTCACTTCCTCTTTTGAAATCCCTCAGTGTAGCTTCCACCCTCGCTGCCAGCAACAACACAGAAAAGGCACAAACAAAAAATAGAAAATGGAAGGAATTGAAGGATGCAAAGTCGACAACCTGATAGCAAGAAGGAATGAAAGAGGTTTAGGGTTTCATTGGGTGTATTTTATCAGGCAAGGTTTAGAGAGAAGAAAGCGATGAAAGGGCCGAAGTATGAAAGATGAGAAGAGGCGAAGAGAGGATCGGGGTTTGGGGATTTTGATTTTGGAAGTAATTTCCCTTGTTATTTACTGTGCAAAAGGCTAGTAGCGGGAGGAAAATTTTCATTCGAAGACGGAACAACGTTTATGTGCAAAGCGTTGTGAAAGCAGAACAACGTTTCTTTAAAAGCGTAAAACACTCCAGAATCACAACGTTTTTAAAAAAAAAAAAACGTTGTCAAATAAATGGTTAAAACAACATTTATTTTACAAAACGTTGTAAAATAATAATAAACAACGTTTAACTAAAAAAACGTTTCCTAAAACCAACTTTTAACAACGTTTGTCTAAAAACGTTGTAAATACTCCTTTTTGTTGTAGTGACAGTTACTTCCATCTCAAAATAAACGATGTTTAAGCCTAAAAAAATTGTTTCAAAATAAATGATTATATAGGATTTTAAAAGAAATTTATCCACATTTTACCAAAATCACACTTATTAATGGAATACTCTCTAATTAAGTGTTGTGTTGGGAATGAAAAAGTGGAATTATTGCAAAAGAGATATTAAGAGAAAAAAGAAAAATAATCATGCAGCTTATTAATACTATTTGCACTTAAAATAAGGGTAGATTAGTCTTTTTTCTAAACTTTCTTAATATGTGTGCAAATCTCTAAAATATCATTTATTTTGGGACGGATGTAATAATCTTTTTTATCAAAAATACAAAGATTGAGATGGATTAGGATTTAAGTGGTTGGAAAATGCAATTAATTCACCTCAAATAATGCAATTCATTAGTTGCTTTAATCAATCTCAGTCTTTTATATTTGATCCAATGGATATGATATTAATTGTGTGTATGTGTGTGTGTTTGTGTGTGTATATATATATGAGGATGAGTTTAATGGTTACTATCTCTCAATAACCATTAATGATTACTATTATATAATCCATTTGATCAAAAATCAAAGGTAAAGATTTATTGGGTAGTTGGATCATTAATGGTTAGTGAGAAATAATAACCATTGAAACTTCCCCATATGTATTTATATACTCTTCCTGTCACAAAATAAATGACGTTTCGGAAATTTGCACACAGATTAAGGAAGCTTATAAAAAAAACTAAACTACACTATTTAAGTGTAATTATTATTGATAAGTTGTATAAATATTTTTCTCTTTCCTCTTAACATCCCTCATTAAATCTTCATACATTTTCTCAAAGTTTAAAGAACACATTTTTACTCATCTCACTTTCTCCCTAAATCCTTGGATTTTGAATACAAATACTTTTCATTCTCAATACAATATTTAATTAGAGAGTAATTAATAATGACAATTTTGGCAAAAGTGTACACATTTTTCTCGCAATTAATCCTATAACGTTAATTATTTTGGGACAATTTTTTTTTTGTCTAAAACATTATTTATGTTGGGACGAAGGAAGTATATAATTTAAATAGTCCGTCGTCTCTAAGTTCTTATACGTTTTGACCCTATAAATAAAAAGCAATTCATGATTTGCCAATCACTGATCGAGCCATAGAATTAAGTACTCAATTTATTTTGTGATGATCTCAAAATTTTAGGTTGTGATGAATACATCAGTAGTACTATATTGTTTACAAAATGAAAATATATATTCCATCTGTTTTTAAATAGTCGTTCTCTTTGGTCCGAGACAATATTTTTTTTTTAAAGTAATTGAAAGTATTTCAATATTAATGTAATTTGTGGTTTTGGTTTGTACACAACTCTAATTAACCCATTTTAGCAAACGCGTTGCATAAACATGTATGCAAAATTATAGAGGTAATTTGGATGAAACGTAATTTAATTCTATGACCAATGCAATGTGGTCATTATATAAATTCTAACTAGATGAGCTATATATGCACATTCACCTCATTCATTATTTTGAAATAATTTCTAAAAATAGCCCTCTCTGACCAATGCCTTACGATTAACTAGAGTTTGAGTTGCATTTCTAAAAGGCGAAAAAGAAAGAACCGAGAAAAGGATTATGGAATTTCGGGAGAGAGTATCTCCATTGATCTGTAGTTGTATTTCATCTTTCTTAATCAATTACAATACAAATGCTACCAGAATTATATACACTGTCAGTTACAACTAAACTCCTTACAAACTCAACTACAGTTAACTGATTCTAACAGCTTCTATAGAAATTACACTCAACACCCTTGAACTTTCATAAAGGTTCACTCAACACCCCTGAAGCTTTATCTTTCTGATCTGCTCCTGCTATGGCTTGCTCCTGATCTGTTGCTGTTATGTCCCCATTTATACCTTCTTTAGTTATAATTTCATTGCCTCAATTGAAGGTACAAACTATAAGCAACCTGGGAAATGAAAGATTCTTGTGGATTACCTTCATTAATTGAAGTTTCCCCTAGCATGTTCTCCTCTTTCTCACCAGGGAGAATGGTGTCAATGTGGACGTTACAGGCATCAGGCTTCAATAAAAGAATACCCAACATTTCCGCCATATTGCTGAAATGAAAGACCACTCTTTTTCAATAATGTATTACATCAACATAACAAAATCATTCAAATAAAACAATAAAACAAACAATTTAAAAGTGGAGGGTATCCGTTTTATTGTTGTTTCCAGAAAACACTCCGGATGATAATTTATTCTACAACCAAAATTTCTTAATACAAACTAAATGACTCATATACTACAATGACTCCATCCATTACTATCTACCTACCTGGTTAATAAATCAATATTTATCACATAGTGCATCTAAATGTTATGCAATTAACAACCTTCAAATGTACGTAGATCCACTAAATGTGAAGGAAGATAACAAGGCAACTCTGCCACAAGGAAGACATCTTTATCAAGAACCTGACATGGATTGCAGCTTCAGAAATGCCTTCTCCTAAGGCCTAAAAGGAGGGTAAATCTCATTATGAACTCACAATAAGAAGCGCAAGTAGACCCATAAGAAAGATTCCTTCAATTCTTTATGCCCCTATTCGAGATTGTCATGTGTCAGTACAACATTATTTACATTGTTTTACACGATCCAATTAGGTCGTGCTGAACCGTACCTATTAAAGCTTCTCTATTTTCCAAGAAGTATTAATATTTCGAAAAAATACTTGCTCAAAAAAATCTTATATGTTGCTATCTGCGAGTATGGAATACCAGTGTCAGTTTTTTTCAGGCTATATGCAGCAGCATAGGGGTGAAAGGGACTTGAAAATACGATTATTCCCATAATTGACTTCATCAGCCCCATTGAAGTCAATATACAGGTTCTGTCAAACAGGTAATTTTCCCATTGACTTCAGCTGTCTGGCTTCCTAGCATGCCAAATCCATTGTGATGGTGATACAAATGGGAGGGTAAGGGCAAGTTCAATGGTGGACCTGGCTGTACTTGCCTTATAGGTATCAAAACCAAATTTTAATACCTATTAGTAACTATTTAAGGGTATCAAATTATCATCTCCAACCTTATGTATCAAAAAATTTGATATAATAATACTTTTAATAAAACTATATATAT
>CM028382.1:69966279-70011624 GCA_013146195.2 Codonopsis lanceolata | reverse complement strand
TCATTTGTTTTGTTTTGAAAATCCATTTTGTTCCAATAACATTTATTGAAGCGGGTCGGGAACCAGATACCAAACATCATTTTTGTGAATTGATCTAGTTCCTCTTGCATGGCGTTATCCAACTTTCATCCTTGAGAGCCTTCTTGCACATTTTAGGTTCAATAGTGGAAACAAACATGAAGCATGTATTTCATCAAATTCAAGTGTGGACATGCATGCAAGTTTCTTGTAATCCACTTTACTCTTTCCTCCGTTGACACATCATCTCAGACGTTACCTATAATTTGAGTGAGAGGATGGTTCTTCTCTCGATCTTGCTTGGGATATCAATTTCCTGCTCAATCAACCTCGACTGCTTCCTCGGGATTTGAGTTCATAAAAGAATTTATCTTCGCTGCTTGTTCAATGTGTCTTCCGATGTAGCTGCATTCTAAGCACATTGGGTGACACATCCTGAATTTATACCCGAATCGCCTCGACCGGCTTATTCTTCGATTATTTGCATTGATTGCTTGGATTCAGCTTCTGTTTTGGGTTCAAAATCTCCAAAATCTAAGATCCCCTGAAACATCTTCTTCTAAGTTTTGTGACCAAGACTCTTAGATCATCAAAAACAATGTTCATGGATTCCATAATAGTCTTTGTTCGTAGATTAAAAACTCAGAAGCCCGACTATTTGTGAGTATCCCATGAAGATTAAAACTCAGAAACTTCTATCGAGTAGGTAGCATACGCGAACCAAACACATGAAAGTATTTCAAGGTTGGTTTCTTTCCAAGAAAATTTGAAGGAGTCATTACAGCACTGTCTTAAGAAGACCCGATTTCCAATGTGATAAGCAAGATAAGGCTTCAATTTCAAAAACGTTTAGCCAAATTTTTGAGGTTAGCATTACCCTGCCATTTCTGGGCAATGTTCTATTCTTTCCTTTCGCCACTCCATTTTGTTGTGGAGTTTTGGGAGCAGAGAAATCATGTGAAATTCCATTGGAGGCACAATAATTAGAGAAGGATGAGTTTTTCATATTCCATGCCATGATCCGATCTAATTCTAGCAAGCTTTAGATCATACAAGTTCATCACCGGTGTACCAAATTTTGAATGCCTCAAACGCTTTTTGAGACTTCTCTCAAAAAATATCACCCAAGTGTATCTAGAGAAGTCATCCACACAAACAAAGGTATATTTTTTCCTACCTAGACTCTCTACCTCAATGGGACCCATAAGGTCAGTGTGAATCATCTCTAAGCATCTGGATGTGGTGCATTGTGTTATGGGAAGATGTGAAGCCTTGGTTTGTTTACCTTTTTGGCAGGGACCACATACCTTTGAATAATTATTTTCCAAATTAGGTAATCCTTTAACACGGCATCATGTTTCCTGCCACAAGCTCATGGAGCTTACGAAAACTCATGTGACCAAGTTTCGATGCCAAAGGTCCGTAACATCAAAACTTGCCTTTTGACATGATTGGTTATTGTGAACATGTAACAATTATCGATGATCTTGTACTGTCGCCGAAGACACTTGTTAGTATGATCAAAAACTTCACAAGAATTTTTGTCAAATCTTACCTCGAAGATCATCATCACAGCCCGACTTATACTGATCAAGTTTGTCTTAAGTCCTTCCACATGGTAAACATTCGTGAGATTCGGAAGGCCTTCTACATTCAATGTTCCTTTCCCAACTATTTTCCCTTTGGCACCACCACCATAGGTGACTGACCCACCATTGATATTCACATAATCTTTCAAATTTTCCACCTTGAACTTTGTCATATATGTCTAGAACACCCACTATCAAAATACCAAGATCCAAAGAACATGAGATTTTAATGAAGTGAAAGTAACATTGCACACTTCATCATGTGACATTGTAGCACTGAGGTGACATATATCAAACGGCTCACAATATTTGGCTTTTACACTTATCATCACAAGTTTTGGGAACCCACATTTGTTTAATGCGAGTTTTTGGGTTGGTAGTTTTGAACAAAAATTTCGATTTGTCTTTGGATGAGGCTTCCAATGTATTTGCCAATCGTTCTAATGTTGTTGATTGGTCGGCGCGATTGGTCGCTTCATACGATATCTCGCTCGAGTTTTTCCAAAGAAGGCTTGCCTTATTTCATCCTCATACATATCCTTTTTCAAAACAAAAAGGGTATGTGACGATCCTATGACAAAAGTGACAAACAAAATTTTTTCTTTCTTACTCGGTTTTCACGTAAAAACGCTTCATCAAAACTTTTATCACTTGTGTAGTTCCGATATTCCTTCTCCTTCTCTCTCACAAATACCTTATGGACAAAACCAATACCTGATCTGGATGTGCTGCCTGAATTCAGCATTTCATCCATTTTTTGTTTGCTTGAATTCCATTTGGTAATGGTTTCCTTTGCTTGAGCAAGCTGCTCCTTCAACTATTCGATCTCAACATCCTTTCTGCTTAGCACACTTTCCAGCCTTACTATGCATTCTTTTTTATCCTCATTTGCCCTTTTAATGACTCATTTGCCTTACCAAGTAGTGTAACTTGGTGAGCTCTTTCTCCCAATCCTTGTACAACTCCTTGTACCCTTCCAAAGCAGTCCGACTCATGTCTCCGCCATCTTACTCGGCAATTGTGGAATTAAAAGCAAAAGAATTCGTCATCGTTTCTGCTCAATGTATCTCCCAATGTGACTCTCGATGTAGCGATTGGGTGACACATTGGCTGAACAATCTGCACTTTCAGAATCAGAATCATAAACAACATTAAGAGTGATAAGATCACCTGGATCTTCTCCATCACTATCACTCAAGGTTGCTGAAAAATTCAAGCCTTTTTTTCTTAAAGTGTTTGCACATTGGTTAGCATAGTGGCCATAACCTTGACATTCTCTACATTGTATAGAATCAATGTTCTTACCATTGTAGGATGATTTTGATGCAAAGGGGTTTGTGAAGGGTTTTTCTGGAGTTTGGAAAGAATTTTCTTTGGGAACAAATTTTCCAGAATCAGGTTTGAAATTGTTTTTCGAGCTTGATGATGGAGTTCTATTTTGACTCTTATTTTTCAAAAAAATTTTGAATTTAGTAGTCAATAGAGCAATAGATTCTTCTCCAAAATCAGACTCATCAATATCCTTTTGAATTTCAAGCAAATCACATGAGAGATCAATAGGAGCAGGCATAGCAATATTTTTCACAATGGGTGTAGAAGATGATGAAGCTCCTTTGCCTTTTTGTTTTATTTGATCGTTTAGGTTCAGTTCAAAGTTTTGAAGAATTCCAGCCAGTCTTTCAAAACTCATCTTGTCAATATCATATGCTTCTTCAATTGCACATATCTTGACATTGAACCTTTCAGGCAAAGTTCTCATCATCTTGCTGACAAGACGCTCATTTGTAATAGGATCTCCTAAAGCAATAGCAGAATTGGATAAATCAAGAAGTCTTCCATAATATGTCATAATATCCTCAGACTCATGCATCCTAGTGTTTTCAAATTGAGTGGTGAGCATTCTTAATTTAGACGCACGAACACTAGCAGGTCCTTCACATAAGGTCTGAAGAGCCTCCCACACATCTTTAGCAGATTCATAATTTGCTATCACCCTAAAAGTATTAGCATCTAAGGCTTTATAAATAGCAGACAAGGCTTTTGAGTTAAAGGAAGCAGTGTTCCTATCATCATTGGTCCACTCAGATTCTTTGGTGATTTTGACATCACCATCCGAATCTATAGTTTTGGGAGGATTCCAACCATTTAAAACAGCAAGCCACGCTCTTTCATCAATGGATTTGATGAAGATGCGCATCTTGACTTTCCAAATAGAATAATTAGCATTTGTAAGAGTAGGATGGCGAACCACGTTCTCATACTGAGAATCCATCACGACTTTAAACAGAATCGACTCTTAGTGATATCAAGAGAAGGCTCTGATACCAATTGAAAGAACGTGATTGTACGGATTCTCAAAAGATGTCAATGTGAATACCAATGTTGCTGTGATTGTAGCAACAATGGCAGACACAATGAAATCAGTAAATAATTGCAAAAACAGTAGCAGCGGAAGATGTATAAAACACAGCTTTCACACACAGATTTATAAACAGGTTTTAACCAAAAATAATCTACAAGTTTAATACTTGTAGACCAAGCCTCAAGGCCACAAAAACTTTATTAAAAACAATAATGTTTTACAATGAATAGCTTAGTCAAATCACTAGCAAAAATTCTCACAAGATAAAGTATCTTGGAGAACCAAAAATCTCACATAAACAATTAAACCAAACGTGGGAAGAAAACATATTCAACTTCCTTAAACAGAATCAGGAAGAATAAAAAAGAAGCAGTTTTTTCAGAATTCAATGTAGTTGCTAATGTTATAACATCAGAAGCTACAATCGGCTGCTTCACAGAAAAAGAACTGCTTCAGAACTTCAGCGATATTGCTCTCAGCTTATGCCTATTTCTCTTCTCTCTCGAGCTCACCACTGCACGAATTCCTAGCCTCCATAATATATAGGCAGCATCACCTGTAAACACACGACACAAGACACAATCCTACTAGGAAAGGGATTAGCCATGAAAGGAAACAAATCAACACCTTTCCAATCTCATAAGATATTCTTACGTACCATACATAATCAAAGTTTGGATTCTTGGAATATCTAAGTTGCTTGGCAAGATTTAGTTACCAAATTTGTATGCCTGAAATCTTTTGAAGGATTTTTCTACCTAAAATAAACTAAACCTAATCTAACACAAAATTCTTCATCCTAACTATTAACTAATTTAAAAAATCCTTCTTTGATCAAGAAAGGTGAAAACAAGATAAAATAGGCCTTGCCTATTTTACCCTTACAGTCTTCCTTCTTCATCTTCCCTCCCTCCCATCCAAACAAAACTCTCTTTTTTTCCAGCACCCCCAACCTATATAGTACATATCTCACACTTCCAAGAACCTCTCTTCTTCCCCGTCTCTTCCTCTCTTTAAAAGAAAAAAAATTCAATTTAAGGGTTATTCGACCATGGTCAACCGAATAACCTTATTCTCTTTGGCCATGGTCAACCGAACAACCTTGTGTTGTTCGGCCATGGGCGATCGAACAACCTTGTGTCCGAACAACACAAGGTTGTTTGGTCGACCATGGCTGAACAACCCTTTATTTAATTTTTTTAAAAGAGGGGGAGACGGGGAAGAATGGAGGCGGAGACGGGACTGTGGCCAGAGATTGAGGCTCACTCGCTGGGTGAGGATGGATGGGATGGGGTAAGTTAAACGATGCATTGGGAAGGTTGCAATATTTTTTTTTGGGACGTGCCATATTTTTTTGAGGCATGATTTCTTCGGATCGGTACAACCTTGCCAAATATTTACACTTGGCCTGGTCTTGTCTTGGCTGGCTGACCTATTATATTGCTAGCTCTATTCTAGTTTGAATTGTTTTATATAAATGAACAAATTTTATAAATTAGGCTTTAATTTGAAAAGCCCCCTGATGTATCCTCCCAATCCCAAAGTCCCCCCAACATACGAAGTGTGCCTATATAGTATATGATGTTGCCATGTGTCTCATGTTACCCCTTTCTGTCAGTGGCGGTTATGAATTAGGTGTTAAATGGCACGTGAGCTACACAGGCGAGGGCATTTTTGTCATTTGTTTCGGGGTGGAAAGTGTGATTTTCCTATAATTTCATTATTTAATGTCATGAAGAAGGGCAGAGGTCTGAGATTCATTCCTCTCTCTTGGACTATGTTGAATTTGAATTTTCTCCATTGTTGGGTTCCCTTGAAAAAGATTATTTAGCATCAAGGTAGGCGTCCATTGAAATTGAAATGTAGAAAACGTCATTGTAGATTGAAAATCTTCAATTCGTCGGCTCTGTAAGCACCCACCACCAATTCCTCTTTTTCTATGTCTTTCTTGATCTCATAGTAAAATAAGGAAATTACTTGCAGTTTGGAAATTGCTTACAGATCGACAATTTCTTATAGATTGAAAATTGCAGATCGAAATATTATTTTAAGCCCTAATTAATTCTTGGATGTGGGTCTAGGAGGGTTGTGGTTAGTTTTCGTGCAAGTGTCTTCATTCCCGATTTGAAGACTTTTGATTCAGATTTGCATTCCAAAATTTGTTTGAGTTACTCGATTTATGTTTCCAGCTACAATCACTGATGAAGGGGGTCGTTTGATTCAATATGTTTGAGAACAAAAGAGAAGAAAATGGCTAGAGGAGGTATATTAAAGTTCATAAAGCCGCCATTGATGTTGTAGAAGAAGAAGTAGCGGTAATGAATGATGAACCAGACCCAAACCCAAACCCAATTCAACCGCAAGGGTTCCAGCAATACTGATGGAACCATTGATGTTGTAGAGGAAGAAGAAGCAGGAGCACTAAAGAAGAACGTAAAGAAGAAGCTAATATGGGTAGTGGTTATGGAGTTTGGAAAGGGCAAGTATTTTGGAAGAGGATACCACTAGTTTTAGCCCTCTAAAATGTTAAATTATCATCAATATCAAATGATATATATCTAACTTACATATGTAAATAATTAATGATAAAAAATTATTAATTGAATCCCACTTTTATAACTTGTTTTAATTATGAAAAAAAAAAGATTATTTTTGAAAAATTTTTTTAATTTTTATAAAACAATTGTGAAATAAAAAATATCTTATTATCAAATATTTAACTAAATAATGAAATTATAGGAAAATCAACTTTGAACCCCCCAAATCAAATGACAAAAATGCCCCTGCATGTATAGCTCACGTGTCATTTAACGTCTCATTCATAACGGTCACTGACGAGAGGGGGTAATATGAGACAGATGGAAACATCAGATACTACATAGGCACACTTCGTATGTCGGGGGGACTTTGAGATTGGGTGGATACATAAGGGGGTTTTCATACTAAAGCCTATAAATTATGCATACATTTTTGTAAATTTCATTTTTATCCCATACTTGTGTTGTAGGCAGGATGGTATATCTATTATATAAAAAATCTCAGGCAGTTAAAAAAGTTATTTACCGACCAGGATTTGTTTTTACCAAACACAATCACCGGCCAGGATTTAATTTCACAGATATCAACCGTTTTATCCATGTTTTATATATCCCTCTTTCTCTCTCTTCCTCAACCGTTTGTATCCATGTTTTTTCTCCCTCTTGCAAGCTTGAATTGTTTTGGGTCCTCTACTTCAAGCTGCACCCCTCCCCTGTTCCACCTTCAAAATGTTTTTTTTAAAATTCTCCTTATTCCTAACGCCTCCCCTTCCCCCTCTGTTGTTTTTCTTCCTCCAACGACATCACGGTATTAGTGCCGGCAACAGTCGGTGTCTTTTCTTTTTTTCTTCCCCCTAAAATTATTCCCCCTTTTGCTGCCAATCCGACCACTCAAACAGTGTCAGTTAATGCCTCCAAGCAACCCCTCCATTGCAAAGAATGTCGATACACAATCTGTTCTTAAGAGGAAAATTTGAATTGGTTTTTATTTGCTTATTAATTTCAGTAATCTTCTTCCATGATAAAATTAAATCGTTGTCAATGGATCTGGATTTCAATTGAAATTGGCCTATTATTTATGGTTTTGAAATTTTATTCAATTGAGTTTCTTGGATTTCTGATAAATAACCGCTTTTGAGTGAACCCATTAATTGATAATAAAAAATTGGGTTGCATCCAATGTGTTTGATGTTTTGATAGAGTTTCTTGGATTTTAATTGATACCTGGTATCCCCCTTTTGGGATACCAACTTACCATTAATTGTTGTTGATTTTTTCTTTGTATTCTTGGTTTCTTATTCTAGCTTTGCCTTTTCCTGTTTTTTTCGATTTTACAACACAGGTTGCAATCTGAATTGATGGCTTTGATGGTGAGAACCAAATTTTCAATTTGTTCCTTCTATTTTTGATGAGTTTTTCCTAACGGTTTTCTTTGAGAATTTTCATGTTTTTGTTAAATATATTGATTTGGGGTTTTCTTTTTGCTGCATAGATGAGTGGAGATTCGGGGATATCGGCTTTTCCTGAAGAAGACAACATATTCTGCTGGAAAGGAACAATTTCTGGGAGCAAAGATACAATATTTGAAGGAACATAATATAAGCTATCCCTTTCCTTCCCTACCGACTACCCATTCAAGTAACCAAAGGTGAAATTCAAGACTTGCTGCTTCCATCCAAACGTGATGTGCTTGGAAACATTTGTATCCACGTTTTTTTCGTTTTGGTTTTTATAATTGATTTTTGGTTTTTTTTTTGGTTTTTATAATTGATTTTTGACATGTCAGAAATCAGCAAATGAGAATTGGGCAATAACTGTATTTCAATCCATCTTGCTTAATTAAGGATTGTAATTTGAAGTTAGTGTTTCAGAGCATACTAATCTAGACAATTACTTATATTGCTTACTGAGTTGGAGAATGAATAGTGATTGGGAATTTTCAACAATGAAGGATAAATTTTATATCATTACACACACACACACATATATATATTATAGATATTTGGAGAAAAAAAATTTCAACTTTATTTTTTTCTTAACTACAAAAAAAATAAATTTTGAATTTTGTTTTCTGTGATTATTTGGAGAAGTTCACATAATTTCCTAGAATGAACGGTAGAAGAAATAAGAAACACCAATTGGGTTGTTTTGTATTCATTGCTTCCAAAAAATTGGGTTGGGTCGCAACCGTTATAACCCAAATATAAGTTTATAATTTCAATCAGTTCAATCGAAAAAAAAAAATCAATTTTATTTTTTTCTTAATCAAAGAAAAAACTATAATTTGAATTTTGTTTTCTGTGATTATTTGGAAAAGTCACATAATTTTCTAGAATGAGCGGTAGAAGAAATAAGAAACACTAATTGAGTTGTTTTGTATTCATTGCTTCCAAAAAATTGGGTTGGGTCGCAACCCATTATAACCCAAAAGTAAGTTTATAATTTCAATCGGTTCAATCGGAATAGTCTATGCTCGGAAAATTGAGTTTAGAATTTAGTTTTAACTTTTTGAGGTTTTGTAGAAAGGAATCTTAGGGTATTTTTGTTCCGTTTGGATATTGAAAAATAATTCAGCACTACAACCTTCCTCTATTTTAATATTAATTACTCATAATACAGATTATATATTAAATTGACAATCTTGGATAAATTAAGCATAATAATTTCGAATGAATAAGTTTCATTGTTTTTTGATCAAGGTACTTTTTGAGTTATTAATTAAAATATACTCCCTCCGTCTCAATAAGCGTGACTTTTTTTAGTTTTTGTAATGACAAAGGAAGTTAACCTTTAGGTCATTTTTATACATGAATACACTTGGTGTCTGTGTTAAAAAAAACTTTGTATTTTAAATAAAGATTATTAATTGTATAAGGGTAAGGCTGGTTGTCCCCCTCAAATTTGTAATTTTATTTCTATTAATAAAATCTAACAAGATACTGCCCCTGTTTCCTTAAAAAAATTACATATAAAAGTTTTAATTTTTTTTCTCTACCGTTGAATCATAATGTTTTAATTGATTACCAAGAGATTTTCATTTTCAATTTGTTATTTTAGACTTTTTTTGAAACATGATTAAAATATATATTGATTTATTTAAATATTGACACCTTCCAATACTAATATCATTCATACTCACACCATGCCATAGACAGGGACACAAAAACTAGTTATACCCTACAATATGTTCGGTCACGTTTCCATACAAAAAGTTCCGTAAATACATCATTTCCATATTAACGGGGACATTCAGTGCTTTAAATACCTAAGCAACCCTAAAACACTAAACTATTACTGCCTCCATCCGCCACCCTTCCTCATCTCTCTCTCTCTCTCTCTCTGCGTACAGTCCTCATCGAAATCATCGTCGCAGGCGTCAGTCATATCCGTAAGCAGGAAATTAAGTTTTATTTTACTGTAAATTTTGTTATGAACTTCAAATTTATTCTCTTAGGGTAGATAAAAAAATTTCCGATCAAAGGATCCTCAGATTTAATTATGCACACCAAACTTTCTCATTTTTTTTTCCTTCTTAAAACTTTAATTACCTCTTCTACAATTTTTTTTAATTACCTTACTTTAGATCAACCTCGATTTTACTGTAGATTTTGTATTCAACTTCGATTTAATTCTCTTTTTTTTCTTAAAATATTTCAGGTCTGAACGAATATATGATGGAAAGCTGAAGCCATGGAGGAGGGAATCAGACTCTTGGAGTCAGATATCACTGTTGGTTACTTTTATAACTTGCTTTAGATTATCTCTTGAAATTTGATATTTGATTAAACTTTTTTAGTTTGAGTTAGATTGCATGGAATATTTGGATATATAGAGAATCAAAGAAAAAATTGAAGTTCCTTCAAAATACAAAATTTAGTGCTTTGGCAAGTAAGGGATTTTGGGTTCCTAATTAACAAATTAATTGTTTAAGGTTACGAGATTCAACCTTGTCGTGTTATGCAAATAGATTCCTTTACTTTAGAGATATATAGCTCAATAAACCTTGTATTTAATTACGAGTGTCGTCAATACGACATGGCCAATCTAGCTGTATTGGTTTTACATTGAATGATTCAATATCTTACAAGTTTAACTGTGTGCTATTTTCATAATTGATGAATATTCAATGATTCTAGTAATTTTCTTTAATGATATTGAAACCAATAGAACCTTATGGATACTTTTTGTTTGTATATGATATATGATGGTTTGGAGTTTCAGCCTTGTGGTTATTGTAGTATCTTTCTCTTTCAAAGGAAGTTTGAAATAGTAAACCTTAACTAGAATTCCACCAACTTACATGACTTTCTTTCTTTCCATAGTTCTCGATTTTAATAACATTTCCATGTTGGGCTCATAGGTTATTACTTCAGAAAAATCTACAATCAAGATATAAACTTTCAGTTTTCATTATAACTAATGATTTCCTTTTTCCTTTTTCCTATTTCAATAGTGTGTTTGTACAAGCATCCTCACAATTGATGGAAGTTCTCACGTGGTAGAGGACAAGGTCGTTATTCATGGCATTTCGGCACACAAGGTTAGCTTTTACAGTCCACTTATGTACTTTCTCAAATTACATGACCGGCTGAATTGTATATCCTAATAGTATTTGACTTTGACTGAACATAGAAAGCAATATTAAGAAGGATATGAATGAATGTGACTTGTGTAAAGACTTTGCACTTGACTCGACTTAATGACGAAAAAGTACTGATTTTAGTTTAAGGTTATTTTGGGAGACATGGAACTTATAAAATTTATTTTTGAAACAAGATTTTTCACTGTAACATCTCAAAATAGAAATGACCCTTTTGAGGAAAACATATGGAGTAGTTAATATTTCTGATGTATATTGTTATTAAACTAGTATTTGTGCCAATATAACACTATTGTATGCTCGAGGATATGTATATCTATGTTGCACGAGCACGGATATACGGACACGATACGTGGACACATGAAGGGATACATGATTTTCAAAAAATATAGGACACGAGTGTGGAGGGTAAATTGTAAATATTCAAACTATAAGGACCAAAATATAAATATTCAAAATATAAGGACCAAATTATAAAAATTAAAAACTATAACCACAAAATAAATACTTCCAACATACCTAAATATTAATATTCAAAGTACACAAATTTTAATTTATCACAACAATTTTATACAAATTGTGAAATTAACTCAACAGTCAACACACAGTCAACTCAAGTCACTCAACACTAAAAAATTCTAATATAATTTAAAAACCCACTCTCATGTTCACTGTTGAGTGTAATGTTGAGTACTTAGTGCCTTAGTGGTTGACAAATGAGAGTAGAGTGATGACTGATGACTGGAGTGGAGGAGAGAGACTCACAGACTCAGAATAAAAGAGAGAAGAAAATAGACTCACCACTGACGAACTGAAGATATAGACAGACGAGTGACGAAGACTTGGAAGTCTCAAAGAGAAGAATCAGTCACGCAGGTCGCGTAGCACATAGGGAGAGAACAAAATAGAGAAGGTCGCCTTCGAAAGGGCAAGGGGCTCGGTAGACGGCGTATGTCGTGCGTCGGCGATGAGGGAATTTTAGGGGGCTAGGGTTCGTTTTGATAAGGGATTTGAGGGAAGAAGTGAGGAGCTATTCATGATGATTGTTGATTACGTCATTACGATATTAGTAATCGAAAATATAGCCCAACCGCGTCTGACTTCCAGGTACGTATCTCGATTCTCTAATCCTCGCACCCGTCTCCGTGTCCAGAAGTTTCGAAAATCCAAATTCAGCCCCAAAACGTATTTTTGGCTGAATCTGTCGTGTCCTTGACGTGTCCGTATCCCGCCTGTGTTCGACTCAGAATTCGCGAGCAACCTGTCGTGTCCGTGCAACATAGATGTATACATAAAGTTTGTAACACACAATTGGACCACCTAAACAAAGTATAAAGGGTTAAATGCACTATTGGTCCATGTACTTTGTCAAAGTCCACTAGTAGTCTGTGTACAAAGAAAATGCCCTCCATAAACCAAAGAATGCAAATTTTGTACATCAGTAGCCTCTGACCTTAGCTCTATCAGCTAAAGTGCCGTTAAATGAACACGTGCTCACTCACGTGCTTTCTGTTGAGTGTAAACTAGTCTTTTAAATTTCAAAGAAGAGGTTAGTTTGTGTAACATTATAAAAATAAGGGGGCCATCGGTAATATAATCAAAGGGGCCATGTGAATGTATTTTAATACCCAAGCATCTGCTTCTCGCCTTTCTCCCTCCTCTCTCTTACCCATTTCACTCCCACCCATTCTACCTTTTTTTTCGGCAAACAATTGCAACCAAAATTGATTATTAACAAACCCATTTAAAAAACCCAATTAACAAACTAATTTCAAGGGCTCATTGTCACCATGGGTAGACTAATTAAAAAAAACCTAATTAACCCCACCAATCCAAACTCAACATACTTCTCCAGACAATCCGAGGAAGAATTCTTAAACACTTTCTTTATAGAAGAAAAACAAATTGTTTCCTTTCTTACTCATATCTCTGACAACGGAATAGCCCTTCAATCTGCAATAAGTTTATAAACAAATTAATCATGTAAAAGCCCAAATGGGTACTTAATAAATATATACATCGAAAAAAGGGAGGGCTTCGTGTTAGCTTCCTCGTATTGATCTCTCTGTTTTGTCTGTTGTTGGGTCTAATTCATTGAACCCAAATAAACGCAATTGCTTCGCCCAGATAAAGCCACCTGATATTTGATATTTTGAAGAAATGGGAGGGTTTGGTGTTGTGAATGATGGAGGAATCGAAAGCTGCATTATTGGGAGTTGTAAGAATCCATAAGTGTGATACATGGTAAGATAGCTCTCACCTTTTGTTTTTTCAGAGCCACCGCCATCGACAGTCCTCTGTTCACCGTACCTGCTATCGATCTTTTCTTTTCTAATCCATCGGCGATGTTGTAAGTCTCTCACGATCTTCACGGCTCGTTCTTCACGATTCAGCACCCTCATAGAGATTGATAACTGATGTGCAAAATTTGCATTCTTTGGTCTGTGGCATGCCTTTACTTTGTACATGGACTGCTATTAGACTTTGGTATAGTAGAGGGACCAATGGTGCATTTAACCCAAGTATAAATTAATAAACAATTGCATAATTGCATAAACACACTGACATATAAATACTTGGAGGGGAGCACTCATGAAAATGTTGAAAGACATACAAAAATATGAAAGAGACCTTACTTTTAGGGGAGTTGTATTTGATAATTGATAATGATTCTAATGATTAACTGGGAGCTATGCATACCAAATCCTAATGCACTTAGTACGGCAGAAGAGAGTTTAGATTACCAAAACGATCTTTCCAAGGCATAATTTATCATCCATTATATATATATATATATATATATATATATATATATATATATATATATATATATATATATAACTATGTCTTGTTTGACCCGATGATATGCTACAGTACAACGACCTATGTCTCCGGGATTTCCGACTCTCCAATCCATCTGACTAATATGGTACATAGTAAGAAATGATTACCATGTACTTAAACATCTACAATTATATGTGATTGACTATGTATTCCTTGTTCCATACAGCTTTAGCTTCCTTCCCAACTTTATCACTATCGGAACCTTTAATCACTTTACCTTCTCCTAGTTTCCTTTGTGACAACAGATTTTTGTTGTTGCCCATATGCTTAATAGTAGATGAAAATGAAAACAAAATGGAAAAAAACAAGTTTCATGTGAAACTAACTTGTACCAATAAGGTAAAACGTGTACTTTATGAAAATGAGTTCGAATGAACAACCTGTTCTCATAGGAAATAATCGAGTGTTCTTCGAGTTACGCTAGGTTCTCCTCTCCTGGGAGCTTGGTCAAACTGAAAAATGAAATTAAACTTTTTTTATTACTAGACTATCTCTAAATAGATCAAGCTCATTTTTCCAGTTCAACAATTGGAAGATTATAATGTTGTGCATACATTTAGCGTAAAGTGTACCAACCACAAAAAGAACTCTTAAAATTTAGCTAACGTTCTATGTAGAATAGTCAATATCAATAACTCTAATAGATTGAGCAAATCTAAATAACTAAAATTATGAGCAGTTGCATAACTGTATAAAAAGTACATTGAAAAACTCAACACATCTATGAACTAGATGGCAAGCAATATCAATAACTCGAATAGATTGAACATATCAAAATAGCAATAAACTCAATCTCTGGAAAAATGAGATTGATTGGAAGTGTTGTGACGTGGTCGATCTAGGGTGTTTAGTACATAGCTGTATTTTTTGTACATGGCACAACTCAATCTCTTCAAGTTTAATTATGTGCGATTTTCATAATTTATGATTATGCAATGATTCATATTCACTTAACTTGTTCAACTCAATCTAGGTGTTATGAATACTTTTCATTTGTAAAAGGTAGAGATGTTAATTGTTCTACCCAAGCCCTATAGGGTTGTGACCCTAATAGGGTCAGTCCTACATGTTAGCCCGGAATTCAATAGGGTTACATTTCGTCCACCCTAACCTTTTTCAGTTACAATTTAATAGGGTTGGCCCTCGATTCTACCTAGAGCGACCGTGACCCTAGCTCTATAGGGTCGACCTTGTAGGGTTGTAACCATAATCGGACCAGCCCTGTTAGCCCTAAATTTAATAAGGTTGCATTTTCTCGACCTAACCCTTTTCGGTTACGATTTAACAGGGTCGGCCCTGTGGTCCTCGGCCCTTTTAACATCTCTAGTAAAAGGTGGCTTGGATGGGATTATATTAGTGTTTTTGTCTTTCCATGGAATTGATGTTTGAGATATTAGTTGGCTATGCCCCAAACCCTATTTTTCAGGGTGCTGATACATCATTCTTGGAGCTCAGTGATCTTGAAACTCCATTAGAGATCCCTGCTGAAGCTCAATTGGAACAGTTTGCACCTCACACTCTTCCTACACCTTATAACAGTGGCGAAAATCTTGGGGATGTAGTTTACAGAGGTAATTATTCAGGTACCTGCTCAGCATCTTCTCCCTTGAATCAGTCAACTGCACCGCTGGAAGGATCTTTCTGGCAGGGAAAAAATATCACTAATATGCTACAGTAGGTGAGTCTTTTCAATTCTACATTGACCCTAACTTATAGGAGTGCCAATTCGTCTTTTGCCTTTCTAATTTCCTTTCTGAACTTGTGTTTAAAAAATCCAGGAAAATGGTATTGTGGGAATTGCAAGTCAAGGACACAGCTCTGCTTCAAATCATCATGATCTTGCTTCCACCAGACAACCCAAGGGCAGTAGAAATATTGCTGCACAAGCCCAGATAAGAGGTAGCTTCCATTATTTTCATTGACGAATCTTATATATCACTCTCTATCTCACTCCTTCTCTGAATACTTTTGCGAATAAGTGTTCATAATGTTATTGGGAATTGATATTTTTATAACCATGCCATTTTTTCTCTGCAATTTGTTATTCTTGTTACATGATTTAAACTAATTAAGTATTCTAAATATGGGTAGTGACTAGTGACACGCAACTATGGTTTCGTGATTCAGGAAAATGGTTTTAAGTGATGTTATTGGGGGGATTGATCAGCAAACAACTAGCAGAAGTTCGTTACTTATTTGAGATTCTTTTGATGTATTTTCCACAATATCTTGTAATGGTTTGGTACGATAACGAAGCAGCTCATGCAATGTTTTATTTGATAACATTGTTTTGTTATGTACTTTTCTTGTTGTTTTCTATGCATGTATGAAACTTGTGCCTTTTTGAATTTAAGTTGTAAAACTTGATTATAGTAAATAAATCTGGGAATACCACCTTTTTGACCACCGTTAGGAAATCAATTTGAAACGGCGTTTCATACTTGACCAAATTAACCAACTAACTTTTAATTTGGTTGTAATGGTCTAAATCGTTCATAAAGATCAAATTAACCAACCAACTTCTGTCAATATATTCCTTCCATGACAATTTCTTGGTCCGATATTGACAGAAGTTGGTTGGTTAATTTGGTCATTATGAAACGGCGAGTACGACATTGCAACCAAATTAAAAGTTGGTTGGTTAATTTAATCGTTATGAAACATCGTTGGTTAAATTGGATTTTCCCAATTTGTACGGTGGTCAAAAAGGTGGTATTTCTTCTGGAAAATTCATCTAATAAATCAGCAGAAATTTGTATGGAATCCAATCTGGTATAGTACTTCTTTTTTTCTTTTTCCTTTGCACTTCTGAGTTTCCACTTAGCTGGATCGCTGTTGAATAGATTACTGTAATCTGTTTGTTTCCCATTCGACTGCCAATCGTGGAAAGACTGTATCCCCCTTCCCCCTTGTTCTATTTTTTTATATCCCAAAGTCCCTTCTTCGAAAATTAAGCTCAAACTTCGGATGGTAGTTTGACTTTAAACCTCATTTATCAAAGAACAACTTAGGACATTTTGTGGCATCAAGTTATGATGACTATTTAAACGGCTATTAGGTATCCGCAGTAATCTGGTTTACTCCTCTGTTTTTGAACAGTAAACCTAAAGGTTGGAACCCCTTCATCCCTTTTGAAAGTCCCCTTTTTATTTATAGGTTCCCTACTTGGGGAGTCCCTTTTCGCTGATCTTTTATGTCCCATTTGTGGAGAGACAATTTCAAAACATTAGCTTAAATACTCGGTATTCTAGCTTTAACCCTTGTTTTGTAGAGTTTGTTATATTTCATTTTCAAGGGCAATCATGAGTTACTTCGAATGTTTGAATTTAAAAATATGGACTCTTCAAATGGGACTTATAGTAGTTATTCCCACTATGTTTACACTTGATTGTTTGCTTTATTTATTCAGAAAGCATGACCTGTTGGATAGAATTAAACTCCGTTTTCTTTGTACATCAACAGACATCTCATGGAGAGCAGGCTTTTGATGTTTCTGGAATCTTAGCATATAAGATAAATGATCTTCGAAAGCAGATTCAAGCAGAAAGAGCTATAACAATTAAAGTAAGTTGATTGCATATTTTGATGGTCAACCCTTGACTTGTCTTAAATGTTGGTATAATTTGTTACAGATATAGTCTTGAATGTTTCTTTATTTCATTGATCGTTGTGATTTTTGATTTTATATGGGCAGTTTAGCATCTGCAAACTATTTGTAAGGTCTTCTGCCATGCTTATGGGGAAGGTTAAATTCTGAAGGGTTCTTGATACTCATGCCCATGTTCTTTTATATTTAGAGGGTTTGATGTATAATTTGAGAAGATTGTATTAAAATTTTGTACAATGTTGTGTCTATGTAGCTCAACTTTTGGATCCAAATCTCATAGAAACTTGAAATAGTTAAAGTTTGTTTCTTCCCTTTGATATTTTGTTATGATCTATAATTGTGGAGCAATTCATTTACTGCCTTGTAGATTCGTATCTTGATGGGCATTAATGCAAATGCGTTAGTATGTTGTTCCCGAAGTCATATGCACTAATGCAAGTAATCTCCCTTATTTTTGGAACAGGAAAAAATTGAGATGAACAGAAAGAAGTTAGAAAGTAATTTTTCTCAGCTTGTGTCATCAGCAGCAGAAACTGATGTTTCACCGATGGGGAGCAGTGGCGTAGGAATGCTATCTTCAAGAATTGAAAATCCTCTTGGTGAAGCTTATATTCCAATAAGTGCGAAGCTTATGTTCGAGGATCAGGAGATGGAGATCATGACATTATTCAAGAAGTTTATATTCCAATAAGTGTGAAGCTTGAATATGTTGATACCACCTTGGACTTTTTTGAGAAGGTAAACAACATAAAGTTTCTTATACTAGAGTGGTGAATAAAGATTTTCTGCAATCAGAAATTTTTTGGGATCTATTCCAATTGTGCCTCCCTTTTTCCGTCCTATTTAGGATTTCATTGAACCATTTATCAAATAGTGCTGACTATAAACTATTATACTCAGTTGCAACTCAAATAATTGGGCTTCGCTTGGTTTGGTTTTAGTGTAATTATAGATTGAAGAGATGAAGTAAGGTTTATAGTGTATTGTCTATGTTGCTGGTTAGTCAAAATTCAGCTAATCAAATTATAACACCTTGTTAAGATTTAAATGGAGCATAATTAGTTTTAGTCATTTGGTTTATGTCCATATATACCAGCAAGTTTATGTTTTGAATATATGATTAATTGACTTTGCTCCTAGAGAATACTACACATTGCTCCGATTGTTTACTAATGTCTTGTATATTCCCCTATACAGTGTAAACCGCTTGAAGTTGAATTGAATTGTTGGAACCTAGATATATGTTTCGCATGTTTGATATTACCGTGGTTGTTGATATTTTTTATGGTGTCATTAGCTTAATGTTCACGTATAAAATGCTATTTTTGTTTTGTTTTCAAGAACGTTTTTGTTGAGTATATTAGTAAATTAAGTGAATCTGATAGGCAATATCACTTGTTAAATCCTTTAATTCTTGTTAATTTATGGTTCTATTATTTGAAGAATTTATTTGCTGACACGGTTCTTAGCTTTATAATGTAGGCACGGATCAACTCTCAAATGGATGAAGTCTTGAGCTTGCTATTTCTACGAAGGACACTTTTTTGTTTTTGAACAATTGTTGATACAAATTTGTAGTCTACTTTCTTGGAATCATTTGATTTTGAATATTTTCTTATGCTATTGATATGGATAAGTGTTATATATATGTTTCCTTGTATTACTTAGTTTGACTTAAATTTTATGTAAGACAATATATATTCATATCTATCAAATGCAACAGTTTACTTTATGATAATTTGTATGGTGATGCTTAGATTGATTACTATAAGCAAATGGTGGGCGTAGTATTATTCTTATTGTAGTTGTTTAAATTGGAAAAAAAATGAATGGAGGGTGACCAAAGCAAGCCTACTGTATTTGGAGGGCAAAAGCAAAACCATGCCAAATAGTTTTTGGGAAGGCAAAAAATCGTATACAAAATCATGCCAAACGTATTTGGGAGGGCAGAAAAAACCGTGCCAATACTTTTTGGGATAGGGAATTACAAACCGTCCCAAATACACGCTAAATAGATTCTAGATTATGTGTCAAGGTTGCGTTAAGCAACTCTTATATTTTATGAGCAGTGGGTGTAGCAGGTTCTTGCTGCAGTCTTTGTTGTTATGTAATCTCTCACTTGCAGCAGGGCAATTCTACACTCAAGAGAGCAGCAAAGATTACCTTACTCTTGGAAGACTCCTACAGTTGTTGGAGTCAATCTCTGCTCACCAATTAACTGGCTTTCTGTTTTTTTCAGAGTTCTTGATTTAATTTACATTAGTAATGAACTAGATTCCTTGTTGGGCTTATAGGTTCTTACTTCAGAAAAATCTACAATCAAGTGTAAAAAACTTTTTTTTTTCATTTATGACTGCTTTTATCATGGAAAGTTTGGCGTAGTTTACGGGAGAGGGAGATGACATTTGATTAAAGTGATCATTTTTCCTTTTCCAATAGTACTTTGATCCCAGCATGCTCCCAATCAATAGAAGATCTCACGTGGCATTTCGAAAGCATCAGTTGTCGGCTTCTCAAGGTTAGATTTTACAGTCCACTTATCTACTTTCTCAAATTACATGACCCACTTAGCCTACTTTTGTGAATGTCCAAGAGTTGTGATTCATATATTTCTATAGCATGTATTAAGATTATATACAAGGCCAGAAGGAGTATTAAGATTAAAATGATCCACATCTATTGGTGGAAGTGTTAATATTTGTGCAACTAAACCCTCCTTTTGTAGTAGTTTGGTTTCATTCTTGTGAAATAAGACTTAACTTCAAATTATTTTTCAGGCTCTTCATTATCTCAACGCCGAGAATCTGGTCATTCCTTCCACCCTGAGATGGTCAGAAACTGGCTAGAGAGATATGACTCTAGTCTCCTCCCTATCAAACTTCAACCAAACCTAATACTCAGGCCAAGCAACATGGAAAAAAGGGTGGCCAAAGCTGTGTAGAAATTAGCAGAAATGATAAAGAAGAATAGCCGAATATCACATGAACCTAATACTCAGGGGAGCCATAGCACCTTGTCAGCCCAGAATAGAGCAGCTTCATGATGGGTGGGGGTACTTGGATGAGAACTTCGAGTACTGTGTGAAGATCATTTGCTGGCAGGACAGTTAGTTGACTCCTTTTCAGATATGGTATCGAGCAAGAGGCCAAGGAATGGTTTCTGTACTAAGCTGTGGCATTGATTTAATTTGACGACTGCTATTATTGATATAGAATAGTTGGAAAATTTCCTATGGCGACCCATTAATGTCTCGAGTGTGAGTAAAAATGTTTTTGAGGTTTGGATGATGATAATTATGTTGAAAATTGTTGTAAAATTTGTAAATCAAAAGAGATTTGTAGAGAGAATTCATTTATTAGGGAAAGAGAGCTGTGTTAAAGATTTAAAATGACGTTGCATAGGTTGTTTTTTCAATGTAAATACTTGATTTTCCATATTAGGCGAGTATTCAAGTAATGTGGTGGTGCTTTAAATACCAAGCAACCCTAAAACACTAAACTATTACTGCCACCCTTCTCCTCTCCCTCTCTCTCTGCCTGCACTAGTTTAGAACTGTTGCAAATCTATAGTAAACACTAAACTATTTTGGAATGGTGAACACTAAACTAGTCACTGCGTCCAGCATCAGTTGAAGCCATTCTCCATCTCTCCGTTTGTATGAAAGAGTCCTACGATTTTGTTATATTAGATTTTTTTTCCTTTTTTTTTGCGTTCTCCACGATGTCTTTTTATAAATATTTATGTGCCTTGAACGGGCGAAAATCGCAACGGGCAAGAATACCCGGTCGTTCACAAGTAATATAGTGCGTAAGCACAAGTATCGATCCCACAGAGACAATTATGGCGTATATTTTCCTAATTACTAAAATTATGGATTTAATGACTTTATCTAAACAATCGATTTTAGCGATGCAATTAAAACTAAAGCAATTAAAATAAACAGGAAATAAAAATTATTAACTACGCGCGATTGATGACGAGTTTTCTCAAGGATGAAAATGTTAGGATTGTAATTTCACTCCAATTATCCACATGCTCAATTTATCTACTCTCTCAATTTTCTATAATTTATCTAGGGTAGTCGAGAACACAAATTTAGTCGCTACGGACTCTCGCATCTTATAGCAACCCTAAGTTACACATCTACCTACGGGCTCTCACATCTTATAGATAAATGTGTAAATTGCAATAAGAATAAGTTCTCTAACATGACTATCGGATTTTGTGCTATATCTCTATGCTACAAAATACCAACAATTAAATTGCTAGGTCCGAAAAGTAGTGGTAGCTCTCGCGGATCCAAAACAATTCTAAAATCATCTAACTATTGATCAAATATTTAGAAGCATTAAACACAACAAATTAATAACCCTAAAATAAATTAAAGTGCTATTGAGAGAGAGAAAAATATTAGAGCATGCTTTAAAATTAGAGATTCATCACAATCCTAACAATAAATATTTAGCTCATAATGAAAAAGGAATTACACATCAATACTCCAAGAAAATAATTCATGATGGTATTAAAAATAAAGAGTGAGTGATACAATACTTTAATGGAGATTGGAAGGATAATCCCTTTGCATTCCTTGAAATAATCTAGCCTTTAAAGATGATGAACAAAACTAAGAAGAGAAAAAAAATCCTTCTTCCTTCTTCCTTGTTTTTTGCTCCAGCCGTGTATGTTTCTCCAAAAACTTGGTGAATAATCTGGATTGCCTGATCAAAATGGAGGGAAGAAAGGAGGTTGTAGGCTGTTAGGGGGTAAAACTGGAAGAACAATGGAGTTATAAGGGCAAAAATGGGAGAGAAAGAGAGGCTGGGTCGCGGCTGGCTGAAGGGTCGACCAAGAAGATTTCGCGGGTGAGCCCAGGACTCAAATGGGTTAAATGGGCGAAGGATGAGAGAGAGAATGGGCCAGGACGCGGGCATGTGGGGCGAATTGGGCCGGGTGGACTTGGCTCCGCTTAAGCTGCACGCGGGTCGCTGGTAGTGGAGGGAGCGACGTGGCAGCTTCTGGAATCGACAACGCGAAGATTACTGAGAATCTGGAATTAGCGCCGGCCTCCCCTGCAAATATAAAATTTACTCCGGTGCCTCTGAACTTCAGAATGTTTGCGCCGCTTTCCAGCCTCATCCAGACTTTTCAATTAGGTCCTCAGTTAGCTTTTTCAGCCTCCGTTAGTTCTTCTAGCTCTTCTTTTAACGTCCGTTAGCACCCGTTAGCCCTTTTCTTCTATCAATTCAGTCCTTTTCTTTACAAATGCTCAACGGAAAGCTAACGGACCTTGATTCATTGACTTCAAACTTCAAGAATTGATTTGAATCTTCCCAATTTGCTATGAATTAATCCTTTAAAGCTTGAATTCATGCCCAAGTACCTTAAACACAATAAAATCACAATAAATACAATTCTTTGGGCAAAATAAATACGAAAATCATATAAATTGGGAATAAAACATGGGGAAAAATATATAAAAATATGAACTCATCATGCCTTAGATCCCATTTACCATTGTTGGTTCCTTTTACAACTTGTACATTTATCTCACTAGACTTCTTTAGTTAAGTCAGATCGCATGCCATATTTGGATGTTGAACAATGATCATTTTTATTTTTAAAGTCAAAATGTACTGGTTTTCAAGCTAGCAGATTCAATAGCGTCATTTTATGCAGATTCTTTTCCTTTTTAAAAGGCTAGTGGTACTATGTAAATGATCTTTCATAAAGCCATTTGATTGCAAGTAATAAGACCCTTCACCCTAACATAACACGATATATGCAGGATGTTTGCTACATCACTGTGTTGACGCACATTGCATGACCCAATTTCTTAGATCTTAATACATGAGATAAACAGGTTATGATTGATATTTCTCCAAACTCTTTCGATAAAATTATAAAAGACGTGGCTTGTATTTTTCAGCCATGGGGATATTTTCTCTGTTTAGTGATCTTGATGGAAGTACCATCAATACCAAACTGGATGCCAAACGAATCCCTTAGGTTCTTACTTTTACTAGTTAGTGAAAGTTCTTAAAGCAGGTACCATTAATACCAAACTGGATGCCAATTGCCAAACGGATGATCCCTTAAGTGATTGAGACTAAGGTCTAGTTGACTTGAGTTTATTTTCCTTAATGACGGGCGCGAAGGGCATGACAATTGACTTTTACTTTCCTTTTTTCTTTTCCAATAGTGTCTTTAGTTCTAGCATGCCCCTAATCAATCTGATGCATGCCAAGGATATCTGGGAATCACTCAACGTTGCTAATTGCGGAATCACTCTATGCAACCAAGCCAATTGTGTGTTATGGAGGAATCACTCACTCCCAAAGCAAGAACACATGCAAGATATATTTTAATTCACTCAAATATGTGTTTTCCCTTCACATATAGCGGTATAAATAGACTAGAATGGAACATCCATCTATGATCTATTCATTAAGCAAAGATACATGAATCATGAACCTAGTGAATAAATAAATTGAGAAATATGAAACTTTAGGGGTTGTATAATCAAATACATAGACCTTATCCAAAACTAAGTAGATAATCTAAATTTGTATCATTATTCAAACATGATTTTCAGTTTTGTCTTGGAATCTGTATTATTCTCCGCATCTTGAAAAGAACTCATCCTCGTGTTCGAGCGTAGATGGTTTGAGTGAGGAATCAAAAACTTTCAATTTTACTAGAATGAAATGTTTTGCTAACTTTGAACTTGATAGCTTTTGTACCAAGATCTATCCAATTGGTCCATCAAGTTGATACAAAATATTCAATAATTAACTTTTGAATGAATCAAAAAAGAGAAGAACAAGTTAAATTTCACCAAAATGGAGAACGGAAGAACGGGAGAGGTGATGTATATGTAGATGGTAATAAAGGGTCTGTTTCTCAAAACTGAAAATTAAACTATGATAATTGATATCTAAAAATATAGAGCTGAAAACATCAAGCTACTACTGAATTTGAAGTACTAAAAAATCACTTGAACGGATCATAAAATTAAATATTGAATTCAAGTATTGTATTTCATAATGACAAGTCATTTTTATCCGAATAAAATCAAACACTCAACTTTGCGCTTAATAATTCTATTTGAACTGTTTCATGGACCGTCGTGTAATTAAATAAAAATGTATGAAAACTTGGTATGGCCATCACAATTGGTACAACCATATCATGTTTCTATTATACTTTTTTTTTATTTGCTAGCAAAATACCTAAAAAAATAATTAAATTGTGTATGAAAACTTTGTCATAGGATTGTTGAAAAAATGTACATGGTGCTTTACATCTTTGAATGAGATTATCTAGCGGCACAAAAAATTATGTAGAAGTTATTTAGTGACTAGGAAACAACGTGTATCCAAAAGGGGAAACTCTCCCCTTGAGAGCCCCCACACCCTAGCCCCATGAGAATGTGAGAAGAAAAATCACGGTAACTCAGCGATTAAGTAGCTAGGAGGACCCGTGCCTAGTATCTACAAGAAGTCACCCCCACAAGAGGATGAAACCCCCACACTGCAGTTGCTAGGACTCGATCATTGGTCTTGTATCCAAATCTACTAGCTCTTAACCAACTGAGTTAAGCCCGTGAGGGCTGACTAAAAACAACGTACAAAATGAAAATAAAAGGGAGGAGGTGTCCTAGCATTAGTATAACTAGATTTCGTTCCCGTACCAATAAAGACAACATCATAAAAACGAAGGAAAAACACATTTTATTGGCTGTAAAATTTTGTAATTCATTTAAAAAGATTATAATTAAGCATTCAAAAACATCTCTCTCTCTCACACGCATAAACCCAACACCTGTTAATTGAAATAAACTTAAAACTGAAAATCTCAAACAAAAATTATAAAATAAATTAAATTAGACAGAGTGAACTAACAAAAACTATTCGAAATCGAAATCACAAGGATTTCAGACCAATAAGGGAAAGTTAGCACAAATTTTTTAAAAGAAAGAAATTTAAAATACCAATATTTAAAATTACAAAAATTAATTACAAAACTTACAAACAATTTTTTCTAAAAAAACTAAATCTAGGCTGGACAAAAATTAAATTAAGATTTCAGTTGATTACGATAACAATCATTTAAGAAACTACAAACTAAATAAAATAATAACTATTGTACATGTGCTTGCGGAAATTGAGATTTAATTCTGACAAGAAGTTATGTTTGATAAAAATGAATTCTGATCAATAATTAACTTTTCAGAAAGACTCAACTAAATTATACTGTAATATAGATGATAGTGGTAATGACGGAAATTATGGAGGTACTTGTGGGATGGAGGGCTACGGTTAGGGGTGTAAATCGAAACCACCGAACCACGAAACCAAACCAAACCAATCGGTTTGGTTGAAGACGGTTCGGTTTCGGTTTCAAGAATTGGAAAACTACGTGGTTCGGTTCGGTTCGGTTCACGGTTTTTGGTATCGAACCGAACCAAACCAAACCACCATATATATTTTTATTTATTTATTATATAATACATATTATATTACATTTATTAACGATTTTGAACCTTTGATTTATTCATAATACACTACGAAAAAACTCGGTATTGCCATGGACATATTTCCTTGGCAATTTATACTAATTCCTTGGTAAACATATTTTACCGTGGAAAAAGTTTCCTTGGCAAACTTCCGAAATTTCCTTGGCATTTGCTCCCTTGGTAACGTTGCCGAGGAATTGTAATTCCTTGGTAAATTGCCTAGGAAATTTACAAGGAATTTGTCCTTGGTAATTTCAGATCTATTACTCAAAAAATGAACATGTTTTCCTTGGGAATATTTTTCCGACGAAATTACCTACGAATTTTTTTCCTTGGTATAAATAAAAATTATTATATATATATTTTAATTTCCTTGCTAAATTTCCTTGGTAATATTTATTTTACCAATGAATATTTCCTTACTAAAATTCCTTGGCATCTATTTACTATATATAATATATTTATATTTTCATGATTTCCAAGAAACTTTCCTTGGTAATATTCCTTGCTAAATTAGACTATTAAATAATATTCCTCAACAAAATTCCTAGGTAAAATGATGGTATATTTATTAATAACTACAAATACTATTTGTACCTGAATAGATATTCAAAATCTTAATAAACATTAAAAAAATATCTTTAACATATATTCATTTGAAACAATATCAAACACCCACTTGTTCATTCAAAACAATATCTAAGTATCCACATTTGTCAAGAATCTCAACGATAAAAAAAGAACTTGATACAAAGATCTTGAATCTAATATCAGTTTGGTAAACAATTTTAACCCAAATTTTGAATCAAAACTCACAATGAACTAGGTGAAAATAGGATCAAGGAATGTGAATGATGTCGCCTGTTGAATGAGGAGTCTGAGGAGAGGCTTGGTTCTGATTTTGCATGGATGACAATACTACTCTAAAAGCTTTTTGCCAGGCAGGCATTTTTAATATTTGAATAGCCTCTTTCGTCGTGGCGTCTGCTAAAAGTTGTGATGATGTACAATTGCAATTCTTTGTTGATGATGAGGAACCACTACTATTGGATGTGATTACCGGAATGGAGTTGCCAAACCCGTAGAGACGATCCTTTCTCCCGGTATTACGCCCAACCTTCTTAACTGCATCTCTCCAAAGAGACCCAAAAAACTTTGAGGCGTGGTCATGTTGGGTTGTAGCTTCTTCTTCAGCCATAACAAGTTAAATTTTCATAACATAACATTGCATAATTTATGGTAGCAATAAAAGAGAAAGAGAAGGACACCTTTCTCAACTGAGTGTAGCCAAATGTAACAATGAACCTGAAATAATAGGATAATTGATGAGAGCGCCCAACTTGCGATAGTTCTTTCTGATAAGTTTTACTTCTGATATGTTAACAATCCACAAAATGAAGCAAGTAGATATTAAACGTTTTGCACCTGTCTGCACCAAGTATGAGCTTTGCACTTAAATTTGTTAAAATCTGTCAATCCAACAATGGGAAGATATTCCTTAATGCCAGAGCTGCACAATATGGACATTGGAATTAAAAGCTGGCTCTTTGAAATTAATACCACTGCTACCGCAGTAAAACAGGTTATCACCTAAAAAAGATAATAATTACCTGTCAT
Source organism: Codonopsis lanceolata (assembly GCA_013146195.2). Lineage (NCBI taxonomy): Eukaryota > Viridiplantae > Streptophyta > Magnoliopsida > Asterales > Campanulaceae > Codonopsis > Codonopsis lanceolata. The sequence continues at coordinate 69,983,935 of CM028382.1, read as the reverse complement.
TAACAACTAGCTGCTCAGCTCGTCTCACGACATTCAACACGAGAGGTTTACCTTCCTGTCATGTCATAAACTACATTAGGCTATATATATATATATATATATATATAGAGAGAGAGAGAGAGAGAGAGAGAATAACGAATGATATATTCATTTGTGTATTAATTCCATTTGGACTGTCAGAATTGGACAAAAATGGCTGGGTCATGGATTAAATAAAGTTAAAGAATCAGAGATCAAGCATTTATCTGACAATAGCTCACTTATAAGCCAAATATCCCAATTCCGTGAAGCTGGCATGGAAACTGATCACTGGTACAAAGTCTTACTAAAAATATGGATGCAAGACAGGAATGCCAACTTTGCTGAGGGAGAGGAATCTATCTTATCTAAGTATATTGCAGAGCCAGCCCTGCCCCAAGAACTAAAAGACTCATTTTATAGGTTCCAGAAGCTTGTAGAAGAATATTTTTCCATTGAGACAGCTTCAACTCTTCACCTTTTGCCCGACTTCAGCTCTGTGTCTGAATCTGCCTCCATCCCAGAGATTATCGCCCAAGTAAATGCCATAAAGAAGCGTCTGTTTCGATATGGATTGACAAATTGTGAGGTGAGCCCTCGAACATGTCATAAGCTTGTTTTACAAGCTACTGATCAAATTATCAACTGGTTTTCTGGCATAGTTAATCGGTGGCTCAGATGGTATCATTTCTTCAACAACTTTAGTGAAGTAAAACTCATTATCTCTCATCAAGTTAGGATGTCTTGCATCCGCACACTGGCAGTGAAATACAGAATACATGAAGTTGAGATTGAGAAACGCATTCCTCTCAAAGCTCAGCAGACTCCCGTCAACCCAAGATATAGAATACGAGATGGAAAATGAAACACTAGATTCTCAAAATTCTGTTTATGATGAGGGCCTTTTCTATGGGATTTATTATAGTGGTTTGTGCTTTCTATCTCAAGTCGTGCTTTCATGTTGTCCTTTGGATTCAAAGGTTGATAATGGTGTCGAGTTGGACTATTTCCCATGATAATTGTCAAGAGAGATGGAATATGCAAGAGATTAAGAAACTAGCAGAGAGAGGGAGGAAAGGGAGGTGAATGAAGACGCTAATCAAATGACCACATTCAAGAGAACTTTGTTCGATAAAGTTGTATAGAGGAGCCATGTGCCTTGAGAAAACCCAATCGACTGCGAAAGAGTCTGAGGAGCATCGGCTGACCACTAGGCTTGAAAATACATAAAAATTACAAATATTATTCGGAATCTTCACACGACCGTTGCTTGTAGTTGAGAAAGAGTCATCAAAATGTTGTTTTTATACACAGATTTAGAAGATAATCATAATATCCCCCACATTCCATGCTATAAATATTATTCTCATGATTCATGATTCATGAATCATAATTAGAGTTTCAATCAAGACTAAGTGAATGATTATGTTTGTTATGTTTACCCCTTATGTATATCCTTCTCGACAATCTCTTCAAGTTCAAAACTAACCTCTCTTTTTCTTTTCTTTTTTGGATATAAACCAAAGAAGAAAGAGAGACTATTTTTTGGGGACATAGAGAATATATTACTCTGTTCAAATAGAAGCACAAAAACATGTATTCACTACTAGAAACCGCTTGTTGCAGGGCACAAGTCAAACACTCGCTTATGTGATTCCCAAATAATTGTTGATACTAGGCTACTAGCTATGTGATTCCGTCCGGCATATCACAATTCGTGATGGGAGCATTGTGATTCCGTCCGGCATATTACAATTTTCAGTAATGGTGTGTGTTGTTTGGTGGGTGGGTGGGCCATGATTTTTTTTGTGCTGTTTATTGCTGAACAGAGGGTGAGTCATATTGTATATGCAAATTAGATTCAAGACTAGGCAGGTAGGTTAGAAGACAAGCCTAATCTTGTTGTCCTTATTATAGTGGTTTGTTACTAAATATCTCCCAATGATAATATCAAATTTTATATTCAAACTTTTTAAAATAGGATACAAACCCTCAAAGCACAAAAATATGAGCCCACATGTTTCCCTCGCATGCCCAAATTAGCCATGACCGATCAAAGATGTAAAACCCTAACTAAATCTCAAACAAAATTGAAATCCTAACTTTAGTGTTGAAGAATTAGAAAAACATTGAGGTCAATTTCATGAGATTTTCATAAACCTAACAAGGGAAACATAGGGCAGTAAATCCTTTCTATTGTAACATGAATATCGACAATCAAGAAAGGAGCAAAACCGAGAGAGAGCAAAAGAGAACGGAGAGAGGGAGAGAGAGTTACCAAATTGCGCAGAGGGACAGAGGGAGAGATGAACTGTCATCGAAGGAGCAGCCGGCGGTTGTATTTCCTCCACAAAGAGAACGGATAGAGGGAGAGAGAGTTACCAGATTGTTTTAGACTTTTAGGAAAGAAATAGCTAAGTCTTTAATTTCCTCTACAAACAAAAAAGGAAATAGCTATCATTATTAATAATTTTTTACATAAATTAATTACTATTGTTTTTAAGATGCACTCCTATTATCTTACAATTAAATTAATAAATTAAGGCCAATGATTAATACAACACGTGTTAAATACTTAATACAATATTTTTTGTTGTAAATATACTATATTGCCCTTAACAAAAAAAATTAGGCATTGGAACTGATTTGGAAGTAGTCCTAAACAAAAAAAAAAGGCATTAGGACTGGTTTGGTAACAGTTCTAAACAAAAAAAAAGGCATTGAGACTGGTTTGGGAGCAGTCCTAAACAAAAAAAAAAGGCATTAGGACTGGTTTTGGAGCAATCTTAAACAAAAATAAAGGCAATAGGACTGGTTTGGGAGCAGTCCTAAACAAAGAAAAAATTTAGGCATTAGGACTGGTTTGGAAGCAATCCTAAACAAAAAAAAATTAATTTTTTTTCATTTACTCATAAAATGGCAAAGGGCAATTTGGTCTACTTTTTCTAAAAAGTGTTGTATTAAGTATTTCATAAGTGTTGTATTAAGTATCAATGTAAATTAAACTTCTTTTCCTTATTACTATAACGGCCCATTAATATAATCATTTAAATTTTCAAAATTACAATTGATCAAATAATATTATGCCAATATGTGTTATAGCAAATGTGATGATAAAGTTAAAATAGTACGAAGCTGATAAGCATATTTAAATTCAACTCTGAAAGTGAAACATCTCAAAATAGTATGGTTGACTCTTTGCTCGGAATGGAGGGTAATTGGTAAAGCAAAATTTTTCTTCCCAGCAGAGCTCCGGGCCTCTAATCATGGACACCCCGGCCCCCTAATTGACTAGCCAGACCGTCTTCTTTTTGCCTCATGTCGATATCGCCTTATGAAATCAGAGTTTGTATTTACTTAAGTGGAATACTAACTTATACAATTCAACAATCATTCAGATATATCTCCTTAGAATATGCACTTGTGTCATATTATGCTCTCATCTCATCAAGTATTGCACATCCTGTCAGGCATGCTGACATGAGACCAAGTTCGTATTTTTGTGGTCTTGTGCCAAAGTGAGGAAACGAGCTAACAATAGAAGTTTTGATGACTCGCTTAGATGATAATCTCATAAATGAGTGTTGGGAAAATGGCTTATATGTGTGTATGTGTCACCTACTATTTGAAATTTCATATTAGTACTCGAGCAAATATCTTCGAATGCCTACAAAAGAAGTACTTGTTTGATCTCCTTTAAATTGTGTGTATGGTGTCCACTACTTCTTCAAAATGACAACTTTTTAATCTTCCATTTTACCTTTATTATTTTACCATTGATTTAATTCACACTTTAATTGATGAATTCACTCTCACATGGGGAACCTTAGAAAATACACATTATCATAATATTTATAATATAGACATACAATTAATTTTCTTAATTTTTGTGTGTTTGATCAAACATGACACACTTTTAGAAACAAAGAGAGTAATTAATGGACTAAGAAATCATTGGTAATATACTAATAGAATTGTATACAAAACAAAATAATTGCTTATGTCTAAAACATTTCTAGTAAATTAAAATTAAAATAATAATTTATTTAACTGTAATAAGGAAATGGTAAGAGGCCACACTGTTTAACCCATATGCAAATGCATGCGACCTGGTGAACCGACCCTGCTTAATTTTTTTTGTTAATATTTTTATTATAAATTTTTTGAAACGGACTTGAGAATTTTATATGTATATCATAAATTATTAAAAATATACCATTTAAAAAAAAATACTTATACATAGATGAGTATTTTAATTTTTGTAATTATGATGGTGGTTAGATATGTAAATATTAACTAAGTAATTAAGATATATGTGTATATTTTTATATATTAGTTTTAAATATATCTAATATATAATAAATATATTGTTATAAAAATAAGTATTTTTCTATTGAGAAAAATTATAATAAATTTATATGTATGTGTGTATATATATATATATATATATATATATATATATATATATATATATATATATATATATATATATATATATATATATATATATATATTTAATAGATCACAAAATACCCCAAGGATTTCACCAAGGACTTCTTTCCTTGGTATTTATTCCTCTGTAATTTCCTTGGTGATTATGGTGAGAATTTTTCCCTCAAATTTTTTTCTTGGTTTTCATAATTGCCTAGGAATATATTCCTTGGTAATTTTGGAGGGAAATTTAGCGCCAAAAAACAAATTAGATCCACAAAATTTCTCAATGAAAATTATTCCTAGTAGTTTTAGATGAATTATTTCCTTGGTAGTTTCCTAGCTAAATACATTCCTTGGTAAATTCCTTGTAAATTCCCGTATGAATTATTTTCCTCACGAAATTCGTCGGTATTTCCCATGGAATTTAGGTTCCTTGGCCAAATCCTTGAAATTTCCCTACGAACATAACTCCTCTTTAAATTCCTTGGCAAATACCATGGAAAATATTTTCCTTGGTAAATTCCTCGACTTATTCGGTAATAGAATTCCTAGGTAATTTCTACGGAATTACCATGGAATTATATTTCCTTGGTAAATTGTCCTTGGTAATACCGAGTTTTTTCGTAGTGATATACATATATATATATAGACGGACACTAAACCAAACAAAATCTTGATTATTAGAGAACTATTATTTCTTCCATTGTTTGTGTTTATTTTAGAATTTGTATTGTTTTATTTATGATAATTTGTTGTTAGTAGATTATTTCCTAATTTTGATGTTAATTCCAAATTAAAATATTATTTTTATTGTTATTTTTAATGTTGGTTAATTTCATTAAAAATAATTTATATAAACCACAAAACCGAACCAAACCAAACCAAACCGAGTGGTTCGGTTCGGTTCGGTTTGGTTCCAAGTCTTACTCGGTTCGGTTCGGTTTGAACCACTAGGAGGCGGTTTGGTTTGTGGTTTTGGCATAAACCAAACCAAACCGAACCACTTACACCCCTAGCTACGGTGGCCCAAACTGAAGAGGCTAGGTAAGACTCACAAAAAATTTGAAGTCGTAACCATTTCACTTTAAATTTTGATTATTTCTAAAAGATTCTAAATTTATTAAATGATGTAATATTGCATTATTAAAAACTTTTTAAAAAACTCACTTAAAATTTTCTGAAGTAAGCTCTTGATTTAGGTTAACGATAGGGTTGGCGATTGGGTGAGTTAATTCGGGTATGAGTTGGGTTGAAACAGATAACAGGTTGAAATAGGTCATGACCCGTTATAACCAAAAATTAACCGGATCAAAATGGGCGATGGGTTAGAATGGGTTGACCCACAAATTTTCATCAAAAAATTGATATTTATATAGCAAAAAAATAACCGGTCAAAATGGATAACGAGTTCAACCCGACCCAAAACGACCCGTTATTTTTTTTATCGAAATGGGTTACCCATTTCAACCCAAAAAAAAATAGCGAGCCAGATTGGATAGGGTAATTTTCAATTAAGGTTGGATGGGTTAGCGGATTTTTGGTTGTAATTGTCATGTCTAGTCATAGTTAATAGATACTGCAACGGTCCCAAAATAAGTGTTCTTTTCCATTTGTGAAAAAATTCTTTAAGCAAATTGTGTGACATCAACCATGATTGCATGTTATAGAATGATAGATTTAGTCAAAAATACCAAAAATTCCTACTAAAAAATCTCATATTCAAACGATCCCAAAAATACTTCTTGTATTCAAAAAGATAGATTCGTTGGTAGATAGATATATACTTTTAGATCGAGAACGACAAAAAGGAGCCCGGGCTTGGAAACTTAAAATAGAGGTGTATCGGGTTTATTGGTTAGTCAGATTACATCTTCAAAATGGGGATTTACAAAAATAGCCAAGTCAAAGATGACTTGGTCATTTGTAGTCTGACTTAAAAAAATATTCTTTTATGGTCTGGTTTATTGATAAAGCACTGATAAATCACGATTGGTTTATCGGTAAACCAGTAAAAATGCACTCCTTCAATATCCGAAATCGCTAGTTTATCAAGTAGTCAACAGATAAACCAGTTATCGACCAAGTGGTTTACACTAGTTTATTGATAAACCAGTGTAAACCACTTGGTCGACAAATTATTTATCAATAAACCAGTATAAATTACTTGGTCAACAACTGGTTTATCAGGTCGACCAGTGGTCGATCAAGTGATTTATAATCAAAGGTCATATATGTTCATCAATCGGGTCAAATGGTCATATTTGACTAATGTCACTCTTCTTTTACTCTTTTGTTGTTCAAAATCCTCCACCTAAACCCGTCAAGTATTTACCCATATATTTTAATGGGTTATGTTGGATCTGGTAAAATTCGGTCGGATTGGATGGGTTTTCAAGTCCTAACTCAGGATTGCCGCCACTGGTTACCAAACATACCCAAAACGAGACACTAGGCCATATGTAATGTGGGGAGGATCATCTGGGAGGCAGATATAGAAGCTATTAAGGATCGAAAAAGAAATAATTTAGAAATTGAACTTGGCAACGGTCTCCATAGTGTTCTACAGTATTTTTCTTCAATTTTTTGGTTTGTTTTAGGCTTTTAGAAATTTTCATTTTTTTAATTAGTCACTTAGAGTATCCCCATTGTTAAAATTCTTCTCACAACTTCTTAGCTGGGTCTCACCATCACCTACATATTTTTCTCTTCTTATCCACTTAAAAATATATCTTTCTATTATATACTCTTCTTAACATATTTTTAACTGGGTTCCACTGTCACCTCATTAATTTTACACTTCATTCTTATTTTTATATTTCTCAATAAATAAATGTATTCCACGTTATTTAATATATTTCCTATTTAAATATTATGTATAAATAATTAATTAATTAATTAAGATATAAATTAATTTTTAAAAAATAATTTTTTTAAAAAAATTATGTATAAATAATTAATTTCATGTTATTCAAACCGTTGGATAAAATTAGAAATCAAATGGGCAAACAAATGGTTGGATTTTTTTAAAAAAAATTGAAAAATCGGTTATTCAATGGTGGCAAACAACTGGGACCCACGTCTTCTTCCTCTTCACGCGATTGGCCAGTGCGTGTGGTGCATGTGCCTTAACAAAAGGAGCGGTGCACCACACCTTCCTCATTGCGACTGGGCTTCTTCATTGTTTGTAAAATTCTTCCTGGTGAATTTTTTTCTCTCTCTCTCTCCTGGTAAGAATAGATTGAAGAATACATCTCATTGTTGTTACTTGGTATTCTTAGCTAAGAAGAATGCTAAGAATACCAAATAACTAACAATGGTGATGCTCTTAGATTTTTTGTTTTGTTTTTATGGCCTGGTAGCTCGTGATTCGATTGGGTTCGGTTTAGATCGACCACAAACAAAACCATCTCCATCGATTCCAAATATTTTCAAACCGAATCGAGTTGAAGCGTATGAAGCTTGGAATCGAGCATAACCGAATCACTTGATTTAGTTTGGTTTGGTTTGTGTAAGGGTAAAATAGGTCATGCCTATTTTAAATTCTTGTTTCCCCTTTCATGGTAAAATTCATATTTGGCAAGTTTTGGTAATTTTGGAATCTACATCTTTAATTAAATTTTGGTAGCATTATATTTGGAAACAAAGTCTTATTATGAATCCTATTTCAACCGGTATTTAGTCTTCTTTATTATATGGTAATAAAATCTATGGATATAGTAAGTAGATTTTATTTCCTTTCTCTAATCCTTGTCCTTGTAGAAGCCGGATTGTTTCTTGTGTGTAGGAGATCTCAACGCTATATAAAGAGGAGCTTGGACACGGCTGAAATACACATTTAAGAGAGAAAAACTTAAGGCAAAAGTTGTGAGCAGAAGATTCAGAAGCAGTCTCTCATTCCAGACGTGCAGCAGTTTGATTGTAGCTTCTGATGTTATAACATTGGAAGCTACATTGAGTTCTGGATTGATGTTTATCTTCCTGTTAAGTTTTAGGAAGTTGATTTGTTTCTTCCCACGTTTAGCATACTTGTTTTCTGTGGGGTTTTGTTCTCTCCAAGACGTGTTGTCTTGAAAGAGTCTTTTGTTTTGTGATTTCACAATATCTTTTGTAAAACGATTAATCTTTCTAGTGAAATCTTTGTGGCCTTGAGGCTAGGTCTACAAGCATAGTCTTGTAGATCGTTTTTGGTAAACTTTTGTGTTCTGTTTATTGTTTTATTGATTCGTCTTCCACTGTATTGTTTATTTTAACCATTGTGACTTCCATTGTAGCTACATCGGCAGCTACATTGGAAACTATGATTTTTCTTGAGAATCCTAGCTATTGTGTTCTTTCAATTGGTATTGGATCCTTCTCTTGATATCACTAAGAGTTGATTCTGGTCATAGTCGTGATGGATTCTCAATATGAGAATGTCGTTCGTCCTCCTACTTTGACTAATGCAAACTATTCTATTTGGAAAGTCAAGATGCGTATCTTCATCAAATCTATTGATGAAAGAGCGTGGTTTGTTGTTCTAAATGGATGGAGTCCTCCTAAAACTACAAATTCTGATGGTGATGTCAAGATCACCAAAGAATCTGAATGGTCTAATGAAGATAGGAATAATGCGTCGTTTAATTCTAAAGCCTTGTCTGCCATATACAAAGCTTTAGATGCTAACACCTTTAGGGTGATTGCCAACTATGAGTCTGCTAAAGATGTTTGGGAGGCCCTTCAGAGCTTGTGTGAAGGACCTGCCAGTGTTCGTGCCTCTAAGCTAAGATTGCTCACCACACAATTTGAAAATACTAGAATGAATGATTCAGAAGATATTATGTCATATTATGGTAGACTTCTTGGCATGTCCATCTCTGCTCTTGTTTTAGGTGATCCCATCACAAATGAACGTCTTGTTAGCAAGATGATGCGAACTCTGTCTGAAAGGTTTAATGTCAAAATATGTGCTATAGAGGAAGCACATGATATTGACAAAATGAGTTTTGAACGATTGGCTGTTATCCTTCAAAACTTTGAATTGAACCTAAATGATCAAATCAAACAAAAAGGCAAAGGGGCATCATCTTCTACTCCTATTGTGAAAAACATTGCTATGCATGTTCCTATTGATATCTCTTCCGACTTGCTTGATATTCAAAGAGATATTGATGAGTCTGATTTTGGAGAAGAATCTATAGCTCTTTTGACTACTAAATTTATAAATTTTTTGAAAACTAAGAGTCAAAATAGAACTCCATCTTCAAGCTCCAAAAACAATTTCAAACCCGATTCTGGTAAATTTGCTCCCAAGGAAAATTCTTTTCAAACACCAGAAAAACCTTTCACAAATCCTTTTGCTTCAAAAACTTCTTACAATGGAAAGAACATTGATTCCATTCAATGTAGAGAGTGTCAAGGGTATGGTCATTATATAAACTAATGTGCAAATACTCTAAGGAAGAAAGGTTTAAACTTTTCAGCAACTTTGAGGATAGTGATGGAGAAGATCCAGGTGATCTTATCACTCTCACTGATGTATATGATTCTGAAACAAACTGTGCAGGCCCTCTGTCCAATGTGACTTCTAATGTAGCTACATCAGAAGATGCAGTGGACAAAAACAGGGAAGATCACTACTGTTTTAATTCCTCAGTGACAGAAGATGGTGGAGAGTCAGAGTCTGACCTGCTGGAAGGTTACAAAGAATTATACAAAGATTGGGAGAAGCGAGCTCACCAAGTTACATTGTTTGGAAAGGCAAATGATCTGCTGAAGAAGGCCAATGAAGAACAGAAGGATTGTATTATAAGGCTGGAAAGCTTGTTGAGTAAAAAAGATGTTGAGATCGAAGGCTTGAAAGAGCAGCTCACTCAAGCCAATGAAACCATGGCTAAATGGAACTCAAGTCAACAAAAAATGGATGAGATGCTCAATTCAGGTAAGTCTTCTAAGTCAGGTATTGGTTTTGTACCAAAGATATTTGTGAGAGAGGGTGAAGGTACATCTGAACCTAAACAGCCTACAAAAAATTTTCAGAACCCAAATTTCTTTGAGAAACCCAAATCAAGAAAGAAAAATTTTGTGTCATTTTTGCCATATGGCTGGTCATATTCAACCATTCTGCTTTCTGAAAAAGGCTATCTATGAGGAAGAAGTTAGGCAGGCCTTCTTGGTTAAAAATCAGATGCAGCATCGAATGTCACAACCAATGCAGCAGCATTGGAAGTCACATTCGAAGCTACATCAGAAATCAGATTCACAGAAACAGCAACCTAAAACTCTTAAACATATGTGGGTTCCCAAAGGCAGTAATAACAAAGGTAAATCCAAATACTGTGAACCATTTGACATATGTCCTGGTGCAAAATGGTCTGATGATGAAAAATGTAATGTAACCTTCACATCCTTGAAGTCACATATAGTTGGATCATGGTACTTTGATAGTGGTTGCTCTAGACATATGACAGGTTCTATTGAGAATTTGAAGGACTATATGAGTGTCAATGGTGGTTCTGTGACTTATGGAGGAGGTGCCAAAGGCAAGATAATTGGCAAAGGAACCTTGAATGTTGATGGTCTTCCAAATCTCACCAATGTCTATCATGTGGAAGGGCTTAAAACCAACTTGATCGGTATAAGTCAATTATGTGATGATGACCTTCAAGTAAGGTTCAATAAAAATTCTTGTGAAGTTTTTGATCAAACTAATAAGTGTCTTCTGACAGGTACCAGATCATCTGACAATTGTTATATGTTCAACAATAGCCAAATATGTCACAAAGCTAGTCTTAACATTACAGATCTTTGGCATCAAAAACTGGGACATATGAGTTTTCGTAAGCTCCATGAGCTTGTAAAACATGATGCAATGAAAGGATTGCCAAGCTTGGATAAGAACTACACAAAGGTATGTGGACCCTGTCAAAAAGGTAAGCAAATCAAGGCTTCGCACCTTCCTCATATCTCAGTGTTCCACATCTAGGTGCCTTGAGATGATTCACACAGATCTCATGGGTCCTATTGAGGTAGAAAGTCTAGGAAAGAAAAAATACACCTTTGTTTGTGTGGATGATTTTTCTAGATACACTTGGGTAATATTCTTGAGAGAAAAATCTGAAACTTTTGAGGCATTTAAAATCTGGTACACCCGTGTTATAAACTTGTATGATCTAAAGCTTATTAGAATTAGATCAGATCATGGCACGGAATATGAAAATTCCTCCTTTTATAGCTATTGTGCCTCAAATGCCATATCCCATGAATTTTCTGCTCCCAAAATTCCATAACAAAATGGAGTGGCGGAAAGAAAGAATAGGACACTTTAAGAGATGGCAAGTGTAATGTTGAGTTCTAAAAATTTGGCAAAAAGGTTTTGGGCTGAAGCTTTGAACACAGCATGTCACATTGGAAATATGGTCTTCTTGAGACCAGGTAGCACAATGACACCTTATGAAATCTTGCTAGGAAAGAAACCGACCTTAAAATATTTTCATGTGTTTGGGTGTGTGTGCTATCTTCTCAATGATAGAGATCATCTTTCTAAATTTGATTCTAAAAGTGACAAGTGTGTTTTCATGGGCTACTCAACTCAAGGTTCTAAAATTCGTTAGGTGGCCGCTAGGCGGTACACTAGAGCCTAGCGCCTAGGGGACTAGTCGGGGCGCAATCGGGGCCTAGGCGGAGCCTAGAATTAAGGCATAATTACCATTTTTTGATAATTTACATCAAAGATCAAACACATTGAATACAAATTTAATTTTGTTTATGTTTGTCATTTTATCAAACACTTGTCTATATTTGTAAATGAACAAAAATATACAAACCTACCATTAATCTCAATTCTCAACAAAAATATTACTCTAGTTCGCCCCTCATTACCTCCCTCTCTGCCTCACCATTACCACTCCCTCTTCCTTCTTCAGTTCGCCCCCTCTTCCTTATCCGGTCACCACATACCAAAAAATCAAAGCTACAAAAATAAATTAAGGTCGGCGAGTGGTCGATTAGGCGGCGACTAAGAAAGTCGCGGCGGTAGAGAGGGGCCTAGCGCCTAGGCGGGGTCTAGGTGGAGCTAGGCGGGGAGTTTTAGAACACTGACTCCACTAATAGTAGAGCTTATAGAGTCTTTAATCTTAGGACTAAAGCTATCATGGACTCTATGAATATTGTCTTTGATAATCTAACGGATCTTGGCCACAAAACCATTGAAGAAGATGTTTCAGGTATTCTTGATTTTGGAGATAACAGTTCAGAACCAGCATCTGAAACTAGTGAACCAGTAGCTGATCAGACAGAACCTGCATATCCAGGAAGTTCAGCCGATGTGGTTCAGAATGTGACACACAATGTAGTTCCGAATGTAGCTACATCAGAAGCTACATCGGAAGTCACATTGGACAGAAACTTGGCAGATGTTGGAACAGACTCAGAACAAGTAGAGAATCAGTCCAGTTTGACTAATCATGAGCATGATATTCCTAGCAAAATTCAGAAAGTGCATCCCATTTCACAAATCATAGGTAATGTTCAGGATAGGGTGTCAACAAAAAGAAAAGGTAAGGTGGATTATAGAAAACTTGCTTGCTTGTCTACTCTAGAATTTGTAGAAATCCATGCATCTTGTTTTGTATCTATCATTGAACCTAAAAATGTGCATGAAGCTCTAAAAGATGAGTGTTGGATAAATGTCATGCAAGAAGAACTTGATCAATTTGCTTAAAATGATGTTTGGTATCTTGTTCCTAGACCCACTTCTGTGAATGTTATTGGAACAAAATGGATTTTCAAAAACAAATCAAATGAAGTGGGAGAAATAATAAGAAACAAGCAAGACTTGTGGCTCAAGGGTATACACAGGTTGAGGGGGTGGATTTTGATGAAACCTTTGCTCCTGTTGCCCGCATTGAGTCCATACGTCTGCTTCTTGGCATTGCATGCTTTCTTGATATTACTCTTCAACAAATGGATGTTAAGAGTGCTTTTTAAATTGTATTCTAGAAGAAGAAGTCTTTGTGGAACAACCGAAAGGTTTTGAGGACCCCCATAAACCCAATCATGTTTTTAAGTTAAAAAAGGCTTTGTATGGTCTTAAACAAGCTCCTAGAACTTGGTATGGGAGACTTACAGACCATCTTTTAAAAAGTGAGTTTAGGAGGGCAGAGGTGGACAAAACTATTTTTATTCAGAAACAAGATAAACACATTTTGATAGCACAAATTTATGTTGATGACATTGTGTTTGGGTCCACCTCCAAGTCCTTGGAGAAAGAGTTTGTAAATTGCATGACTTCTACTTTTGAGATGAGTATGGTAAGGGAATTGACTTTTTTCTTAGGGATTCAGATAAAACAATTGCATGAAGGGATGTTCATATCTCAAGCCAAGTATGATCTTAACTTGGTGAAGAAATTCAATCTTAAGAATGGAAAACAGAAGAAAACCCCTATGGGTACATCCAATAAACTTAGCAAAGATGAAAAATCTGAAAGTGTTGACCATACATTGTATAGGAGTATGATAGGAAGTCTGTTGTATTTGACTGCCACCCATCCAGACATCATGTATAGTGTGTGCTTGTGTGCTAGGTATCAAGCAAACCCTAAAGTCTCTCACTTGAAAGCTGTCAAAAGAATAATAAGGTATGTTGGTGAGACTTGTGCTATGGGTTTGTGGTACACAAAACACACTAACACCAATCTTGTTGGTTTTAGTGATGCTGATTGGGCTGGTAGTGTTGATGATATGAGAAGTATTTCAGGTGGATGTTTCTATTTGGGAAACAAATTGATCTCCTGGTTTAGTAAAAAGCAAAATTGTGTTGCCCTCTCCACAACTGAATCTGAATACATTGCTGGTGGTAGTGGGTGTACACAACTTTTATGGATGAACCAAATGATCAAGGATTATGGCTTACACAGCAATGTATTAACCATGTATTTTGACAACACCAGTGCCATAAGTATAGCAAAAAAATCATGTTCAACACTCTAGAACTAAACATATTGATATAAGACACCATTTTATTAGAGACTTGGTTGAACAAGGTATCATTTGCATTGAACATGTGGGAACTGAAAATCAATTGGCTGATATATTCACTAAGAGTCTAGATTTTGAGAGATTTATAAATCTTAGAAAATCTCTCGGTATGTGTGTCATGTGACCCCTCACTTATTTAAAAAAAATGTTAGGTATCTTGCATTGTGTTTGTTTTAGGGGGGCACTCTAGTTTTATCCTTTATGTCTTAGTACCTTTATTTGTTGTTCTGGATTTTCATTCAACATTTGTTGTGATTTCTTTGTTCTAATTCTCCTCACTCTCTCCCTAATATATTATTGCAATTGAAAAATCTTAAGTCCACAAAGGAAAGAGCTACCTTTTGAAATTTTGGGGATGCAACAATTTATCAAGGTACTATGGAACTTAGGTTCTCATGGGTTGATCTTGAGAAAATTGACTCCCCTCAATAGAAAAAGTGTGAAAGCTACCTAACGGAAAAAAAACTACCTATGAACAAGGTTGTGGCAACTTTCTTTTGGGACTATGAATCATCGGATTTCATGGGTTGATCAAAAAGTAAAGTGGCTACCCTTGGTAAATAGTGTGAAAGGTTCCTAGTGGCATGTTTTGAATATGCTTGAAATAAAGTAAAGCTATTCTCCTAGGGAAATAAAGTACCTATGGTTTTTGTGTGAGTTAAGTGCTGATTTGGTGAACAAAAGATGAGATATTGTACATAAAATCACAACTTTGGCGAATGTATCTTCCAATGCAGCTACATTGGGAACTACATTCGGATGATCCTAGACATTTATCACATGTGTGTGATCGCATTGATTTTATGTTCTTGGCATTTGATAGGCGTATTTCTAGGTCATAATCGCTTTGATCATATCGCCCTATTGATATATCTTTTGTTTCTATCTCGATTAGTGCAATCTATATACCAATGTACTCCATGTTGCAATTTATGTGGTTGTCTGATCTGTGTGATGTTCATGAGCTCTTGATCCAAATTATGCTTACTGATTGTCAGTTTAGTGGTGTGACAATTTTGGTTAATTGAGTGTTGTGTTTGTTTAAAATCTTTGCTTAATTTCGAAAATTCATTGATTCAAAACTGAAATTGGTTGTTATTCCCTCACTCTTAACTCTCCACCTATTTCTCATGACAAAATCAGATTTTCTATCTCTCCCTTAAATGTGATTTGGTCAATATTTGATTTATCATCAAAATTCAAAATTTGGTTAGTTGTTTTATCTAGTCCCTTCCTATTCCCTTATCATTAGTGTCTAACGGCTAATTGCAATTAGTGGGCAAGCTATTAGTGTTGTTTTCAGCAATAGGAACTTAACACCATCGAAACATCACTCATTCTTCAATTCCATAAAAGTGTGTCAAGATTGTCTTCTCCGAAATCCCTCTTCTTCTCTTTCTGATTCTCTCATAAAAAATCCCATGGCTTCCTCATCCTCATCTGCATCTAAGAATTTTGAGCAAAATCCCTCAGTTGATGTAGCTTCCAATGAAGCTACATCGACCCCAATCTCTTCTCTAGAAAATCCCGAATCGCAATGGTGGTTGCCCAGCCTCTCCCGAAACCCCTTCCTGTTATTCTTCCAGAGAGAAGGGGAATGCCATCGACGTTGACAATCCTGTTGACTTATCCGGTTGCCCCAAATTGGGAACCCTAGCTCTAGAAGATCAAAGCGGCTCAGTGGTATTCCATCTAATTACGAAAATCCAAGCAAGGAAGACATTGCAAGTGCAAAGAAACACAAGGTAGCTCCTAGCGAATTTAAAGAACATGTGCCCGTTAATAGTGATTCAGACGATGAAGATTTTGAAGCTGAAATAGGGCCTATTCGAGTTGCTCAACCTTTAGTTTCAATCTCTTCAACCTTTGTTCCAGCTGTCGAAGATGTGGCCGACGAACATTACCCGATTCCTTCACCTCGGGTTGTGTTCCAAATTGATTCTTCAACACATGTCAAGGAATCCTCAGATGATGCTTCTGGTTCTTCATCGGCTTCCAATGCCGATATTAGTTTTTCTGATGAACAACGCACTTTGGCTGATTTCCAAGTGCAAATGAAGTCTGCCTCTGCTCAAAGGTCTCCACAATCTTCACCACTTCCAGATAAAAATTTGGCTCAATCATCAAGCTCTTATGAGTTTGATGACAGTTCAGACAAAGATTTTGCAAGTAAAGAAGCTACCCCAGCTGCTAGTGATGAGAGCGAAGAGGCTCGTTCGCTTTACTAGAAATCGCGATCATCAACCGTCAATGTAGCTACATCCGTAGCTACAAAGGTTTCGCCTCTTTTTCTACTACTGTTGGTAAACCCTTCTCTGCAAAATTTCTTTCCAAGGCTGCTTCAATTAGATATAATACATCGAGAAAAATAGTTGATGAATGGGTTATTCCTTCTGATGAACTAACTGAGCAGAATTTGACTCAATTCTTCATAGATAGAGGTCTCTTAGGCACTCTTTCTTCTACCACACCATATTTTAGAGACCTAATCTATGAGTTTTATGCGAATCTTGAGAAGAGAATATCTTCTGTGTCTAACCCCAAGTTTGAGAAAGTCTTTGTTCGTGGCAAATGGTACATGTTTTCATCCTCCCACATCAATGAATTGTTCAATACTCCTGAAATTGGTCCTTTTTCCATGACATCTGTTCTGAATTTGTGTGCTCTTGACTCACTGGGGGGATTTTGCATAAATGTCCTGGGAAAGGATCTAACATTAGCACATCTCAACTGTCCTCTTTGTATGCCCTTATGCACAAAATCTGTTGTGCAAACTGGGCCCCCATACCAAACACAAACACATTGACAGAAGAACATGCAAAAGTGTTGTATCAAATAGGAACCAGCAAACCCTTTGATTTTGGGGATTTTGCCTTCAGGAAAATTATCTTTATTGCTGAATCAGAAGGTGATAAAAGGTCCCTTATTTTTCCTTCTTTGATCTACAAAGTTCTAGTTTCTCAAGGATATACTCCAGCTTGACAGAACAAGGCTTACTCCTGTTCTTGAGCCTCTTCATATTTCTCGCTAAACTCCCGAAGGGGACATAGTTGTTAATCCGCCTTATTGACCTATCCATATGCTCCTATCACGGCAGATCCCTCCTCTTGTGTTCCCGGGTCCATCACAATCTCAACCCTCTTTCTGCCCAACCTACTCCCCAATGTTACTAGCAATGCAGCTACATT
>CM028382.1:69919675-69966179 GCA_013146195.2 Codonopsis lanceolata | reverse complement strand
ACATTGAAATATGGTTCTTGAGACGGGGTAGCACAATGACACCTTATGAAATCTTGCTAGGAAAGAAGCCGACCTTAAAATATTTTCATGTGTTTGGGTGTGTGCTTGTGCTATCTTCAATGATAAATCATCTTCTAAATTTGATTCTAAAAGTGACAAGTGTGTTTTCATGGGCTTTCAACAGGGTTCTAAAATCGATTAGGTGGCCGCTGAGGTACACTAGAGCCTAGCGCCTAGGGACTAGTCGAGGCGCAATCGGAGCAGGAGCCTAGAATTAAAACATAATTACCATTTTTGATAATTTACATCAAAGATCAAACACATTGAATACAAATTTAATTTTTTTTATGTTTGTCATTTTATCAAACACTTGTCTATATTTGTAAAATGAACAAAAATATACAAACCTACCATTAATCTCAATTCTCAACAAAAATATTACTCTAGTTCGCCCCTCATTACCTCCCTCTCTGCCTCACCATTACCACTCCCTCTTCCTTCTTCAGTTCGCCCCCTCTTCCTTATCCGGTCACCACATACCAAAAATCAAAGCTACAAAAATAAATTAAGGTCGGAGTGGTCGATTAGGCGACTAAGAGAAAGCGCGGTAGAGAGGGGCCTAGCGCCTAGGCGGGGTCTAGGTGGAGCTAGGCGGGGAGTTTTAGAACACTGACTCCACTAATAGTAGAGCTTATAGAGTCTTTAATCTTAGGACTAAAGCTATCATGGACTCTATGAATATTGTCTTTGATAATCTAACGGATCTTGGCCACAAAACCATTGAAGAAGATGTTTCAGGTATTCTTGATTTTGGAGATATGATTCGGAACCGGCATACGAAACTAGTGAACCATTAGGCGTCGACGGAGAACACGCATATCCGGGAAGTTCGGTAGATGTGGTTCGAGAATGTGACACCTGATGTAGTTCGAATGTAGCTACATCGAAGCTACATCGGAAGTCACATTGGACAGAAACTTGGCAGATGTTGGAACAGACTCAGAACAAGTAGAGAATCAGTCCAGTTTGACTAATCATGAGCATGATATTCCTAGCAAAATTCAGAAAGTGCATCCCATTTCATAAATCATAGGTAATGTTCAGGATAGGGTGTCAACAAAAAGAAAAGGTAAGGTGGATTATAGAAAACTTGCTTGCTTGTCTACTCTAGAATTTGTAGAAATCCATGCATCTTGTTTTGTATCTATCATTGAACCTAAAAATGTGCATGAAGCTCTAAAAGATGAGTGTTGGATAAATGTCATGCAAGAAGAACTTGATCAATTTGCTTAAAATGATGTTTGGTATCTTGTTCCTAGACCCACTTCTGTGAATGTTATTGGAACAAAATGGATTTTCAAAAACAAATCAAATGAAGTGGGAGAAATAATAAGAAACAAGCAAGACTTGTGGCTCAAGGGTATACAGGTTGAGGGGTGGATTTTGATGAAACCTTTGCTCTGTTGCGCGTGAGTCCATACGTGCGCTTCTTGGCATTGCATGCTTTCTTGATATTACTCTTCAACAAATGGATGTTAAGAGTGCTTTTTTAAATTGTATTCTAGAAGAAGAAGTCTTTGTGGAACAACCAAAAGGTTTTGAGGACCCCCATAAACCCAATCATGTTTTTAAGTTAAAAAAAGGCTTTGTATGGTCTTAAACAAGCTCCTAGAACTTGGTATGGGAGACTTGAGACCATCTTTTAAAAAGTGAGTTTAGGAGGAGGTGGACAAAACTATTTTTATTCAAAAACAAGATAAACACATTTTGATAGCACAAATTTATGTTGATGACATTGTGTTTGGGTCCACCTCCAAGTCCTTGGAGAAAGAGTTTGTAAATTGCATGACTTCTACTTTTGAGATGAGTATGGTAAGGGAATTGACTTTTTTCTTAGGGATTCAGATAAAACAATTGCATGAAGGGATGTTCATATCTCAAGCCAAGTATGATCTTAACTTGGTGAAGAAATTCAATCTTAAGAATGGAAAACAGAAGAAAACCCCTATGGGTACATCCAATAAACTTAGCAAAGATGAAAAATAAAGTGTTGACCATACATTGTATAGGAGCATGATAGGAAGTGTTGTATTTGACGCCACCCATCCGGACATCATGTATAGTGTGTGCTTGTGTGCTAGGTATCAAGCAAACCTAAAGTCTCTCACTTGAAAATTTGTCAAAGAATAATAAGGTATGTTGGTGAGACTTGTGCTATGGGTTTGTGGTACACAAAACACACTAACACCAATCTTGTTGGTTTTAGTGATGCTGATTGGGTTGGTAGTGTTGATGATATGAGAAGTATTTCAGGTGGATGTTTCTATTTGGGAAACAAATTGATCTCCTGGTTTAGTAAAAAGCAAAATTGTGTTGCCCTCTCCACAACTGAATCTGAATACATTGCTGGTGGTAGTGGGTGTACACAACTTTTATGGATGAACCAAATGATCAAGGATTATGGCTTACACAGCAATGTATTAACCATGTATTTTGACAACACCAGTGCCATAAGTATAGCAAAAAAATCATGTTCAACACTCTAGAACTAAACATATTGATATAAGACACCATTTTATTAGAGACTTGGTTGAACAAGGTATCATTTGCATTGAACATGTGAGGCGAAAATCAATTGGCTGATATATTCACTAAGAGTCTAGATTTTGAGAGATTTATAAATCTTAGAAAATCTCTCGGTATGTGTGTCATGTGACCCCTCACTTATTTAAAAAAAATGTTAGGTATCTTGCATTGTGTTTGTTTTAGGGGGGCACTCTAGTTTTATCCTTTATGTCTTAGTACCTTTGTTTGCTGTTCTGGATTTTCATTCAACATTTGTTGTGATTTCTTTGTTCTAATTCTCCTCACTCTCTCCCTAATATATTATTGCAATTGAAAAATCTTAAGTCCACAAAGGAAAGAGCTACCTTTTGAAATTTTGGGGATGCAGCAATTTATCAAGGTACTATGGAACTTAGGTTCTCATGGGTTGATCTTGAGAAAATTGACTCCCCTCAATAGAAAAAGTGTGAAAGCTACCTAACGGAAAAGAGATACCTATGAACAAGGTTGTGGCAACTTTCTTTTGGGACTATGAATCATCGGATTTCATGGGTTGATCAAAAAGTAAAGTGGCTACCCTTGGTAAATAGTGTGAAAGGTTCCTAGTGGCATGTTTTGAATATGCTTGAAATAAAGTAAAGCTATTCTCCTAGGGAAATAAAGTACATATGGTTTTTGTGGGAGTTAAGTGCTGATTTGGTGAACAAAAGATGAGATATTGTACATAAAATCACAACTTTGGCGAATGTATCTTCCAATGCAGCTACATTGGGAACTACATTCGGATGATCCAGACATTTATCACATGTGTGTGACTGCATTGATTTTATGTTCTTGGCATTTGATAGGCGTAAGGTCATAATCAGTTTTGATCATATCAGCCTATTGATATATCTTTTGTTTCTATCTCAGATTAGTGCAATCTATATACCAATGTACTCCATGTTGCAATTTATGTGGTTGTCTGATCTGTGTGATGTTCATGAGCTCTTGATCCAGATTATGCTTACTGATTGTCAGTTTAGTGGTGTGACAATTTTGGTTAATTAAGTGTTGTGTTTGTTTAAAATCTTTGCTTAATTTCGAAAATTCATTGATTCAAAACTGAAATTGGTTGTTATTCCCTCACTCTTAACTCTCCACCTATTTCTCATGACAAAATCAGATTTTCTATCTCTCCCTTAAATGTGATTTGGTCAATATTTGATTTATCATCAAAATTCAAAATTTGGTTAGTTGTTTTATCTAGTCCCTTCCTATTCCCTTATCATTAGTGTCTAACGGCTAATTGCAATTAGTGGCAGCTATTAGTGTTGTTTTCAGGCAATAGGAACTTAACACCATCAGAAACATCACTCATTCTTCAATTCCATAAAAGTGTGCTGCTGAAGATTGTCTTCTCCGAAATCCCTCTTCTTCTCTTTCTGATTCTCTCATCAAAAATCCCATCGCTTCCTCATCCTCATCTGCATCTAAGAATTTTGAGCAGAATCCCTCAGTTGATGTAGCTTCCAATGAAGCTACATCGACCCCAATCTCTTCTCTAGAAAATCCCGAATCTGCAATGGTGGTTACCCAGCCTCTCCCGAAACCCCTTTCTGTTATTCTTCCAGGAGAGAAGGGGAATGCCATCGACGTTGACAATCCTGTTGACTTATTCGGGTTGCCCCAAATTGGGAACCCTAGCTCTAGAAGATCAAAGCGACTCAGTGGTATTCCATCTAATTACGAAAATCCAAGCAAGGAAGACATTGCAAGTGCAAAGAAACACAAGGTAGCTCCTAGCGAATTTAAAGAACATGTGCCCATTAATAGTGATTCAGACGATGAAGATTTTGAAGCTGAAATAGGGCCTATTCCAGTTGCTCAACCTTTAGTTTCAATCTCTTCAACCTTTGTTCCAGCTGTCGAAGATGTGGCCGACGAAGATTACCCGATTCCTTCACCTCGGGTTGTGTTCCAAATTGATTCTTCAACACATGTCAAGGAATCCTCAGATGATGCTTCTGGTTCTTCATCGGCTTTCAATGCCGATATTAGTTTTTCTGATGAACAACGCACTTTGGCTGATTTCCAAGTGCAAATGAAGTCTGCCTCTGCTCAAAGGTCTCCACAATCTTCACCACTTCCAGATAAAAATTTGGCTCAATCATCAAGCTCTTATGAGTTTGATGACAGTTCAGACAAAGATTTTGCAAGTAAAGAAGCTACCCCAGCTGCTAGTGATGAGAGCGAAGAGGCTCCTGTTCGTTTTACTAGAAATCGCGCATCAACTGTCAATGTAGCTACATCCAGAGCTACAAAGGTTTCTGCCTCTTTTTCTACTACTGTTGGTAAACCCTTCTCTGCAAAATTTCTTTCCAAGGCTGCTTCAATTAGATATAATACATCGAGAAAAATAGTTGATGAATGGGTTATTCCTTCTGATGAACTAACTGAGCAGAATTTGACTCAATTCTTCATAGATAGAGGTCTCTTAGGCACTCTTTCTTCTACCACACCATATTTTAGAGATATAATCTATGAGTTTTATGTGAATCTTGAGAAGAGAATATCTTCTGTGTCTAACCCCAAGTTTGAGAAAGTCTTTGTTCGTGGCAAATGGTACACGTTTTCATCCTCCCACATCAATGAATTGTTCAATACTCCTGAAATTGGTCCTTTTTCCATCACATCTGTTCTGAATTTGTGTGCTCTTGACTCACTGGGGGGATTTTGCATAAATGGCCTGGGAAGGGATCTAACATTAGCACATCTCAACTGTCCTCTCTGTATGCCCTTATGCACAAAATCTGTTGTGCAAACTGGGCCCCCATACCAAACACAAACACATTGACAGAAGAACATGCAAAAGTGTTGTATCAAATAGGAACCAGCAAACCCTTTGATTTTGGGGATTTTGCCTTCAAGAAAATTACCTTTATTGCTGAATCAGAAGGTGATAAAAGGTCCCTTATTTTTCCTTCCTTGATCTACAAAGTTCTAGTTTCTCAAGGATATACTCCAGCTGCAGGAACAAGGCTTACTCCTGTTCTTGAGCCTCTTCATATTTCTGCTAAACTCCTGAAAGGGGACATAGTTGTTAATCTGCCCTTATTCTATCCATATGCTCCGATCACGGCAGATCCCTCCTCTTGTGTTCCTGGTCCATCACAATCTCAACCCTCTTTCTAACCTACTCCCAATGTTACTAGCAATGCAGCTACATCAGCTGCCTCATCTCTGCCTATCTCTGCTGAACCTTCTTCCCCTATATATGTTGCATTCATTACTGAACAGCTGAATATGGTCAATTCACAATTGGCCATCCTATCTTCTCAAACATCTTTCCTCCAGTCCTTGGCAGCTCAGTATTCCTCTTGGCTAGCTTTACATTCTGGCAAAATAGGGGGTGATGATAGTCCAAGTGTTCATGTTTCAAGTGATCCTACTGCTACTACTGCTGTTCCTGAGGTTGCTGTTGATGACTCTGAATCTGAACATGATGTTGCTGTGGAAACAGTTGTTGTGGGAACAACAAGTGAACAAGATTGAAGATGAAACAATATTTTATGTTGGTCTGTAATAAGTCTCTTAAACTGCATTCTGCTTGGTTGGTTATGTAGCTTTCTAAACTGATTGATGGAATTCTTAACAGTTTTGATTATCCAAAATTATTTATGTATGGTACATATGTTCAGGGGGTGTTTTTGGATTTTTATCTCTAACAAATGCAGGTTGAAGTATGTGCTGATAATGGCAACACTTGTCATTGTATTTGACCAGAAATGCTCAACAAAGGGGGTGATTGTAAGGGTAAAATAGGTCATGCCTATTTTAATTCTTGTTTCCCCTTAATTTCATGGTAAAATTCATCTTGGCAAGTTTTGGTAATTTTGGAATCTACATCTTTAATTAGATTTTGGTAGCATTATATTTGGAAACAAAGTCTTGTTATGAATCCTTTTTCAACCGGGTATTTAGTCTTCTTTATTATATGGTAATAAAATCTATGGATATAGTAAGTAGATTTTATTTCCTTTCTCTAATCATTGTCCTTGTAGAAGCCGAATTGTTTCTTGTGTGTAGGAGATCTCAATGCTATATAAAGAGGAGCTTGGACAAGCCTGAAATACACAGAGTTTAGGAGAGAAAAACCTAAGGAAAAAGCTGTGAGCAGAAGATTCAGAAGCAGTCTCTCATTCCAGACGTGCAGCAGTTTGATTGTAGCTTCTGATGTTATAACATTGGAAGCTACATTGAGTTTTGGATTGCTGTTTATCTTCCTGTTAAGTTTTAGGAAGTTGATTTGTTTCTTCCCACGTTTAGTATACTTGTTTTCTGTGGGGTTTTGTTCTCTTCAAGACGTGTTGTCTTGCAAGAGTCTTTTGTTTTGTGATTTCACAATATCTTTTGTAAAACGATTAATTTTTCTAGTGAAATCTTTGTGGCCTTATGACTAGGTCTACAAGCATAGTCTTGTAGATCGTTTTTGGTAAACTTTTGTGTTCTGTTTATTGTTTTATTGATTCGTCTTCCGCTGTATTGTTTTATTTTAACCATTGTGACTTCCATTGTAGCTACATTGGTAGCTACATTAGAAACTACTTTGATTTTTCATGAAAATCCTAGCTATTGTGTTCTTTCAGTTTGGTTAGGTTTTATGGTTTCAAATAAAAACAAATCTACTTATACAACATTAAAAGTAACAAATTAAAATGTAATAATATTGAGGCATCAAAGACAGATATGATAAGTTCAACTCTACCAGCATAAGATAAGAACATCACACTCCAACTAGATTTCCTCTTTGTTATTTTTGTCGATGACAGTTTTACAATGTTTAAGTCCAAGTTGATTGGATAGGAGTGGGATGGAACTTCCTATTAGAGAACATTTATTTGTTCTTTTATTTTAGAGAGAGACAATTTCCATTATGATTTTTACTTATCCACTACATTTTTAATTATTGCATTAAATAATAATATGCTTGGACAAAAGTACGCCTTAAGTACTACTCATTTTAAGTTGACAAATCAAGTCACTTTCCTATTACCTTATACATTTTTTTTCAAACATCAATAAACAACATAATTATTCTATATTTATTTTTATATTTAAATTATCAACAAATAAGGTACTTATTTCTTTTTTTCGTAATAAATATGCTTAGTCAATTTTTCTAATCACCCATGTCTCATATTTCATTATCATAAAAATAATACAATTAATGCATTTTCTATCGAAATTTTAGAAAAAAGGAATATTTTATTATCAAACTAAAATAATTTAATATAGTTAAAAAATATTATTTTAATTCGATAATAATAATATGGTAGGTATTAATTTGAATATTGGTTTCAATCAACTCAAGAATTAAAATTTTGAATCAATTTTAAAGGTAGGCAAAAGATTTAAAATTCTACGATACAATTTCATACTATGATTTTACTATTGGATCAAATTTTAACAATTACATCATTTAAATTTCACTTTTTGTTTTTTTCCCATAACCAAAGAACACATATTTATTCAAAGTTTGGTAGATGAAAAATGTTCATATGATATTTTTTTATTATACATTATAACTCTAGTCATAAGAATAATTAATAAAACCATTAAAAAGGTAAAAAAAAAAATTAAAATAACTATGTTTTTCATTGATGTTTGACTAAAAAATAATGTTAAAAGCCAATTAGAAAAGTAATTTGATTAGTCAATTTAAAACATGCAAGTACATAAGGGGCAATTTTGTCCAAACATGTATTTATTTAATGAAATAGTTAAAGATGTAGTGGATAAAAAAACTGTATTGGAAATAACATCTCTCTTATTTTATTGTAAGTATTATTTTGTGTTAATTACCATATATAGTTCTTTTTCTTATACAATTCTTTCCCTAGTTATACTCCTTCCATGAATAGGTTTCTTGTAGTCCTACTTCTAGTGGAACCATAATTGTAAACCCTAATTGTAACCTTATATAAATTGGTGATTCAATCAATGGAAAGGCTATACCGTTATTCATAATTATTGTGAGTTTCTTCATGGTATCAGAGCTTTGCTCCTAAACCCTCTCGAACGTGTGCCGCTTGTCCGCCACCGCCATCCATTGACCGCTGTCGCCGCCCTCACAAGCTTGCTAACATGGTTGCCAACCATGCCCTCACAATTCAAAACCTCGTTGATCCCACCCCAAACCTTCCAACTCATAATTATCTCCCACCACAACATCACCAAACACACCTTCACCAACTACATCACTTGGAAACTTCAAGTTAAGGCAACTCTTATCGGCTATGACCTTTAAAGCTTGTAGATGGCTCACACCCATGTCTGACTCCGATCATCCTCTTGAAGGATGCTCAAACATCCAAGGATGTTCCAACACCCAACCCCAAATATCAACCCTGGATCCGGCAAGACATGCTTCTATTTGGAGCTCTTGTCGGTTTCCACTCCGCTCGTGTCTCTCTAATCCAGCAGGCTGCCACCATTCGGGTAGCATAGGAAATCCTAGCCCATACGTATTCCCGCCCAACTCGCGACCATATCAAGCATATTAAGGATCACCTCAAATGAGCCTCCAAAGGTACTGAGACGATCTCCGAATTCACGCAGTCGGTCAAAGGTCGTTATGTTGAACTCGCTGCTCTTGGAAAATCACTCAACCACAAGGATTCCATTGAGATCATCCTCGGGGGTTTTTATTATGACTTCTGCCACATTGTTGATGTGGTCGAAGGCTGGGACACTCATATCTCGTTTGATGAGCTTCTTAAAAAACTAATTAACCATGAACTGGCATTAAAGCAGTCCTAGCCCGCATCCTTCTCGCACCCTTCCTCGGCCAATTCTGCTGCCCCCAGGCATAACAGCTTGCTTGCTTGGCCACCATCCTTGCAAGCTCGGTAAGTGCCCTCGCAACAACGACAACCCTCCTCGCTGATCTCGACTTCGGCTCCTGAGCAACAACGTCCATATCTTGGCAAATGTCAAGGATGTTGTCAACAAGGGCTCATTGTTGCTCGATGCCCAAACTTTCGATTAGTCATCACTACTCCCTGCCTGTTGCTCTCAACTCGAAAACGGGCTTCAATTGGCAACCATAGGCACATTTAGCAACCACCGCGGACACAAGGACACCAAGCTGGCTGCTTGACGGTTGTGCCTCTCACCATGTCACTAGGGACCTCGACAACCTCTCTCTACACTCAACTTACACGACCTCAAACGACATGGTCATCGGTGATGGTACAATATTAACTATCTGCAAAACTGGTTATTCTTCCCTTAACACACCATCACACACCTTTACATTACAAAATGTCTTGTTTGTTCCAAGCATGAAACATAAGCTCATCTTCATATCTCAATTTCACATCTGCAATAACACATCCATTGAGTTCTTACCATCTTCTTTTCATGTGAAGGATCTACTGACAGGGAGCATACTGCTGACCGGACAGTCTAAGGATGGTGTGTATGAATGGTTGACCGCAGCCCCCTCTTCTCGCCCATCTACCTGTGTAGGCTCCAAAGTCTCTCACCAAGATTGACATCTTCGGCTTTGTCATCCATCTGAACCCGTCCAACGTCACATTCTATTTAGCCTAGGTTTAGCAATCGACACTGCTCGTGACAAACATCTCCACTATAATGATTGCTTATCTAATAAAAGTCATAAACTTCATTTTCATCAAAATATTATTGTGTCTAATTCCCCGCTTCAAACCATTTACACAAATGTTTGGACCTCTCCTCTTCACTCTATTGATGGCTTCAAATAGTATGTGATCTTTGCTGATCACTACACATACTACTATGGATCTATCCATTCAGACAAAAGTCTAAAATCACCACCATCTTTCCCCGTTTTAAACCCTTGGTCGAAAACTATTTCAAAACGACCATTTCACTCTTTACTTGGACAATGGTGGCGAATACGTTGGACTTGCCCGTGACATTGGCTTGGCCGCCCACCTTCCGCTAACGACATCTCCCATCTCACATCGCCCCCCTCACAGTCCTGAACACAATGGGTTCTCAGAACGTCATCATCGTTACATTGTTGAGACCGGCCTCTCACTCCTGTCTAAGACATCTCTTCCACTGCCCTTCTGGTCGTTTTCATTTTAAACAACGACATATCTCATAAATCGGCTAACCACACCAACTTTGAAACAACTCTCACCCGATCAGAAACAATTTAGGTCTCATCTTAACTACTCCAAAGTTTGTGCCTTTGATTACCTTTGCTACCCTTGTCTCCACCCATACACTATCCACAAACTCGCTACTCGCCTCACTCCATGTGTCTTTCTCAGTTAGCCGCTCACCCAGAGTGCCTATGTTTGCTATGATTCGAGCACAACCAAGCTATTCATTTCGTGTCATGTTCGGTTTGTTGAGTTTAGTTTTCCTTTGGCCAAAATTGACACCCACCTTGCATGCCCTGATGACTGCACTTGAGCCACTTTGTTACCTCTACATGATATTATATCGGCTTCATACACATCATTCGCTACCTGCACCAGTGTCTCCCCGCTAGTTGCTCCTCGCATGGATTAGACTTTGGTAGACCTCGGCTCCCCCATACACCACCCTCCCCCAACCAATCCTCTGCCCGCTACCATCCATATACCTACTGATCAATCCTACTCGGCACCTTGGAACTTGATTGAGGATAGCTCTATTCGCGTTGCTAGCTCTTCCTCGACACCATGTCCCTTGCCCGAGGATAAATATATATAATTCTATATATATATATATATATATATATATATATATATATATATATATATATATATATATATATATATATATATATATATATATATATAATGATTAAATCAAAGGTTCAAAATAGTTAATAAATGTAATATAATATATATTATATAATAAATAAATAAAAATGTATAGGTTAGTTTGGTTCGATACCAAAAATCGTGAACCGAATCGAACCGAACCGCGTGGTTTTCTAATTTTTGAAACCGAAATCGAACCATCTTCGACCAAAACCGAACCAAACCGACTGATTTGGTTTGGTTTGGTTCGGTTCCGTGGTTTGGTGGTTCCAATCTACACCCCTACCCCAAATCTCTCCTTTCTCTCTAAAATACACTCAAATATTCACTATCAAAAAAATTAACCAAATAACTTCCCACAAATCACCATTGTGACTCCTCATTCAATCTCTCTCTTGAACCACTCCACTCTCTCTCTCATTCTCTTGGTCGGAAACCTATTAATACTCGTTCGACAACTTGTTCTTGGTTGTCATCATCAATTCATCATCGTCAGTGTCCAATAACTGAGACTCAAGGTGGAAAATTGAGATGGGGAATGTGTACGGGGCTCAAAATTAAAGAAGATTTAGTGTTTAGAATGGAGAGAAAACAGGTGGGTCGCATGCCTGACCCGAAGTAAGGAAGGATTTGGAATGGGGGCTAGCCGGCTAGGTAAGAGCGTCCACAGTGGACACTTTTATAGGCACTCCAAAACTCATTTTAGAGTTTTTTAACACAATTGAAGCTCACAATGGACACCCAATTGAACTCCCTATCGCTATCTCTCTCTCAACCATCATCCTCCCTCTTTTCTCTCTCTTCCAACCGTCCATCTCCATAGTTCTCTCCCTTCTTTCTCCCAACCGTCTTCTTCTTCTTCTTTCTCCTCACACCATTCCACTCAACAACAATCTCATTTTTTTCTCTCCTTGTCTTCGCCATTCTTCTATCTACCCACGGGCACCTGGAGAAGAAATTTTTGGTATCTACACCAAATTTCGGTCGATTTCTCTTCATTCCACAATTTTTAGGTAATTTCAATCTCCATTTCTTCACTTTCTAGGATTTTGAAAAATTTGTCTTGAAGAATATGTGCCGCAACTCTCCGTCACAGGTAAGCTTTCTCTTTCTTTGGGTGTATTAATTTAATTAAAATCTTTAGGGATAAAATCTTTCTCTTAGTTTTTCTTCATATGCTTACTGTAATTGGTTCTTTTTTGGTTTCTTTTTTGATATCGATTCTTCACTTTGAAACCAAGATATGTTTAATTCTTTTGAATTTGTTGTTAATTGGGTGCATTTGTTACTATGCTGTTTGATTGCTTTTTATTTTCACTAATTTGCAAATGTGTGTATGTGGGATGGTTGTCCAATCCATTCAATTAAATTCAAATGCGATCTTGATCAACCTGATGTAGTTGACTATGTGTGTATGTGTGAGGTGTTTTTTTTTCAGATTTGTTTTTGGGTTTAAAATGTTTTGTATTCGGTTCAGATCTCAAGAACATGAGACATTTTTTCAGATTTCTTATATACATTCTGTATTATTTTGCATATTGTTGATTAGGAATTAGTATAGGGAGTTTCAACAGTTGTAAAGGCAGAGGTAGATGTTTTACAAATCATACAATTGTTTTGAGTAGATCTCAAGTTTTTGGTTGAATCTCGGTTTGAAGGTCAACTTAGTTAAATGTGTTTTGAAAGGGATTAAAATGGAGGATTAGGCGCTGCCCTCGTGAAGTGTTGTGTCTACTTATTTTTGGGTTTGCTCTAAAGTAATCCTTGGGTGTTTGATTTTTGGGACCTTGTGATTTGTAGTCTTCAAGCAATCAGGAAATAGTAGTTAAGGTAAGGTGTTTTAACAAAATAAAAATAGTGATGGTAAAGGGTAGAAAGTAGTCTAGAATGGAATGGGTGCAGTAACAGTTAAAAAAGGACAAGTCCCAATTATCAATTATCAATTTATCATCCATTGTAATTTGCATACCCCAAGTCCAACCAAGTTAATCTTACCTCACCAAGATCGCAGGAATCCAAAGGAAGCGACTGACCGACTAGAAACTACCACTTGTAGCTGCTGACTGTTGTGCTATTTATTGAATATTGATTGGATTTCAATTGATGGGGTAGACGGAGACGACGACGATGACGATTGATTAGTCATCGGCATGTCTTGGCGTGGCTAGTCAGTAGTCCCTCTCCAATCTCCAATCAGTCCGGCTTCACCAATGAGTAAATACCTTATTAACTTTAAATCTTCATCATCTCTTCCTTACCAGAGACATTAACCTCTCATCTCATTTCCGTGTTCCTAAATCTTAACTCTTAACTCCCCAAAACACATCCACATAGATAAATGTCACCAACCACACACACACACACACACACACACACACAAACTAGAAATTTAATCATGACACCGACACTCATTTGCGCCTACTTAGATTACCATTTGATTTCTTTTCCCTCAGTAGAATCACGTTTCATGTAATATCGATGGCCTTCTGCCAGAGAAGCTACATCCCGTGCTTCACCTGTATATATCAATCAATGTTTCAAACCAACAAAAACAAAGATAAATGTTATGTCTCCCTATCAACCATTTTTCCTTACGGGGGAGGGGGAGGTGGTGGTGGCCTTATCTAGTAGTAGCAGGATTCTCCATCTGTTGCTAAGAAAGATGAGCATGGATTACGGATTACCATTAGCTTCAAATCAAAGATGTTGTTGACATGTAACATATTGCATGACATCAAAACGTAAAAATAGAAAAAAGGAAAAGAATAGAACAAGTCAAATATATGTTTGTAGATGACTGAGTACAAGCAACAAACTTGCAGCAAAGAGGCCCTTCTATAAAGTACTATCCTTGTCAAGATTCAGCAGTTAAAGTAGGCGTACCAAATGCGTGATGGTAGCCGAATTTGTGCCGATTTTGTTATTACATGTAATCTCTGAGTGCCGTGAACACCATAATGGAACTGGAAAGGCTCCATGTTTTCATTTCTCCTTGGAGCATCTCCAAAAGGAGTAGAAATTCCCAAGTTCAAATCAAGATTGTGATCACTACCTGAATTTCATTGGTAGCAAGACTCATGTAACCACCCATTCAAGCTAAAAAATAAATTTAAGGAAACAACAGAAAAGAACACAAAATAGAAAGAAAAAAAATACCATTATGGGGCTTAGGAATCGTATCCCCTTCATAAGTACTGGGCTCAAACCTTAAAGTTGGTGACTGCTTCCCTTCCATTACATTTTATAGCTGCCTGATCGTAAGCCCTATTTCCAGAAAATAAAAAAGGAAAAGACTGTTGAATGATACCCTATTGAGGTTGAGATTGAGAATTCAGGGTAAAAAATTCAGTATCAAGGATGGAGAATGTAATTCACGATCATTAGGACACCTTGTTGCTTCTACTTCACTGTCGAATAGCCCAAGATATATATACCTGCACCGGAAGCATCATAATCTCCATGACGAAAATCAGGTTGTGAATCATTTCTTTCAAAATGGCATATTAGATTCGTTTTAGTTTATACCAACTGGTGGTTCAATATAACTTAGAACACATATAGCTCTAACCCTGACGGTGATGCAATCTGAAACATTATCTCAATAGCACAGTGATTATATATAATAGTTCCTCACTTTTTGCCAAGGAACTGCCCCATTCGAGCTTCCCATATGCCGCATTGCAATGTCACTCCTCCGTACTTTGAGCTTCCCCTTGAAAAACAAATTCCTCTTTGCTCAGATTCTTCATCTGCAATCACAAGTAAATTTATAAATGGAAATCAATTCAACAAAAAGAGAAATTAAATTAATTACAAAGAAACAACACAAGGTATAATCTGCCTAAAACAATCTCCTATTTAACATGTGTATGAACTGCTCGAGCCCCAACCTATTCGAGCAACAACACCCATACACAAGCTGCCCAAACAACTCACCAAAGCCACGCCTAATCTGCCCCAAGACAACCCACCCCTTTGATGAATAGATTGCCCAAAACTTCCTCTTTTAAGACATGCCAATCTGCCCTAAATTCCCTTGGCTGTAACTTCGAGAAATTGCAAATAGTCCACACGCCTATTGCAAAATATGTATTTTAATTAACTCCAAATCTCCTTTTCCCATCACATATGTGGGGTATAAATAGGCTAGAATGGAACATCCCTCCATTTACTAGGCTAGATACATGAATTGAGAAATATGAAAAATCACAAGTTGGAAAATCAACAGGAAGATGAAACAGAACTGTGAGCTGGCAGCTTGTATAACCTGTAATCAAATTTCATTTTCTCATACCTCAAAGCTCGAAACAACGAACCGTTTTTTCCCCCATAAACTAGACTTGTATATCTTTCCAACCCTATAGGGCACACTACCTAGTTCTCTCTCAATGAAAGCAGTTTTTCGTTTAAAGACAGACCATGTGTCGAAATTTCAGAAACTGCATTAAACTTGAACCTGATGGTAGCCTTGGCTTAACTCACCTAAACTAGATTGAATCAATTTAATGTAAAGAACAAAACTTGTTCTTCAAGAAGCGTTTTCTTCACACAAAAAAAAATGATCTGCTTTATTAATGAAGTAAAATTGCTCTTTTTCTTTGTTGTGTTGCTGCCCTGTTTTGGCCATGTTTTGGTTCTGTTTGGGTGTTGTTTTGGTGCAGTTTTTGGCTGCTGTTTGGGTGTTGTTTTGGTGCAATTTTGGTATAGTTTTGTTGCAGTTTTGGTGTAGTTTTAGTGCTGTTTTGCTGCTGCAGTTTGGGTGCTTTGTTGATTTTGTTGCTTTTAGTCTTTGTTTTGTTTGCGGTTTGGGTGCGATTTTCTTTGTTGTTTTGTGGGAGTTTTGTTGCGGTTTCGCATTAGTTCATCCATCAACTTACATGTTTTTGAATTGCACTTTAATTTATCTATTTTTGTTTATGTTTATGCTGATGTTTGTTCGTAGGCTCTTGGTGACTTGGTTCTCCATTGTGGTTGATGGCAAATGGAGACATTTTGTGTTGACGTTGTGGTTACTTTGAAGCCACTTTTGTTTGAAAACCAGACTATTGTCTAGTTCCAGTTTCTCTTTGTTTTTTTACGAAAAACTAAACCGAACCGAACCGAACGAGCTCACCCTTACTTAAAATGTGTCTATCTCCTCTATGTTTATCACGTTAAATGACAAAAGAAGTGTTGCATATTTTTAGGTCGATGTGCCCCCCACCCCTATAGTGGTTGTGGATGATGTTGATGTATTCCGCTAAAGAAACATTTGTAAGTATATTCAAACTTGATAGCTTATTGATTAGACTATACTCTAGCTAATTTGAGTTGAGCCATGTAGTTGAATTAGATATGGTTGAAAGATGAACCGTAGGGTGTTAGAATTATTAGCTACTAAGCCTTAGTTTAATTGAGTATTATGTCGTCACGATGACACGAGTAAATAATATATATTGTTTGCTTGTCTATAACCAGTTATGGCTCATGGATTTATTTGGAAGTAACTAGTAATGTAAGGATTACAATTTCACAAACGGAAGTGACCTAGAAGTATTCTCAATTATCATTGTTCTTTATTGTTAGAGCAACAAGCCCCTCAATTTTGAAACTGAGGTGGGTGAACATTACTCTATGACATCATTTTGTGTTAAACTTTTGACATTTCTAAGATTTGGTTATGAGGTTAAATACTTGAATATTTGTTTGATGTGTTTTCGAAGTCCTTTTCAGCAATCTCATTTCATAGGGACTTTTGGGATGGTATTTTTAATGGTGCCTCAACATTTGAATAATCACAGCTGTACGCCTTTTTGGTTTATATATATGGTTAGTCTTGTAAATGAGATGATTTGAGCTTGGCTTGCTCTTGCTTAAAGTAAAATCTTGGTTAGAGTAAAAATCCAATAATGAAAGAGTCAATTTTGATTACATCTTCAGACCTGTTTTCACATTTGATTTGGTAGTTATACTCTGATTTATGAGGCAAACGAGTCCAATTCAGTCATGTGTTTGAGTTTGATAAAGTTCCAAGTAAGAATTCTAGAACTCTATGCACCTGGTAGTTTTAGTCTTTTTCGAATTCATGTTCTTTCATTTGGTTTACATCTGTTTGGGTTGTTTGCATTATGTAATCTTTGCTCTGTCTCATGCAGGGCAACAGGGGGTTTGGAGTTTACTCGGGTCGTTTGCATTGTTTATGAGTTCACTCACATCCAATGTTAGTTATTCTTGCCCATCGTCAAACAATTGCAATTGTACAACGCTACGACTCATAGCAAACACCACAACGGAGGAGGCTATTCATATATTTGACATTTTCAGGTTAGTTTCCTTGATCCTGGCTCCTTTCTCATCATTTGTACAAGGTATTTTCAGTTATTTTATTGGAGCTCTTTGGCTTTTGTTTTCAGGCAACAAAATAGCTTCCAGAAAAGCTCAAGTCATTTTTTTTCATTAATAAGATCATTCATCCTTGCAAAAGCTGAAAGTGTATGATATTGAATTAGCAATGAGCAACGAAGCTCTTATACAGAGTAAGTAGACACTGGTTGGTCACCGAGATGTGCGGAATGGGACTCCATCATGCGCTTCGAGTCGATTTCAGCCTTGAAAAAGTGATCATGGCAACATTCTTTTTTTTTTCTTTTACAGGAAGTTTTCAATATAGTTTGTTTATAAGCTAAATGGAAATATTTGAAAATACAACTATATTATGTGTATTCTTTTATAAATGTTGATGTGAGTTGCAACGTATTTCAAATTGTTGTTTATCCATTTATCTTCATTTCTTTCTAAGGTTGAAGGAACTTTTTTTTTCTTTTTTTTTAATGTTTTCTGTTCCAAAAAATTTAAAGCTTGGTTGGCCAATAGAATCACAAGGCTATTTGCCCCTATTTTAATTTTTCCTGTTTTAACAAATTTTATTTATTAAAAACATCACGGTATATATAATTAAAAATAACTTCACACATTCATCATTGTAACTTTATCAATCAAATAGAAAGATATATATTTTATTAATATTAAATTTTTGAATTAACTGCAAAATATTTTCAACAAAAGTAATCATTTGTTCTGGGAACCATAAATTGCTCATTTGATTGACATATATTTTTAGATAAAATTAATTGAAATAATTGAAAATATAATATTTTTCATATAATATAAATTTAAAATTTAAAATATCGCATTCCGATTGTCATGAGAAAAATAGAAATAAAAAGATGAAATATATTGGTAGTTGGGATTGTTAGTTGAGATTAAGAGATTTGAGATATTTAGAGGGTGTGTAGAGTGTGTTTATTAGAGTGAATTATTTTATAAAGTGTTAAAAAAGTGTAACTGGAACAAAAAACGAGGTGTTTTAAGAGTAAAATTAAGGGTTGTTGTCGTCAATGCTCTAAGTAAAAGAAGAGCAGAAGGTGATATCTGAACAATAATGTTGCCCCCAACAAGTGCCAGTCCCTTTACGCAAAAAATCAGCCTTTTCGCCAGATCTACTTGTAACTGCACATCTGTTGAATTACAGAACCATTAAGGCATTATTACATACATGGCTGGATCAAGGATTTTGGTATTCTAGACAGTAATAACCGTTCAAAATAGTTTCATTAATCGAAAAATGAAGTTAAAACTTAATGAGTCTTACCTATTAAATTATTAATTTTAAAGGAACTTAAAATTAATAATAGCGTTTAACAAAAAAAAAATAGTGAAATGTTGACGGGATATTGGGCTCCACTCAAATAGATACATAGGGCCAACTTTTGTTAGTAAAAAAACGTTAAGTCAGACACACTTAAGTTAGGCCTTATATAGCTATTTGACACAAATGACAACATCATGTACCAAATTGAGATAAAATTATGTTGGGTAGCGATCTGAGATAGGGTGTATACTTTGGGGGGACATTTGTAATTTGGTCAAAAATAAATGTTGGCTTAAAAAGTTCAGATTAAAGACTTCTTATTATAAATAGAATAAATGTATTTATCTTATATTGGTTACAAAGTATTGTATACTTTTATCACCATAAAAGAGATGAAATTTCGCATTGTTTAGAAAGATATGTTAGTTTTAAAAATCTTATATTAAAAACTTCTACTCTTATTACTAATAAAAGATATGTATCTCACATTATTTAAAAAGAAATGTTGGCTTAAAAAGTCTTTAGATTAAAAACTTCTTATTACAAATGAAATAAATAGATGCATCTTACATTGTTTACAAAGTATTCTATTATTATTATCAATACAAGAGATATATCTCACATTGTTTAGAAATTGATGTTGGTTATAAAAATATTATTATTATGAATAGAAGAAATGTGTCATACATTGGTTAGAAAGTGATTTTGGTTTTCAAAATCATTAGATATAAGACTTCTACCATTATTACCAATAAAATATACATATCTCGCATTGGTTAGAAAGTGATATTGATTTTAACTTCAGATAAAAGACGTTTACTATTATTACAAATAGATAAGATATATATATCACATTTGTTAAAAATAGATGTTGGTTTTAAAATAATATATATTATTACCAATAAAATATATATATCTTACATTTGTTAAAAAAGTGATGTTGTTTTTAAAAGTTTTTAGATAAAAGACATCTATTTTTATCACTAATAGAAGAGAAAAGATGTATCCCACATTGTTTAGAAAAAAATGTTGGTTTTAAATTTTTAAGATAAAAGATTTTTACTATTATTATCAAATGAAAAGATGTATCTCACATTGGTTAAAGAATGATGTTGGTTTTAAAAGTCTACCATTATTATCAATAGAAGAAAAATATTTCATATTAGTTAGAAAAATGATATTGGTTTAAAAAGTTTTTAGATGATGCATCTTACCTTGGTCACAAAGAGATGTAGTTCACATTACTTAAAAATGTGTATTGGTTATAAAGTCACTAGACAAATGAACTTTTATTTTATTACAAATAGAAAATATGTATCTCACATTGTTTACAAATAACAAAATGATTACAAATAGAAAAGATGTATCTTACATTGTTTAGAAATAACAAAAATTTTACCAATAAAATAGATGTATCTCACATTTTATAAGTTTTTAACAAAAAGTTTTTAACAAAAATTCCACGTGATGACTTTCTATTAAATGCTTAAAGTTATAAAAGTTTTACCGATGAAAAGTTACTGGTAAAAGTTTTTATCACATTTTTATTTCATAGGTTATAGTTTAAGATAAATATTTACGTTTAGTTTGGATTCTTCTATTTTATTTTGTAATTTCATCAATAACATAATATAATAATTAAGAAAGCTAATTATTTTAAGGAATTATAAAAAAATATTCAATTTCCTACTATTTTTAAATTACTAAATATTCTGATAAATTTACGAAACTATTAATTTCATTATTTTATTTTATCTTAAAGTAATTGAGTTGATCGAGTTGTAGTTGGTTAAATAAATTTAAAATTTATATTACTCGTTCGTCTCTACAGCAATTTCATAAAAAATATATTCATTTAATTAAACTGTTTCTTTTATATTGTATTAAATATTCATATATTAATTTCAGTATTTACCTTATTTTAGATTTGTTCAAAAGATTCTAATTATAATGATTTAAAAAAATTCTTTTATTATAAGCAAATTTTGCAAAAAAAAAAATTCATAAAATTGTGTATCGCGCGAGTATAACCTAGTATATAATAAAACACGTCAATGTAAAATTATGCAAACCAATTTTGTTACTAATACTACTAAATTATGTAAATTTAGCATTTATGTTGCCAAAATTACTCCCTACCTACTAATACTAAACACGGGTTTTGATTTAAATGAGATCTTTTAGAGTCATAGACGGTTGCTATTCCCCATGAGGCCGATTGGATTTCCATGCCGCCTTCTTCCAACAAATGGTATTTAATAGTCTCAGCCATCCTGTTTTGCACACACACACACACACTCTAGAAGTGTATAAAGGAAAATGGCCAGTGATGAGGAGGTTAATAGTTCATTGATCAAAAGGGAGAGTGGTTGCGATTTAACGCTGGTCGTGCAGAGGCCAAACGGACCAGATGTCTCCTGGAGACTAAAGGGGATATTCCATTATATCGGCTTCTTCTTGATTACTGTCACCAGATGGGGCTGATTTATGAAGTTATTAGATTCACTTACGATGGCGTCAGGATTGAAAAGCAAACACCGGACGAACTTGAAATGGAGGATGGAGATATCATTGATGCCTGGTCTGACCAAACTGGTGGAGGCATGCAGATGCAATTGTTTGGTTATGTATGACTATTTATATATATATGTAATTTGTAAGCATCGAGCATTTTCTCAAACAATAATCAAAATCTTGAATTAGCTCTCCAAGTGTCTAGCTGTGTTTGCTGCAGTGTCAAAAATCACTTCTCGATAGCCCGCAAATATTTGAGTAATTTGCTATAGTTGTAGTTTTTCACAGGTCGATGTCAATTACTTGTAAACAAAAATTTGACTAATTTTCCATGCTGGTAGTTTCGGTCAACGTCCTTGACAATGCCCAATGCCTTCTTCCTTTTTCTAGCAAGTACACAAATGTGTGACTTGATTAAACATTTCTCTACCCTAGGGTCCCAAACTAATTGATCATGCAATCGTCCAGAAAATTACAATGCACAAATCAATCGCAACAAAACAAACCCAAAAACACATTACTGGAATGGAACAATCAATTTTCTACCTAAACTAATTGATGATAAGCTTGTCCTGGGAGTTAGATTGCACAATCGCCAACACAGCAGAATAATGCCAGCTTGTTTTACTTATCAAGAAAGTAAAAATAAATGTCAGCTTGTTTACCTAAATTGTGTGTTAGTTTCTTGGGGGTTTGCTACATTATAGCCCATGATCAGTAATTCATTACAAATTTCAAGTAATTAATAAAAACATTAGGATTTTTTTGCTTGTTCAAGTTTTTTTTAAAGTAAAGTATATATTATAAACTAGCGCCAAGAAGGTGGCTCGCCTTTGTACACTAGGAGTATATCCAACAATTAAAGTAAATTAAATCTATACAAGAACTATACAAAAGAAATGGAAGAGCTCGCGCTCCCCCTCCACCTGGGCCATCGAAGTAGGCATCGACATTTCCACATTCTCAAAAACCATTTCTCTCCTGCCAAATTGTCCAGCATACTCCTAGCAAAGCAGTGTCACAATTGAAGTTTTTCTCTTGCGCTTATACAAAGACCAACTTTGAAAGAGTTCTTTGACCGAGCACAGCATCACCCACGAGATACCAAACAAATTGAGGACCAAATCCCACAGCTGGGGCGCAACAACTCTCATGGGGGCACTTGATCTCCAGATTTGCTTCCACGGGAATGTAATTCTGCGCCTAACGCTCAGCTTGAGATAATACAAGGGAACAGAGAAATTCTTCCTCTTAGCCCCATTCCAAACCACCTTACCAACCTGCTGTCCCACCTTATAGGAATGCAACTTCTTGCTGAATAACAAAACGGTTCCACTCCCAGTCTTGAAGGTTCCTACAATCGTTTGGACAAACCCACATTATGAAAATTGCATAAAGACATTGATCACCCATAAAAGAAGTAATCTTGAAAAATGAAAAATCAAAAGAAATTCAATCCATACCCAATAAAGAAGTAAAGAATCATATTGACAGCAACCGTCACAGTTTTAAGCCTTGGAACTGCTCGGCCTGAAGTAACGAATCATGTCATCTATTACAAATATATTCTCGGAAGAATAGGAAGTGGTTCTTCTATCTCTGGTCATACACCAGGTAGCAATCGAATCTTGGACATGAATACCTGCACTTGAATTTAAACACCAATATCATATAAAACCTTTACCTAAACAATAAAGGATTAACAACCAGGAAAAAAGGATCTTGTTACAACACCAGGAATGAACACATCTTACACTGATTTAGCTCGGATTACAGTAGGATCGAGAAGAAAATTTCCTCAAAGAACTAACCCAGTCAAGGAATATTACCAAAATGGCGCTGGACTATATCTACTGCTACTAACTAGCTTGACTAGTCTCATCCAATACTGAAACAGAAAACTCTACGAAATTGCAGGCTTTAGCAAATACAACACTGTAATATCTATGTTTCCACAGTCGTCTTCTCTCAAGTCTCATCATTGATTTCATAAGTCCAAACCTCCGCGTCGGTGTCGCCACACCTTCATAAGAAATTATATGCTTAATCAATCAAATGTGAGAATAAGGATTTAATATTTTAAATGCACTCAAATACATTAGTAATAATCCAAGCTCATATCACTATTGTTCCATGTGCAAACGTAAAAGGCAAACATGATTAAGAAGAATATGAAAAACACACCATGTTTGCAGACTGACAAAAAGAACATTCACCTAGGCAAATCAACTA
The DNA here is from genome assembly GCA_013146195.2 of Codonopsis lanceolata. Taxonomy (NCBI): domain Eukaryota; kingdom Viridiplantae; phylum Streptophyta; class Magnoliopsida; order Asterales; family Campanulaceae; genus Codonopsis; species Codonopsis lanceolata. Next base: position 69,942,452 of record CM028382.1, on the reverse strand, counting down.
AAAGCCCAACCATAAAACACAGTTCACATCATATCTGGGAGCTACTTCATCTGAGTTTTAAGCATCCTCTGCATACAGAAAACATCAAGTCGATCCCAACCATGAAAGAGAGTATAGACCAACCTATACTACTTGTCATCATCTACAAGACCTTCCCATATTTGATGGTTATGTCAATACACTATTCCCCTTTACTTCTAAACTGGCACATACAAGTACTTTGACATTCCATCAATTTTGAATGTCCAACACCAACAGAATGCAGAGTATAAAATTCAGAATAAAACAAACACACACACACACACACATATATATATATGTGTGTGTGTGTATATATATGGGGAAGTTTTCAATGGTTACTTTCTCTCACTAACCATTGATGGTTACTATAAATATTATCCAATTGAAGGCTAAGATTTCCATTATTGCATTAATGTTCAGAACATGCTGTTCCAATAGAGGTCAAGAGGTTCTAACATGAATGAAAGGCTGAAGAAGACCCTGTACTAAACCATAGAATATGTCTCGACAATTTTATAAATTTAAACAGGATGTCAATAATACAAAATATAGTCTTCAAAATGCTCACCACTAACCCTTTAAAGGGTATATCCATTGCTCATCAACACAATGCTTAGAAAGAAATTCATCAATTAAAATTGAACAAATTTAGTTTAGATGTCTGTGATTGGTTAGTAGAATCGCCTTGTCAATAAATAACCACAAGCTGGCAGACCGAGAAAAGGTTTGAATACCAGAATCTTAGAGGCTCTAAAATAAACATAATAATTGAACATTGTTCTTTAGCCTTGCCTTTTCTTAAAACCATATGCAGCTCTGGTTCGATGGTTCGATCAAGATGTACACAGGCTGACAGGCACGACATTCGAAAAGAATTGATTACAAAATGAATCAATACAGTAGACAGTAGTACGTCTCACAAAGTACTCAAAAACTAATGCCATGTGTAAGCAATCAATAAAATAATTTCTTCCCACCTAACCCCACCTTTACTTTCCTCCATTCAACAATGATTATACTGGTCGACCATCGACCCCACAAAAACACACACACGATAAGTGACCGTACCTCCGTAGTCCCATGTTCTCTCACCGCGGTGCCACACACACTTCTTCCCCCTCCCCTAAAATTCAACCATCCAAAACCCTCTTTTTCAATCTCTTGCTGCTCCAACCATTATTGTAATCACACTTATTTGATTACCCACAATTTCCCCTAAGCATAATAAAATTGTTATATATACATAATCACCTATTCCAAAATGGGACAGAGGAAAGGAAGAGCTGACAAAAACAAGACTCCTCCTCCTCCTGGTACACTTTTCTTGAATCTTCCACTTCTTTATTGGGTATGGATTGAATTTCTTTTGATTTTTCATTTTTCAATCTTTTATGGGTGATCAATGTCGTTATGCAATTTTTGTAATGTGGGTTTGTTCAAACGATTGTAGGAACCTTCAAGACTGGGAGGTGGAACCATTTTTGTTATTCAGCAAGAAGTTGCATTCCTATAAGGTGGGACAGCATGTTGGTAAGGTGGTTTGGAATGGGGCTAAGAGCAAGAATTTCTCTGTTCCCTTGTATTATCTCAAGCTGAGCGTTAGGCGCAGAATTACATTCCCGTGGAAGCAAATCTGGAGATCAAGTGCCCCCATGAGAGTTGTTGCGCCCCAGCTGTGGTATTTGGTCCTCAATTTGTTTGGTATCACGTGGGTGATGCTGTGCTCGGTCAAAGAACTCTTTCAAAGTTGGTCTTTGTATAAGCGCAAGAGAAGAAACTTCAATTGGGACACCGCTTTGCTAGGAGTATGCTGGACAATTTGGTAGGAGAGAAATGGTTTTTGAGAATGTGGAAATGTCGATGCCTACTTCGAAGGAGTCCTTGCTTTGCACTTTCTCTTTTTGGTGCTCCTCAGAGATGGCCCAGGTGGAGGGGGAGCGCGAGCTCTTCCATTTCTTTTGTAGAGTTCTTGTATAGATTTAATTTACTTTAATTGTTGGATATACTCCTAGTGTACAAAGGCAAGCCACCTTCTTGGCGCTAGTTTATAATATACTTTACTTATCAAAAAAAACTTGAACAAGCAAAAACATCCTAATGTTTTTATTAATTACTTGAAATTTGTAATGAATTACTGATCATGGGCTATAATGTAGCAAACCCCCAAGAAACTAACACACAATTTAGGTAAACAAGCTGACATTTATTTTTACTTTCTTGATAAGTAAAACAAGCTGACATTATTCTGCTGTGTTGGCAATTGTGCAATCTAATTCCCAGAACAAGCTTATCATCAATTAGTTTAGGTAGAAAATTGATTGTTCCAGTAATGTGTTTTTGGGCTTGTTTTGTTGCGATTGATTTGTGCATTGTAATTTTCAGGACGATTGCATGATCAATTAGTTTGGGACCCTGGGGTAGAGAAATGTTTAATCAAGTCACACATTTGTGTACTTGCTAGAAAAAGGAAGAAGGCATTGGGCTTTGTCAAGGACGTTGACTGAAACTACCAGCATGGAAAATTAGTCAAATTTTTGTTTATAAGTAATTGACATCGACCTGTGAAAAACTACAAGTATAGCAAATTACTCAAATATTTGTTTAAGTATTTGAGATCTAACTGTGAATAATGAAGTTTAACGCTTAATTTATGTAATTTCCAGTTATCATGCAAAGACCTTGAGGTCCTTGATTTCAACTCCCATACCAACAAGGGACACTTACCTATCAAAAAAAGCAAAAAATCCAGTTATCATGCTTTATCAATTAAATAGCTTGTATGGATTTGTGAGTCCAGCTATTCACATGTGGTCTAAGAAGCCATCTCGTCACCTGTGCGGCGGGCCGGCAGCGCACAACTCCAGTCAACCTAACTCAGCCTTAAAACTAAGGAAATTATAATGAGATATGTCTTCCAAAACTGGTTATCTAAGAGTGCAGGCATTTTCTTGTTGTAATAATTGTCTAGGACAGGATGATTCTCTTTGCTGGTTTTTTATTAAGGTAAGACCAAAATTTTTCCGAACCGACAACGTTAAAGATTTTGTGAAGAACAAAGCTTTCATATTTTACTAGAAGACATTAAGCACATTGATTATCTAGTAAGTTTTTGTTACGGGAAAAGCAGCTCTTTGTTACCAACTCAGGTTCAGAAGAACCATCTATCAGTGTGTCTATAGTTGGACTGCACATAAGTTGCATTGACAAATGTAATTTGGGTATTGCTTTTTTTCTAGCTGTCAACACTTAGGAACCCTTCATGTGAAAAGTGATATCATTGTTATAGGATGTTTCATGTATTTAACTAGTTGTTTATTTCTCAAGTTGAGTAGTCTCTCTACTCCTTTTTATGATCCAGTTCAAAATTTGGCTGCCAGCTTGTAACCTGCTATTCTGCTCCTCTCCAGTTTAATGATTGTTCTTGGCCAGCTATCAGATTGTTGCCTTCTTTTTACTCTTTGTTTGATATCCATCTATCCTCGTTTCTCCTTGATCAACCATTATCTGGCCAAACTGTTTGGTTTACAGCGTTCTGCAACCTATTGTGCTTTGCACTTTCTAGTTCTTGCACTTATATACACTGCTCTTTATACAACTTATACTCTTTCGAGATAACGACAAGAAATTCGATCAAGATGTACACAAGCTGACAGGCACCACATTCAAAGAGAATTGATTACTAAATGAATCAATACAGTCGTACGTCTCACAAAGTACTCAAAAACTAATGCAATGTGTAAGCAATCAATGAGAAAAAAAAAATGACCATTTTTTCTTATACCACTAAATATACAACAATAATCAACTTCAAAGTAATAAAATTCAGGAACAAGGTAAGAGGCAAACCTCAAACATACCAGTAACAGAAACTGTAATCATTTCAACTCTGATCAGTATCTGAAGGAGGAGGCAGTACAGACTGTGCAGGTCCATTCGGAGGCAACTTAGACAAGGTCGGTCTCACCTCAAAAGTCCCAGCCGCTTCTGTCTTCCCAAACAACTGCTTTCTCAAAACATGATGCAGGTGCCCAAACAACTCAGTCTTAAGAGATTCAAACGCCAAGTCCAACCGTTCCAACTCTTCCATAGCATTCTTATTATACATAAACAATCCATAGTACAAATCAATACTATCACTAGAAGTATTATCAACCAAATCCAATAATTTCTCATACCCCTTGGTATTAATTGGTGTTGTCTCTAATCTCAACTTTTCAAGAATCCTTCCCATAGTATGAGTTATAAACTGCGATCCAGCTGCGTACTTATCATGCTCTGCACACGACATTTCCTCCATTCTACACCCTTCTTTCTCAAAAATATCAAGGAATCTATCACACCGTGAAATCCTAGATTTTTCATTACCAATTCTAACCTTTTCGTACACAAATGGCAACCCATCCCAACCATCTTTTCCACTTTCGGGTCCAAATATAGGGTGGGTGCACAGTATATCGAAATGCGTGGGCAAATTTTGCAAAAACAAATTTTTAGGGAACTCTTTGACCGACAATACGTCAACGAATAGTGTGCTACGTTTGAGTCTCTGTATCGGCAATGAACGGAATACTCTTTCAGTAGAAATAATCGAGCTACAGAGGAGTATTACCTCGGGATGCTCTTCACAGAGATCGTCGGCATCTAGGAAGAATGAGACCTTGAGATTGGACGCGACGGCGGAGTAATCGGAGCGAGAGTGGGCGAGGACAGTGTGGCCTTGGCGGACTAGGGTTTTGGCGAGGAATTGACCGAAGTTACCGAATCCGACAATGGCGATTTTGAGCTTTGTCGATTTTTCGAAGCTGTCGGAGGCTTGGGACTCGTAGTCGAAAGGTTGCGCGGCATCGAGGGCCATGATACGGAGGCGGTGGGTACGAAGAGTTTGTGTGACGCGAGGAAGGCGAGGAGGCAGTGGAAATAAAGGTTGGTGGTGGTGGTGGTGATAATGCCACGGGCGGGCCACGGGCGCGGCGAGAGAGAAAGCATGGTTGGTTTATTCTAAATTAATTATACTCCGTGTCAAACGGGAATGCTATGGTAGAAACGTAAACGTAATTGACTCTTGTTCGGTAATCCGTCCCTCTCAAAATTATTGTTCCTACTACACGAATTATAAAAAATAATTAATTTAATTATTAATATTATTTTAATATATAATTTCCTTTAATATTTATTTATATGTGACTCATAATTAAAATATAATGAAAAAATAGTAAAATTATTATTCTAAGAATAAAATATTCAAACAAAAATAGTTATTTTGATACGAACGAAAAAAGGAAATCATCACAATAATTTTGAAACTAAGGGAGTAGTATTTTTTTACACCATTTTGTTTCAATTGACTTCATGGTAATACTATCAAATGTAGCATATATATCGTTGGATCAAATTTTAGTCAGATCTCTAAACTTTAGGCAAATGATGTGGAATGTACATGACAGCACCTAGAAGGATAAAACATTAAATTTTCATCTTGAAGATAAATCCCGAAATTCTGACAATTTTCTTATTGATGAGGCATCTATTCTTGGCAATTACATTAGATTAGTAGTAGAAAGTAATTCTTCAAGAAATTATATATAATACGACTATCACGCTTGTTGAAGGAAGTGCGAACAATACAGTTCTTTCTACCTTAAATTTATTATCATTCTCTCATTATTTAATTCATGATTCTATAATTATATAGTTCCTTAAGAATTGTATAATGAGTCCTCTTATGTAAATGATACACATTATAGACATTTCGTAATGCATTATCAGTGTAAATTGTCTTCTTTAAAATTTAAATGAAATTCAATGATCAGATGGTGTCAGTGATATATTTGGAAAAAAAAACAGTACTACCAGAATGATCATTTGAAAGAACTCGACCTTTTAAAACATGGTTTCTTAGCCTTGTAATAATTAATCGCGTGCTAATACATAACCCAAAGAAATGATCAATGTTACGAATCAACATTAATGAAATTTCCAACCTTCAAATTCAACTCATAATTTAGAGTTACAGAACATGAAAGTCCATTTAAAACTTTTAGAATATATATCGTTCAAAAGCATAAGGCAAAACACACATTTGGGCCACTGTACGTACTTTTCAAAATATTGCAATTAGGCCACTGAGACGTCAAAATTTTTGGGATGGTCACTGTACTAGACTTATCTTGCACGTTAACCCTTTTTTTTGGATGGACGTTAAGTTAGGTTAAATGTCTATTTTGCCCCCATCTTTTTCATCATCATCTTCTTCGATTATTTTGGCATTTTGATTTCCAGATCTGATGTTCTTCTGCAATTTTTTCAGATCTGGGTTTTACCTAAAATCAAATTGAAACCGAGATCTAAAATCAAATAAAAACCCATATCTAAATTTCACCTATGTGAATCCCGATTTCATCACCATTGCTTATACAGACTGAGAGGGAGGGCAGCCATGGCGGAAGACGAAGCAGTGGCCAAAAGAATGGTAGAAGAGGGTTTCGATTTGATTTCCCCCCGAAACGGAATCGATCAGTCAAAATCGTACACACATTTGACCAACGGTGCTGCTGCTAACCCAATTAATCCTCGGTCAAATGACCAATCTTTTGACCTGAAGCAGCCGCTGAACAAATCTGAAGTATTTTTTTCCTCTCCAAACAGATCTGAATTTTCTGGTTCTAGCTTTCCGACCCCTAGTCGAAGCTTCACCCAATCACTAATGGCTCAAATACTCGAACAAACCGAGCCAGTCATCTCAAAATGGGATGAAGACTCCTCCGACTATGCGAAAATCATTTCTCTCTTCTACGAGAACCGTAGAGAAGCGAAGGACTTCATCAAGCAGGTGAACGATTTACACAAGGTGATGCATACTCTAGTCACAGAAACGTCTAGCTCCCAAATGCTTGTTCGTGTACAAATCCTTATTCAAATAGCAATGAAACGATTGCAAAAGGAATTTTATCAAATTTTGTCTACAAACCGAGCATATTTAGATCCTGAGTCCATCTCCACACGTTCCTCCGTCTTCTCCACATGTTCCTCCTCCCCTACATCAATCCAGTATAGCACGTCTGGTTATGGCGATGACTCGGAGGATGAGATTCAAGAGGCAGAAAAATTGATCATGGAGGTAGAAAATGTTTCGGTTGCTGCACTGACTGATTTGGTATTGATTGTAGAGTGTATGATCTGAGTTTTAAAACCAAATCTGAGTTTTAAACCAGATCTGAGTTTTAAAACCTAGATCTGGGTTACTTTGTCTGAAGACAGTGATGAGGATGAAGAAGATGAGGGCAAAATAGACATTTAACCTTAACTTAACGTCTAAACTTAACGTCCATCCAAAAAAGGGGTTAACGTGCAATATAAGTCTGGTACAGTGGCCATCCCAAAAATTTTGACGTTTCAGTGGCCTAATTGCAATATTTTGAAAAGTACAGTGGCCCAAAGGTGTGTTTTGCCAAAGATCAACGTTTCTGTCAAAATGACACGAAAAATCTGAGCTCAAAAACGATCTTCCTTTTGAATTGTTTTTCAATACCATGTAATCATTTATTGAATTAACAACGTCAAGAGTCGGATCTAGAATAACTCTCTTTTCTAAAAACGATGAATTATCAGGAGTGCTTTCAAATGAAGGATATGTGCTTTGTACAATTTGAGTGATTGAATCGTTGAATTCCTTAAGCAACAGTTGATTGATAATATCAACATAAGCACAATTATCATGGTTCACCAATTTTGTCATCGACAATCTTCGCAATCCAATCGACAAAAAGTTTCAATTATTCGAAACTCTCGTTGGACCCATACTTTGTATCTCATATTCGTTGACAACCTAAAACAGGTGAATCTCTTCAAAAATACAATGAATTAATAATGGGATGAACAATGTCTTGTGTACTTCCTTTTGGAATCACATGCAATGTCTGTCAAAAATCTCCACCAAACACATATATTTAAAAAAAAATTATAAATTTTGGAATACAACTTTATAGATACTACCTCCGTCCCTTAATAATCGTCATGGTTGACCCGGCACACAGTTTAAGAAAAAACAATTGACTTGATTAGTTATATTGGTTTAATGTGTAGTTTCCTTTAAAGCTCATATGTATGTGGCTCATAATTAAAGTAGAGAGAAAAAGTAAGGGTAAAGTGGTAAAAGTGATGTTCTAAAAAGGTAAGTTTCAAACTGGACAATTATTTTGGGACGGACAAAAAAGGAAAGGAGAACGATAATTTAGGGACGGAGGGAGTAATATTTATCATTGAAAACGTACGATTATTACTTTTAATTCTGATGCGTCCAAGAAATCTGGATGCTCAAAGCCCAATCCGAACACCTGGCTTTCAACGTGTTCCTGAATCCTCAAAGCCCAACTCTGCAATGTGAATGAACAAACGTAAACTGGGCAGGGACACTCCTGCAAAGGCCCTCCGGCGTGTGAATTAGTATAAGAGAGTCAATAATTCAGCAGAGTTTAAGCTAGAGAATAAGATTGCGCATACCTCTCTTCACATCTTGCCCAGTTTTTATATCTACCGGAAGGCATAACTGTCAATAACTGCTAATAATTTCCCATGATTGCTATTAACTGCCCATAAATGATCATGGCCTTCAATGTCGGGCGTGATAACTAACCCATTAATGAAAACGTTTCACCTGGTGAGTTTCCCGGACATAACCGTCCTCAACTTGATGAGAACTCTTGCTCAGACATAACTGCCCTCGACTAATGTCAACTTTCTCACGGGCGAGCACAATAAGTCATGCTTACACCTCAGCTATGTTCGCTGGTTAAGCCCCCACTGTGTGCGAGTATCTTAACACAGCTCAACACCTTGCTCGCCTGCTCGGATGTCATTGGTTTGCCTTGCATGTGGTCCTTAACTTGGGCCTATTGGGCCGGGCAGCTCAGTAGCCCCATACTCCTTGTTTCACCGAGTATTCATGCTCGTGACGAGGAGGAGCTCAAGAAATTCAAAAGACACTTTTCTGGGATCATTAAATCTTACATTCCAAATAATTTTGGAGCCAAAATCTAAATGCACGGTTGCCCATAAACTCATTAGGAATCTGTGCCCAAGAAAATTGGGCCGCCAGCCGTCTGCCTACGAAAAGACAGGCTCGTTTTTTCACAGCGCATTAAATGTTACGCCGTCACTTCGGCTTCGGTTACTGAACCTTAATGATGAAAAATTTATTAGCCGGCGGTTTCCTTTAAAAGGCAAGAAACCCCTTCCATTCCGAACTTTCTCACTCCCAAATTCTCACAACTTTGCAAACATAAATCTAGCCTCCCATCTGCAATCACGACAGGTTCTTGGGCTCAAATCAAATCTTCATCTGCTCCAAGAACTTCGAACATTCTTACACAGGTATTCCTCTTTCATTTTTGCTGTTTGTTTTGTTTTCATTTGTATCTTCATCTGTGTCTGAGCATCTGGTTTAACTGTCGAATTCAAAATCTTCAATGCCCACATTTCTTTATCCAAAACTTCTCTTTTTTTTTTTTTTGAATTTCAAGCCCTTGACGCTTTCACCCCAAACATCTTCCATCACCAACACTACCTCTAATCAGAAATCGAGGAAACGTTAACCAGTGCCCCGTTCATTGGTTTATGGATAAACCCTAGCTTGCAACGGGTTTTCAATTATTTTCCTTTTTTCCCCCAAGCAGGGTTTAACCCGTGTTCCTCGATTACTGTAGGATGTCTTCTGACGATAGAACACCTTCCGAGATCGAAGGTCGAGCATACGACCATGGAGCTCCTCAAGAACACGAAGAAGCTTCAGCCACCTCTTCTAGCTCGGAGGTGACTGAGCGGGATGTAGCCCCACTCATTCGACAAAGGTCTTCCCGAACACTCCCTCATAATATCGAGCAGGTTACCACAAACTCCCCAAATTCCAACAGACCAACCAACCTTGATCAAGGAAAACAAATTGCCTCAACCAGCACACCTTTTATTTCCTGGGACGACTTAAATAGCGAGGATGAGGTATCCACCTGGTTTTATTCCTTAGGTATGGACCCAACGAATTATCGAGTTAGGGCCTTCGACCTGGACATTGATGAAACTGGTCACAATTTTCAAGGAGACCGTATGGTTTTCTATTTCGATTTCTTCTTGGTCGGTCTCCGTTTACCTTTAGACCCCTTTTTTGCTGAATTCCTCATAGTGAACAATGCCCTTCCTTGTAACCTTACCTTAACCACAGTTAGGTTTTTAATTTCTTATATCGTGGCCTGTAGACTTCTCAGTTTTGAGCCGAGTATGGAACTTTTCAGAAAATTCTTTCTTTTTTCCATTGATAAGAAAACCGGGCGCATCTCTGGTCGCTCGAACCCAAATTATTTTAAACTTCTTTCAGAAAACCCAAACAAGGTGGATGCTTGGGACTCAAAACCCTTACTAGTAGAATCTCGCGTAGGCTGGCCTTTTGCTCCCTATCTCAACAACCTAGCCATTGCCAAATATGACAAGCAAGCCTTCCGAACAGGAGAACCACAGCTCGCTAGAGCTTTCAGAAAGCTCCTCGGGGTAAAGGCGGAAAACGAGGGACAAGGCGGGTCTTAGATTGGACTACCTTAACCTCCGACCTCCCCTCATTACGCCGAGCTGCAATTTTGAACTGGCCAGTACAAGGCTGCGAACCACAAACCATCCTTGATCCCGAGGTACCCCATCCCTTTTGGGGAAACTGTCACGGTGGAAACTTTCCAAGTGAATGTCCGAGATGCCTTCAACTCGGAAGAAACTGCACCCCTGCTTTCTCCCTATCCGGTTTGCATAACTTTCTCCTTTGTCTTACTGTCACTGATCCCTGCTTTATCTTTTAACGAAGTTATTTATTTCACAGACATGAGGCAAATGGAGGATTCGAACCGCTTTTTACAAGCCATGCGAAGAGGATGCATAGCGGGAATACCCAAATGGCCGGACAACCACAAGCTCGACTCCCAATCCCGACCACCAACACGGGCGAGGAAATCTTGGGTTAACCGGCCAAGCCGGCGAAGAATCGCTTCTCACACACCAACGTCAAGCCAATCCCATGTACTACCTCAACCTCGGCAACAACAACCACAACAACAACAACAACCACAGCAACAACAACAACCACAACAGCAACAACCTCAACAACAAAAAGGCCTCTTCCAACTTCCCCCCCTGAAAGAAGGACTCGATCGAGGGCGATCAAAGTGATCTGCCTGAAGCCTCTAGCTCTCGAGCTCCCATCCGCGAGAGAAAACTTCGATATGCCGGGAAAGTCATGACTAGCGACCAAACTCATTCTTGAAATTGGGGCATTCCCGATCTAGCAAACATAAACACCAACAAAAGAGGTGGTCATGCTGCTAGCATCGGGTTGGGTATGGTAAAAAGACTTAGGCATACCCAAGATCAGGCGAAGAAGCACCGAACTTCATAGCCGGTCGGGAAATCGGGATGTGCATGACCGAGGTAACCCATTTCACCCCTTACTACCAATTGAGCCTTTCTCTTTCACTTCTAACTTGGTTTGTTTTTCATTTCCAGATGGCCACCAAGACTGAACTTCTTTTTGATCGCCTTATCGACAATGTCAAAACTTCCAGCTCGCTTAGCGCGGAGAAAAGTGCCTTGGAGGAACAAGTCAACTCGCTACGGGCCGAGTTGAAGGAAAATGAAGAGAGCTTGACTTCCAAAGTCACCGAAATCTCCAAACTGGAAGAAGAGAAGAGGATCCTTGACGCCCACCTCACCTTCTCAAAGAAATCCGAAGAGTCTGCTCTCAACAATATTACCCAGGTGAGGAAAGATCTGCGAGAAGCAACCAATGAGCTGGAAAAGGTCAAGAAGGATGCCACGGCCAGGGAGAACAAATTGAAGACTGAATTGGTACAAGCCCGCGTCCAAAAAGAGAATCTCATCACCGAATATAAGAACTCTGAAGACTTTGCCGCTGCCGTCGAGGAAGAAGCGTATCCTTTTTTCTTGCAAGGGGTCAACCACATTCTGCGACAACTGGCTTGCAGTGGGCTCGAGATTCGGCCCGAACAGCTTGCTACCTGGGGTACCAATACGCCCTTTTGTGCTGAAGCTCGCCCGGGACATGCATTAGTCCCATACTCTGTTGACGAACTCACCTCCTTGGCCGAGCTAGACGCCGAGAAAGGGTTAGATACTTGGACCCCTCCCCCAGCTGCGAAGTTCTTGTCGGTGAGCGATGCACGAATATGGTCAGGCAGAAACCCCGGCAACCAGAATTCACCTCTCCCATCCCCTGGAAACAACAATGAAGCAGCCAATCTTAATGCCGATAATGAAGACCCGACCAACCAAGCTAACACCAATCCTACTCCGGCCCTTGCTGATCCAATCTTACTTGATGAATCTTAAACGCTTTCAGAGCCTGCGTGCTCCTGGCCCCAAAACAATAACATTTCTCTTTATCGTCTGTAATATTTTTTACTTCATTTGCCTTTGTTAACTGAATAGTTTTCTCGATGCATGCTTTTAAATTTGAAGAACTGCTTTTGCACATCTAATTCCTTCCCGAGTAAAGATATTTCTTATTCGAGCAAAGAGGAAAACGAACTCCATTTACGAACATAAAACACTTTATATTCGTAAATGGAGAATGATCGAGCTCAATAAAAATACCACCCCTCAAACCAACTCTCACAGCGAGCATAAAGCCCTTTATGCTTGGAGAAGAGAGATTATTGAGGAAAAACATCACCTCCTCAAACCAACTTTCCCTTCGAGCACAAAGCCCTTTATGCTCGAAAAAGGAAAACTATCGAGGAAAAACACCACCCCTCAGACCAACTTTCCCTTCGAGCATAAAGCCCTTTATGCTCGAAGAAGGAAGTCTGAGGAAAAATTCAACTCAAGCAATCAAAAACTTAGAAGGCCCAATTAAGCTTTACTATGATTATTTTTCATCGAATGGAAAAACACATAAGCACATACTACTAATACCGATCACCAGTAATATTTCTTTAAATGATCTGCGTGCCACGGATGTTTTAGCTCGTCACCATCCTCTGTTCGTAACATATAAGTGCCTTCCTTGATAACCCTTGAAATCTGAAAAGGCCCTTCCCAATTTGGTGACAACTTTCCCCACTCAGCTCGATGGCTCGTTGCCTCAATCTTACGGAGGACCCATTCCCCCACAGCAAACGATCGACCACGAACCCTTTTATCGTGGTGAGCCTTTGCTCGTTGCTTATAATTTGCCATTCTCATTTTGGCTTCCAGCCGTTTTTCCTCTAATAAATCCAAATCCACTGTTTGAGCTGTGTTATTGGACTCAACATTGTAGTTTAAAACCCTATGAGTAGGCAAGTACATCTCCACTGGAGCCATAGCATCAGACCCATAAGCTAAAGAAAAGGCCGTTTCACCTGTTGGACCCCTTACTGTTGTTCTAACCGCCCACAAGGCTGAAGGCAGCTCGTCTACCCATCTTCCTGCTTTTTCTTCTAGATTCCTCTTCAAGACATGCAAGATTTGTTTATTTGCAGCCTCAGCTTGCCCATTGCCCTGTGGATACACCACAGACGATTGCCAATGCTTCACCCTCATCTGCTCGCACGCCTTGGTAAACTTTTCAGAAAACTGAGTTCCATGATCAGACACAATTGCTCGCGGAACTCCAAACCTACACCATATATGCTCATGAACAAAGTCGATAACATTTACCTCACTTATAGTGGCCAAAGGTTTCGCTTCCACCCACTTAGTAAAATAATCGACAGCTACCACTACATACTTGAATTTCGAGCGAGCTACGGGAAAAGGACCAATCAAGTCTATCCCCCACATATCAAAGGGCCACGAGGCTATAACAGGGGTTTGCTCGGTAGATGGCAAACGCGGAATATCGGCATACTTGGCCGACACTTGTCACACCGAACATACATCTCAGCATCCCGTCTTAATGTTATCCAGTAGAATCCAGCTGCCAAAACTTTCTCAGCCAATGACCGCTGACCAGGATGACCTCCACATTTACCTTCATGCACTTCGCCCAAAATTCCTTCCGTCATCTCTGGTCGCACACACCTCAATAGAGGTCGGGTGTAAGATCTCCGGTACAAAATGTTATCCAAAACTAGATAACGACATGATCGTTTTTGAATTGTTCTAGCTTCCTTCTTGTCTTCAGGTAACACCCCATGCTCAATGTAGGCCTGAAGATCATCTATCCAACATTTTGTAGCCGGCTCGATGTCCATAACCACTTCCTTCTCAATGACAGGAACCTCCAAATGCTCGATCATGACTCCAGGATGTAAAGATTGAATTTCATCCTCAGCCATCTTCGACAGGTAATCTGCTCGCATGTTATCCTCCCGAGCAATTCTTACTAATTCCCAGTAATCAAAATCTTTTAAGATTTCCTTTACCATCGTACAATAACGAACCAAGACCGGATGATGTCTTGCATAATCGCCCTTGACTTGATTCACCACCAGCGAGAATCACAATACACAACCACCGCACGCACGCCAATGTCTTGTGCGAGCTCGAGACCAGCAATTAAAGCCTCATACTCGGCCTGATTGTTGGAAGCTGGGAATTTGAAACACAATGCCTTCTCAAATTCTATGTCTTGTTCTGGCGAGACTAATACCAAACCGGCACCACTCCCAAATCGGCTAGCTGAACCATCAACATGAAGTTCCCAACAGTATTCTGGTCTCGGCTTTGGAATCGTCTTTCGTCATTCTTTGTTTTAACCACGTCTTCCTCGTAGAATCCTTAAAATTTGGTTTCGACCACAAAATCTGCTAAGGCTTGTGCCTTGATTGCTCGCCGAGGCGATAGTCAATGTCAAACTTCGGTTAACTCGATCGACCACGTAAGTAGGCGACCCGAAGTGTCTGGTTTATGCAAAATCTTTCTCAAAGGCAAATCCGTGTATACAACAATCGAGTGAGCAGAAAAATAAGCTCGAAGTTTCCGAGCAGCAACAACAAGCGAGTAAGCCAATTTCTCTGCATTAAAATATCTTCCCTCTACATCAGTGAGGGCCTTTGAAACTATAATAGAGCGGGCTTTTGTACATTATATTCCTCCCTAACCAAAAGCAGGACTACGGCTTGCTCGGTAGGCTACTAAATAAACAATTTTTTCACCAAAAGCAGGGTTACTCAACAAAGGTGGACTTCCTAAATATTTCACCAAGTCTTCAAAAGCTTTCGGCACTCGAGTCCATTCAAACCCTTTGTTACCCTTGAACTTTGAAGAAAGGCAAGCACCGCTCTGGGCCTTGAAATGAACCTTCCAAGAGCAATCACCTGCCATTAAGCCTCTGCGCATCCTTAATATCGGCGAGGAAGCTTCATAGTGACCAATGCCTTTATTTTCTCGGGATTGGCCTCGATTCCCCTCTCGGTCACCATGAAGCAGAGAACTTGCCGGCCTTCACCCGAACACACACTTACTCGGATTCAACTTCATATTATTCTTCACGAGATTAGCAAAGGTCTCACCCAAATCCTCGCATGTTCGCGCCCTTTAGTCTTGACCACCATGTCATCGATGTAGGCTTCCACGTTTCTCCCAGCTGCGGTGAAAACCTTGTTCACCATCCTTTGATAAGTAGCGGCATTCTTCAAACCAAAGGCATCATCTTATAATGCGGCCCCACTGCTCGGAAGGCTGTCGAGCCTTATCCTGCTCAGCCATCTTCACCTGATGGTACCCAGAATAAGCATCTATAAAGCTGAGGAGCTCGAACCCAGCAATGGCATCTACCAACTTATCAATCCTCGGCAGAGGATAACAGTCCTTCGGACAAGCTTTGTTCAAATCTGTGAAGTCAACACACATCCGCCATTTTCCATTTGACTTCTTCACCATTACCACATTTGCCAGCCAGGTAGGGTAATGTATCTCCTCAATTATGTCCGCCTTAAGCAATTTCTCAACCTCTTCCCTGATCGCCTGATCCTTTTCTACTGAGTAAACTCTAGGGCGGCTTGGCGAAAGTTGGATCAACACTCAGCTGATGTAAGGCCACGGTCTCGCTTACCCCCTGCATATCCTCTGGTCGCCAGGCAAAAACATCAAGGCTGTCTTGTAATTGCCTAATTAAATTTGCTCTTGCCTCTGCCGTCAAAGCTCTACCAATCTTGATCTTCTGCTCGGGGTAAGCAGAATTGATGACAACCTCCTCCAGCTCGTCTTGAGCTGTAAACTCTGGCTCGTCTCTCATTTGGAGCGTATCACACTCCACTTTTTCATCCTTCTCGGCATTTCGATCTTCGACTTTGTCAAGGCGATCTACATCCATGGCCTCAGCGGCTCTTCGACATCAATGCTGGCAAAGTTTCCTTCACAGGTTCAACAGCCTCATTCAATTGTTCCAATCCCCCCGACGTCAATGTCGGCAAAGGATTATTGACACCTTCCTCGGCCACTTCTTCTTGCTCGGCTTGTGCCAGCGACTGCACTGTCGGCAAAGATGGATTAACCTCGATATCAGTTCTACTAACAACAATAGCTGGATCTGCTTCAATTTGACCTTGCTCCCCCGACTTCAATGTCGGCATAGAGCTTGCAACCATCTCCAAATCCTCACGTACCATCGCTACCCTTGATGGTCCTACGGTCACATCGAAGTTTCCTTGGTGTGATAGTAACCTTACGCTCACCATCCTCCGTGGTCAACCACATTTCTTCCTACGGTCAACACGCACATCTCAACCTTTGCTACCGGTGATCTCTTCACAACACCCCCACTCGACCTTTGCTCGGTCGGCTAAAACTTACAACACCCACTCTTGATCGGTATGGGAATTCTATGCGACGCCCGAATAATGTTGTAAGGAGATTTCAAGTCGACCATCTTCGACGAATAATGCTTCCCCACAATGAACACCTCAGCTCGAGATTTCAATGGCCGGACCTTGTGATTTGTAAAACCTTCCAAAGCCCGATACCATGAAGGCTTTTCGATCATCACTCAATTCCAGTCTTGCTTCAAGAATAGTACTTCACCAATGCTCACTACAATTCTAGCTCGGCCTCAACATTGAGTAAAGCGATTGGCCACCTTGTGATAACTTCGCTTCAAAGCCCGGCATAAGCGAATGGCCGAGGCGTTCACCATCTGCAAGTCGCGGTCGTTCCTACTTTTGACGACCATCAAATTGAGTAGATCGACAACTTCGCTTACCAAGGCGTGCGAGTCGCGACGACAAAGTAGATCTCTTACAAGGCGTGTGGGGTGAGCTCCTCCATTATAACATTTATTACCCCCGATCGGTG
Source organism: Codonopsis lanceolata (assembly GCA_013146195.2). NCBI lineage: Eukaryota > Viridiplantae > Streptophyta > Magnoliopsida > Asterales > Campanulaceae > Codonopsis > Codonopsis lanceolata. The sequence goes on along the minus strand of CM028382.1, from coordinate 69,925,166 downwards.
GGGCTTCCCTTTAGGGGCATTCCCTATTGCCTACGTCTCGTTTGAAGCGATCTAGCCGCCCTCATTAATCGGCCACTTACGAATGGCCTTGTTCAGCGGCCAACACTCCTATGTAGTATGCCCATAATCATCATGATAGGCACATCTCTTCGTCGATCCCTTTTGGCGATGGGCTGGATTCATGCGAGGCGGATTAGGAAGCTTCGTTCACGACCTCGTACATAATATCTTCACAGCGGCGTGTTGAGTGGGGTCAAGTCCGATTCACGAAGAAACTCCTTGACCGATCATAACGAGACTTGCTTTTATTATAGCCTCCACTTCTGCTGGCGTTTCCCTTAGCATTCCCAGAGCGGCTATTCTTCTCCTTTTTCTTCTCCTTCTTTGTCTCCCAGCGCACCATTTTGTGCTCGCATGAGCATCTCACTGTGTCTTTGGTTCGCGCATACTCGGCTCGGCTCGATCGCAAACCACCTTCACCTTCCGGCCAATCGGTTTCAAAACACAATGTGACCTCTTGCTCGGTCGGACCGAGGGACTTGCTCGAGGACCTTGGTAAACCTCTCAAGGTAACTTCGCCGTTGACTCATGTGCACCTTGCTTGACCTTGGACAAATCAGCCCTTGTTTTTGCTAATGAGCCGTCGTCCCAAAATCAGCCAAGAACTTTGCTCACAAATGCGCCTTGATTGTTGATCGGCGTCGTGGCAATGCTCCCATCAAGCTAGAGCTTTTCCTTGTAACGCACCAACAAAGCTCTAATCTTCAATGCTTCATCAGAAGTCACCAAACCAATTTGGGATTCAAAAGACATTAACCAGTCCCTGGCCTTGGTTTTGCGTGTATTCTTTGATGTTGGGGAATATCAACCCCTGTGCTGGTGGAGCGTTCTCGATTCATGGAGCTAGCAGTTGCGAGATGTACCCAAAAAATTCCCATCTAAAGCCTTGCCTTGTTCCCAGGAGCCTCCATCCAGGCGCTTCAACTCCTCGAAATCCTGCATGTTTATGGTTGCGGGCAAACCACCATTTGGTACCGGCCGAGGCGAGAGGAGGGGCTGTGGGGTCCCATAACCGCACGGTTTGAGGAATCCCCACGGCTGCGCCACATACTGGCGCCCCCCGGCTGTGCAACTTGTGCAGCTGATTGATGCACATCTCGTCTTCCTTGAGAGCCATTGGAATGATGAGATCGCTTAGGAGAGGGAGTTCGTCGGTGAGCATAAGAGCCCCTTGGTGAGCGGCGCCGACTATAGGCACGAGATCGCCGTGGTGAAGGTGAGCGAAATTTGCGAGCATGCGACCTTGGTGGTGAAGGAAGAGCCGTCGTCGGCAGATTGGTGAATCTTCTCCTACTCGCGGTCGGCCTTGAGTGAACACTGAATAACCTTATGACTAGCCTTACTACCCTCCGGTTGCTCATGGCGCTTAGAACCATGCATGGTTGCGAATGAGCGACCAAAGGATTCATCGATTTCCCAGTCGTGAAATGCAGTGCGACTCGGTCTAAAGCGAGGGTAGTGGATCGACTCGATGGGCAATGGTGGTTTGCCCATAGCAATCAGCTGCAGGTTGAGTTGATGCATCTGACCCAAATAAATGGCTCTCTGACGTAAAGCTTCTTCGCGAAACTCATGGGCTAACCCAACTGCAGCTTCAGCACTTCTAGCCAATGAATCGACCCCACGCCTTTGATTTAACTGGTGGCGTGCATCATGGGGCGGAGGGACATTATTCCCAGCAACTTGATTGAGACTATGATTCTGATGTACCTCCTCTCTGCTACTGCCACTACCACCATTGACTCCATTCTCCGCCATTGTTATAGCTTAAAAATATCAATATGGAAAGTGAATCTTAATGCCGTAAAACCTTCGTTTTCCGACAGCGGAACAACGATGCGTCGAGAAATATGGATGCACTAAACAAGCCAATCGAACACTGGCTTTCAACGTGTCCGTAAACCCTCGAGCCCAACTCGCAATATGAATGAACAACGTAAAGCGGGCGGGGCACTCCACAAAGGCCTCGGCGTGTGAATTAGTATAAGAGAGTCAATAATTCGGCGAGTTTAAGCTAGAGAATAAGATTGAGCATACCTCTCTTCACATCTTGCCCAGTTTTTATATCTACCGGAAGGCATAACTGTCAATAACTGCTAATAACTGCCCATGATTGCTATTAACTGCTCATAAATGATCATGGCCTTCAATGTCGGGCGTGATAACTAACCCATTAATGAAAACGTTTCACCTGGTGAGTTTCGGGACATAACCGTCCTCAACTTGATGAGAACTCTTGCTCGGACATAGCGCCTCGACTAATGTCAACTCTCTCACGAGGCGAGCACAATAAGTCATGCTTGCACCTCGGCTATGCTTTCATTGGTTAAGCCCCACATTTGTGTGCAGTATCTTAACACGACTCAACACCTTGCTCGCCTTCTCGGATGTCATTGGTTTGCCTTGCATGTGGTCCTTAACTTGGGCCTATTGGGCCGGGCAGCTCAGCTTCATTCCTATATGAATTTATTGTTAATGACCAATATCATCACTAATGGTATTGGTCATATCGGACGTTAACCATATCACCAAAATCAAAATTAAGATCTTCAAGATCATTTTCAAGGAAATTTGTCTCTACATTCTCTCCTTTTTGTGATCTCTCATAAAGATCAACTAGATGTTTTAAATCATTCGGCATGCGTGCTGTGGGCTGTCATGCCATACCTAAACATGAACTTTCTTCATTGTTTTGTCGCACATTTTGCCCACTCGAAGAGGTGTTTCTATCATCATCCATGTTCCACTTCGGTGGTGAGAGGAATTTCTATTATACGGATGATGATGATGGCGATAGTTATTTCGTCTCACGACCTCTTCCTCGGCCTTGATTTCGACCACGACCTCGGCCTTGTTCATGATTTCCTTTGGCTCGACCACGACCACGACCACTACCACACCGCCCTTGCCTTTCATCATACATAGTCTCATTCTTGCGGGGAATGGTCTTTGAACAGATTGGTCGAGATTCATGATTTTTCATTAGAATCTCATTATTACTGCTACAAGGAGGCAATAGATCAATTCGGAGTACCTTTTAAAACCATTTTCTCTATATTGCTGCTGCAGGAGCATATTCGAGGCATGAAATATGGAGATAGTCTTCTCCAACATATCATATTCAGTGACGGTTTCCCCACATAATTTCAACTGTGAGGTTATTTTATACATCATTGAACTATATTCATTTATGGTTTTAAAATCTTGTAGGCGGATATGAATCTAATCATAGTGTGCTTTTGGGAGGATGACTGTTTTCAAATGGTCATATCTTTCGTTCAAACTTTCCCAAAAGACGAGTGGATCATTAAGCGTGAGGTACTCCATCTTTGGGTCTTCGTGGGCGTGGTGTCGTAGGAAAATCATGGCTTGAGCACGGTGTTGATTACTTATCCATTCATTATTACTTTCTTTGGATAGTATTTTCGAGGCGAGGTGGGTTTCGGCATCTATTTTCCAAGACATATATTTTTTCCCAGTTATGTCCAGCCTTTAAAATTCAAGCTTAGCAATGTTTGCCATTTGTGAAGAAAAACTATAAAAATGAAACATATATATTAATAAAATGATGACATAGAAATTTTATTCATATGATAATCAATTAGTACATGTTAAAATGTATGTTGAAAGCTATTGTAACTGCTAACAGGACATACATGATACAAAGATAGACAATAAAAATCTGAAAATCATTTGGAGGGAATTCAGCAACAAAAACCAATGTGGTGCATGCAATAACAAGTATGATAATAATCATCAACATTGGAGGGAACATTTTGTAGAAGAAGATATGATATTGAGAGTTTGTAAGGAGATAGTAAAAATGTGAGTAATCTATTAAGATGTTGCGGTATATATGGAGAGAAAAAATGACTATTTATGACCGTTAACTAGCCGTTTATTACCGTTGGAGGAGATAGATAAAAATCAGCAACTAGCCGTTAACTAACCGTTATAGGATAGGGGTAAAAATGTAAAAATGCTGATATAATAGAATTGCATTTATATTATGAATAAATATAAATTTTATTAGGAGCAATAAATAAAATAACTCTGCATGAATATTTTTCCAGTCAACTTTATATAGCTATTATATAACATACATATATATTCACGCCACGCTCTACGACAAGGCAGCCTTTCTATGAGTGTTTGTAAGTCAGTAATAAATATATATGTATATAAAGTTATTCATATATAGAATTGAAATATATGTATATATATAAATATTCAGTTTATAGTTTTGGGTTATTTCCGCACAGGCATCAACGAACATATATATTATGCGTTAAATAATAAATTATTATTTCGTCATCTCACCATATATTATCGACGGTGGCTCAACCAACCTTTTCTTAATAATGGTGATATACGATATATATTGAAGTAAACCAAAACCATAAAATAAAGAATGTATCGGTAGAAAATTTTACCATTTGAGATTGTTAACAGTAGAACAATCGTGCTGATAACCAGTGGCGGACGTAGGAATTTTTCCAACTAGGTGCACAAATTTAATAAAGTTACAAATTATAATTATCATTCTGGCGTTTTTCATATTTTGAATCGTTTAATTATATCATCATTTGTAACGTTCCTAAGAAAATATTTTTCAATAAAACATACAAGACAATCATTTATAAAGTGATCACAAATTTGATTTTCATTTAAAAAATTTCTCCATAATCACTAAAACCAAATTCCTTTAAATCAACCACAATTTGGAAATCTACACAAATATTTTTTTTTCTCATAAATCAACTACTTCAACCCCCAAATTAAAATGCTCTAATTTCAGATTAAATAAATATACATTTCCTACCAAGATATTGAACACACAAATTTAGGAAATAAAATAATATTATCATAATATCAATATATCATCTATCACAAATTCCATAAATCACAATTCACAACAATTACATAAATTAAATATTCAATTATGGTTATTTCAAAATTATGATTATTTCAAATTAGGGCTATTTTTAAATAAGGGTTATTAATTTTAAAAAAATTAAATCACAATTATAATTTGTTTTTTATTTAGGTGGGGCAAATTGTAGAAATTTGATTCGAATGGGGGCAAAATGTACAATATAACATATTATTATTATTATTTTAAAAAAATTCCTTCACAAAAAAACTCAAGTGGGGCAGCGCCTCATACCCATTAACATGTGTTCGCCATTGGCGTGGGTGTTATGGGTGTTAGGCTGGTATTTGGTAATTTGTAACTAATAATGTGTTATTGCAATTGACAATTGCCCCCATCTAAATAAAACAAATTATGAGCCATTTAATTTTTTTAAAATAATATGTACAAATAGCCTAATTTGAAATAATGCAATTTTTCTAATAATATTATTTAATTTAAACAGTGACCAGCAGGTTAATAGACATTTTGGGCAGTATGTTAATGAAAGATAATATT
>CM028382.1:69868168-69919575 GCA_013146195.2 Codonopsis lanceolata | reverse complement strand
TCTATAGATCAAGAACTGGTCCTAACTTATCACTCTCGTGCTTGATAGGTCCAATTTATTGTGTTGGTGAGCGATTAATACGACATATGCACTTGGTCATGCGGTTATCGCACCTCTAAGCCTTTATTATTTGCGATTACATTCATTTGTTCAAAGCAAAATAATATAGGGATTGATAAACAACACAATCAACAAGCATTGAATAGACATATATATGAATCAAAACATAAATTCGATACAAGTTACCTCCCACCTCCTAGATTAGGGATGATTTAGTTCATCATAGGCGATGAAGCGCACATGGAAGATGATGGAAGACATGATTTGATCTTCAATACTTGAAATTACAAAACCTAACTATGTTATACAATCTAAAACTACCTAAAATCTATGTAAAGAGCTTCGGCCGTCCTCCTTATGCTTAGGCTCGGCATCGACTTCTATATATACTCGGGAGTTGTGATTGGATCGAATAGTGTGATCCGAAAAGGTCGCATTAGCCACCTACCTTGCGGTTACATGAGTCTGGATACCTGCGTCATAAGTCTCCGTGTGGGTGGCTTTTGATTCTTTGATTGGCGACTTGGGGACTATGCGCTACCTTGCGGTCGCAAAGCGAAAACACCTGCGTCGCAAGGTGTCGAATGACGATCTTCATTTTTCTTCAATTTTTTCTTTCTAATTTGCACTTAAAACCACGGAGTTTCGCGTATTTTCACAACAATCACGAAACTTACAAAACTCAGAAAACATATATTAGTACTCAAAAGACTCGTGAAATAGCATAATTTAAGTCATAGAAAGTATATAAAATCGGCGTATAAAATACATCATCATCGATCGGCGTGCCAAGAGATGCTTAAGTATTTGCCTTCTGTGTTCGTAGTGTTACTTAGTGCCCTCCGATTATGCTGTAACTTGAAAATGCCCTTCCATTGGCGAAACTTTCCCTCTTTCTTCTTGATGACTAAGTGACCTCAATCTTTTTGGTACCCGATCCCAGATCATGAATGCTCTTCCACAGATTCGACATGCGTGTGGTGAGCCTTTGCTCATTTTGCTTTGTAATTGACCATCCTTTGTCGAGCATCCGGCGCTGCTTTCTTGAGCGAGGTCAAGATTATTACCGGGCAAGTTCATTGTTTTGTTCGCTGTAATGGGAAACTTTGTGAGCACGAGGGGCCATCTGCGGGGGATCGTGGCTTGGATCATGGAGTAGCGCTGACGGAGTTTCCTGTTGGGCTCAGGATAGTAGAAGTCTGACGCCCGTAAAGGCTGGTAGCTCTTCTTCCCATTTTCCTGCTCGCTCCTCTAAGTTCCTCTTGAGTACGTGGAAGACTTGTTTGTTCCCGACCTCTGCTTGGCCGTTGCCTTGTAGGTAAGCTACGGATGACTGCCAATGCTTGACACCTAGGCGCGTACACTCTGCTGTGAACTTATTTGAGAATTGAGTACCATGGTCAGAAATGATTGCCCGTGGGAGACCGAATCTGAACACCACTTGATCGTGGACGAATTTGATGATATTAGCCTTTGAAATAGTAGCCAGCGGCTTTGCCTTGATCCACTTTGGGAAATAGTCGATCATGACCACAGCGTACTTGTATTTGTATTGTGCTAAAGGAAATGGACCGATCAATTCTATTCCCCACATGTCGAATGACCAGGCAACGACCACTGGGGTCTGCATAGTGGAAGGCAACCTTGGTATGTCCATGTACCTCTGGCATTTGTTACATTCACGGACGTATTTCTCTGTATCTCTCCTGAGTGTGATCCAGTAATATCCCGTACGTAGAAATTTCTCTGCTAAGGCTCTAGTTCCCGGATGGCCGCCGCATTCTCCCTTATGGACCTCGTACAGAACACCCTCAGTTAACTCTGGGAGGACACAATGAAGCATAGGTCTGACCTTAGATCGCTTGTATATGATTCCCCCGACTACCGAGTATCGGTAAGCCTGGCTTCTAACTGTAGTAGCTTTGACTTTATCCGCGGGCAAGACTCCTTGCTCGATGTAGTCCTTGTAGCTGTCAATCCATCTTCTGATCGCTGGCTCAATGTCCATTATCACTAGTCTGTTAATGGCCAGAGTTTCAAAGTGCTCAATCATGACCGATGGATTCAGTAATGCTAGACTTGCTTTGGCGATCTTGGACAAGTAGTCTGCTCGCATGTTGTCCGTTCGATCAATTCTAATGATCTCCCAGAACTTGAAATCTTTCATGATTTCCTTGACAAGCTCGCATTATTTAATCAGGGAGGGATGATGCACCATATACTCCCCCTGGACATGGTTCACTACTAGCTGTGAATCCGAGTACACTGTGACTACTTCTACGTCCATATCTGCTGCAAGCTCGAGAACAACGATCATTGCTTCATACTCGGTCACGTTGTTGGAGGATGGAAATTTAAATCGGATGGCCAACTCAAGTTATGTAACTTGGTTGGGAGTTATGAGAAGGATGCCAGCTCCGCTCCCGACTTTACTCGCTGCCCCATCAACATAAAGATCCCAACAGTAGGCCAATCTAGGCGTTGGAAGCTGCTTGTGCTCGGGCTCTGTTGGCTGTGGGGCTTCAGACTCCTACTTGGTGAAACTTGTTTCGATCAAGAAGTCGGCCAAGGCCTGAGCTTTGATTGCTCTCCTAGGTTGGTAGTTGATCGATGTATTTTATACGTCGATTTTATATGCTTCTATGACTTAAATTATGCTATTTCACGAGGCTTTTGGCTACTAATATATGTTTTCGGTGAGTTTTGTAAGTTTCAGGGTTATTAGTGAAAATATGCGAAACTCCAGGGTTTTAAGTACAAATTTCAAGAAGGGCCAAAAAGGAAAAATGAAGAAAGAAAAGGTTGATTACGAAGACCTTGCGGGACGCAAGGTACATCGAACTGCGACCGCAAGGTAGGCGTCAGGCGAAGACAAGCTTTTCAAGGCCGGACACTGGAGACCTTGCGGACGCAAGGTACCCAACACCTTGCGACCGCAAGGTGGTCAGAATGCTTGATTTTCGGATTTTCACACAGTTATTCGATTGGATTACAACTCCCGAGTATATATTGAAGTCAGATGCCGAGCCAGAAAATGGGGAGACGGCTGGAAGCTCTCTTTAGTAGATTTTAGGTAGTTTTTAGATTGTATATCATAATTAGACTTTGTAATTTCAAGTATTGAAGATCAAATCATGTATCCGATCATCTCCATGTGCTGTTCATTGTCTATGATGAACTAAATCATCCATAATCTAGGAGGTGGGAGGTAACTTGTATCAAATTTATGTTTTGATTCTTATATATGATCATTCAATTCTTGTTGATTGTGTTGTTTATCAATCCCTATATTATTTTGCTTTGAACAAATGAATGTAATCGCAAATAATAAAGGCTTAGAGGTGCGGATAACTGCATGACCAATGTGCATATGTCGTACACTGGCTCACCAACACAATAAATTGGACCTATCGATGCACGAGTGATAAGTTAGGACCAGGTTCTTACATGATCTAGGTGACAGATAGATCATAAATCTAGGTGACACTAGATTGACAGTTCTGTGCTTAGGATATAGAATGGATGAATTTTGGGGATGGAGGTGAACCAATTGTTCAACAGACTATATCTATCTTTAGTGAACGAACCCAAGACATTGAATGATATTATTATGAATTGAACATAAAGGAGATACAAGTGAAACCGAATCCTAGATTGCCACCCACCATAAGATCTTCATATCGTTAATTCGCTAATTAGTTAAACATCTAAATATAAATAGTAGTTTAGAGTAGAATTAAATATAAAAACCCCCTTTAGATTAATAATTTGCTATCAATAAATTGCATTGTTCGTGATCACTTGTCTCTGTGGGTTCGACCCTTGCTTCCAATACTATTCTATAATAGTCTTGTCCACTTGCAAGGAAAAAGATTAATTAAAACATCGATCAAGTTTTTGGCGCCGTTGAGGACAAGCTAGTTCACGTAGTTAGTTTGTTGGTAGCGTAGTTTTTAATTTAATTTAGTTTTTAGTTTAATTTTCAGTTTTTATAAAAATAAAAATACAAAAAAGATTTTATTTTGTTTTTAATAGTTAGTTGTTTTTAATATTGCTTTAAATTATTTTTATGCACGATTAAGTAGATCTTTGAATCCTAAATTGGTAGACTTAAATCAAGATATAAATATTGTTAGAAGAAATCAAGAAGTCCTTGAAAATCTAGCTCCGAGTTTGATAATCAAGAACAATTGAATCAAGAGGATCCTCGGTTGATCCACAATGGAAGAAAATAATAATAATAGAAATCACGAAAATCTGTTGACCCAGTCAACCGGAATCAAAGAGAAGAAGAACCTGAAAGAAGAAATATGGAAGTAGTGATAAATCAAAGAACTATTAATGACTTTAGTAGACCTTCATTAAATGTTGTGACATCATGTTTAGTCTTGCCGGATCTTTGTAAGGAATTTTGAGTTAAAGGTCATTATTTTAATGCCATACCATCTTTTCATGGGATGCCCCATGAAGATCTGTCGGTTTCTTAAGAGAATATGAATACATGATGAGTACTTTTCCTTTAGGAGGGTTGACTGAAGATCAAATCAAAATGAAATATTTTCCCAGTGCATTAAAAGAATTGGCAAAGAGATGGTTTATGAACTTAACACCAAAACCCCCTTTAGATTAATAATTTGCTATCAATAAATTGTACTGTTCGTGATCACTTGTCTCTGTGGGTTCGACCCTTGCTTCCAATACTATTCTATAATAGTCTTGTCCACTTGCAAGGAAAAAGATTAATTAAAACATCGATCAGTAGTCGATGTGAAATTCTATAAGCTCGATTGACCAGCTGAGTAGTCTGCCCGATGAATCGGGTTTGTGCAGGATTTTGCGCAATTGTGTGTCTGTGTACAATATGATTACATGTGCAAAAAAAATAAACCCTTAATTTTTGGGCAGCTACAACAAGCGAGCAAGCTAATTTTTCGATATTAAAGTAACGACCCTCAATAGGAATGAGGGCCTTAGATACATAATACGCATGCTTTTATACATTTAACTCCTCCCTAACTAAAACAGCGACCACATCCTGGTCTGTGGCCGCTAGATGCACGTATAAAGGCTCACTAGGCACGTGGCTGCTAAGGAGGGGATGCTTGCCTAAATATTCCCTGAGCTGCTCGAGGGCTTTGGCACATTCTTTATTCCACTCGAACCATTTGTTGCTGCACAGGACCTTGAAGAATGGAAGGCATTTCTCCGCTGATCGAGAGATGAATCGACCAAGGGCAATGATCCTGTCGTTTAACCGCTGGACGTGATTGATGCTTTGGTTGCTCCATCTCGATCAAGGCTTGGATCTTCTCTGGGTTTGCCTCTCTCCCGCGCTGATTAACCATGAATCCGAGAAACTTTCCTGCTCGAACCTAATCACGCACTTACTCGGATTCAACCTCATGTTGTGTTTGCGCAGATTGGCAAACGTCTCTTCTAGGTCAAGAGTGTGGTCACGGCCTTTGGTTTTGATGACCATGTCATCAATGTAAGCCTCCATGTTTCTACCGAGCTGGGAGCCAAAAACCTTGTTGACCATGCGTTGATAATTGGCCCCTGCATTCTTCAACCCAAAGGGCATCATTTTGTAGCAATATAGACCTCCGCCTGCTCGAAAGGCTGTTTTTGCTTTATTTTGCTCGTTCATCTTGACTTAGTGGTACCCTAAGTACACATCTAGGAAGCTGAGCATCTCGAAACCGGCTATGGCGTCGACGAGCACATCAATGCACGGTAGCGGGTAACAGTCCTTTGGGCAAGCTTTGTTGAGGCTCGTGAAGTTGATGCACATGCGCCATTTGTCATTGACCTTTTTGACTATCACCATGTTGGACAGCCAGGTCGGATACTGGATCTCCTCGATGATGTCAGCTTTTAGGAGCTTTTTGACATCTGTTTTGATTGTTGTACTATTTTCTAGGGAATACTGTCTCGGTCGCTACTGAATTGGTCAAAAAGTTGGGTCCATATTCAAGTCGTGGCGGGCAACACTCTCACTGACTCCCTCCTCCAAACACAAAACCAACCGGTCAAAGTGATCCCTAGCCCCCCAGTTAGGTATCCACCCTATTTCCCCGGTCCAAAAACCTCGGAAAGAGCCGTTGCTCTGCCCGAGTAAAAAGGCCAAATTAGCCAGAAATAAGTCCTTGTTCTGCCCAAATTCCACCACCAGCAGCAAGCAAGCAAGTGTCAAAAAGCAGGCAGTTGCTCCGCCCGTTTTACGGGTCCCAAAAGCAACTTTCGCAAGCCGTTACTCTTCCCGAACCGCAACAACCGCAGCAGCAGCAAAGCAGCAAAAAAAAAAAACTCCCTCTCCCTGAAGGACAGACGAGCACACCAACGCTCTTAAAGGTGAGCCTTTAAAGGTTTATTTATAAAAAAACTATTTTCCATCCGGCCCAATGTAAAAAATATAAGTCGTTGTACTGCCCGGGTTATTTTAGAAAATAGCATGTAAAAAAGCCATTATTATGGCCAAATATTTTCAAATATATTTATAATTATTGGAAGGAGATGGCTGCAAGTCCGTAAATAATGTAAATATGTATGTATTTGTAGGTAGTTAATGCTTTATTTATTTGCTAGATAAATATAACAAAAAGCATACTTTAGCCAAAAACCGTTTTTGAGACCGAAAGGGCGAGTTGGGTGCCTAGCACCTTCCCAACTCGTAATTTAGCCTCCGAACCCGTTTTTGCAATCTCTGGTTTTCTTTTTTGGTTTTTATTTATTTCTTCCTTAAAATAAAGATGATGACTCTATAAAACATTTTGGATCCAGTAGGGCATCGCAACACTCCTTTCTTGCACTTTTCCGTTTTCCCCTAAAAAAGGGAGAATGAGAATGAAAGGGTGATGTATTCTTATATCCTGGTATCTCCTAAAAAATGGATAATTTGATATAGAAAACCCAAAGCACTCATAGTGATCCGAAATATGCCATAAGGAAATTTTCATAAAATCGATAGTGGGGCGTCGCAACATCCTTTCTTGCACTTTTCCGTTTTCCCCTAAAAAGGGGAGAATGGGAATGAAAGGGTGATGTATTCATATATCATGGTATCCCCTAAAAAAGGGATAACTTGATATAGAAAACCCAAAGCTCCCATATTGGACCAAAAGTTCACTGAAAGTTACCGAGGCGTATTCAAACGCGCTATCTTAGACAGCACTCCTCTCACATTTTTAATTTCGTCTTCCCCTAAACAAGGGAGGATGGAATGAGAGCAGTGTGTCCTGCATCCGCACGTACGCGCACCCATATCCAAGGGCGCGGGCGCATTTCCCGGGAACCCTCAGCGGGTTTCCCAATATTAACTCCACATATTCAAGACGACTGTTACCAAGTAACTGAAAGGGATGAGCGTGCTCGCTTAGCTCTCTCTGCCTGCTCGCTACACACTTTGGCCACCAGACTTCAGGTAGGGAGCTATCTGCTCGTTATGTCCAGGCGACCAGCGATCCTTCCCTGCTAGCTCACTTCTAGGTTAAACTCGAGTTATGATGAATGCACGTTATTCACTCATGACCATGGATACTACATGTTAGGCACGTGACCAATGCCCGAGCCGTTTGGGCCGGGCAGCTTAGTGGCCCCTTGCTTCTTGTCTGGCAAGCACATGTGCTCGGAGCGAGGAACATAATATCTTGATTCCTTTTGGAAGCTTGATCGTTGTAAGACTTGTTCCTTTTGATTATAAGAAAGATTGGTCAGGCAAGCTTGATAGTGGGAAGAGCATGTAGGAGCAGGGATGCATTGATCGAACGTTAGAGTGCAGTCGTCATTTAGGTCTTTAGGCTGCATGTGTGCATCTTTCCCGAGGTGGCATTAAATACGATGCCTCGGTTCCAACACCGCGTGTCCAGGAAGTCACTTTTGAAGGTAATTTTTCCTACCTTGTTTGCCTTTTGGTTACCCTATAAAAACAACAAACCCCCTTCCTTGGACTCTTTTACAAACCCTCGACATTCACAAAACCTCCTCTTTCCGCGCTATTTCTCTAAATCATGTGTTGATTACAGAATCATAGCAACAAACCAGATTCCTCATTTATTTGAAGTCGAAGATCTATACCAGCTATAGGTAATCTCTTGTTCGTAACTCTATTTTCATTTTTCATTTCCATCTCATTTCTGCTAGAGCCCTAGTTTAGGTAAGGTCGATACCCCTTAGGAACTCCGCTATTCCCATTCACAATTTCTCAGGTTCGTCTTCATTAATTTTTCTGAATCTTGCCCTAACTTAAGCACACATATAGGTAGGAATCGAGGGAATGATAGACTGGTGCCCTGCTCACCAGTTTTGAAATGAACCCTAACCGGGGGTTTTGCTTGTTCGTTCTTGCCTGCTTTCATGAGCATAAATTAATGTGTATTCCTCGATTCCTGTAGGATGTCTTCTTGCGAGGAGAGTGGTTTAGATATTGAAGGAGACAGCTACGACCATGGTGCTTCTAGCGAAAGTGAGGAGAGCTTTGAAACTGAATCCAAAAGCTCTGAAGGAACTGGGCAGAAGAACTTGGCTACTGATGTCGTTCCTAAAGAACCCGAGTAGGACTCTCTGGTCACTTCTAGTGAAGAACATGATGCAAGTAATAAAGACGAGTAGGAAGAGGATCATAATGCAAATGTTAAGAATGAACAAGAGTCTATCAACAAGGACAAACGTTCCGGTCCTGAATCTCCAAGCATAAGCGCTGCCCAGGAAAAAAGGAATAGAACTGCTCGCTGAAAAGGGAAAAAGCCTGTGGTCGATGAACCAGCCTTGATGAAATGGGACGATCTGACTTATGATGAAGATGTGTCCACTTGGTTCTACTCTCTGAGAATTGGCCCAAAAAATTACCGTGTAAAAGCCTTCGATCTGGACATTGAAAAAGACGGGCACAACTTTCAAGGAGACTGTATGGTTTTTTATTTTGATTTCTTTCTTGTCAGCCTGAGACTTCCACTGGACCCTTTTATCATCGAATTCCTTCATCTAAACAATGCCCTCCCCTGCCGTCTGACTCTTACCACAATGAGGTTTCTGTTCGCATATACCGTAGGCATGTAGGCTGCCCGGGTTTGAGCCCGATATGACTTTGTTCAGAAAACTATTCATGTTCTCCCTAGACAAAAAGAACAGTCGCATCACAGGCAGCTCCAACCCCAACTACTTTAAGCTCGTGGCAATGGTCCCAATGAAGTTGACGCCTGGGACGGGAAAGCCCTACTCGTCGAATACTGAGTAGGATGGCCCATCGCAGCCTATTTTGAGGACATGGGGATTCCTAAGTATGACAGGAATGCCTTTCGAGCTGGTGAACCCCAGATAGCCAAGGCCTTCAGGACTCTGCTCTGTGTGAAGGAGGGAAAAAACGGACAAGACTAGGTGTTAGATTGGGTGGCACTTACATCTGACCCTCCCATCTTCGTCTGGTCGGTGTACTGAGTTGGCCTGTAGAAGGGGTAGAGCCCAAGATCATTGTTGAAGGCGAGGAGCCTCACCCATACTGGGGTAATTGCCACAGGGGAAGATTCCTGACCGAGTGCCCTGACTGTGAGCGGGCTGGACCCAACTATACTCATGTCTTCTCGCTAAGTAGTCTGCATATCAACTTTCTTTACATGTATTTTGCATTTTTCTTCTAATTGAATTTTTCCTGATTATTTCCCCTTTGTGAATCGACTTGCAGATATGAGGCAGCTTGAAGACACCAATAGATTTGTGCAGGCCATGAAGAAAGGCTCTGGGAGAAGGAATACCCAACTGGCCACTCAGGAGCCGGCTCGCCTCCCCACCGTTCCTGCTGCAAATACGAGACGAGGAGCGAGCCGAGGGCACACTAAGCCAAGTCAGACTGCCACTCCTGCCCTCACTACTACTACTGCCACAACGGCATCAGCCATCACCGTTCTGGCGCTACTGTCTCGGCCAATCCTGTGACCACCGTTGAAGCGCCCTCGACCAAGCGGCCTGCCGCCGAACTTCCTACTGATAGGAGAACCATGTCGCGAAACAGAGAGGAGTGTAGGCTCCCGGGAACTACGCCCGCGCCCCGCGCGCCCTTGGTTAGGGGTGCGGGTACGTGCGGATGTGGGACACCACTGCTATCGTTCCACCCTCCCTTGTTTAGGGGAAGACGAAATCAAAAGTGCGAGAGGAGTGCTGTCTATGTTAACGCGTTGGAATGCGCCTCGGTTGCCTTTAGTGGATTTTTTATCCAATATGGGAACTTTGGGTTTCCCGCATCAAGTTATCCCTTTTTTAGGGGATACCAACATATAGGAATGCATTACCCTTTCATTCTCATTTTCCCTTTTTTAGGGGAAAATGGAAAAGTGCATAAAAGGATATTGCGACGCCCCCACTATGGATTTTATTAAAAATAGTCTTATGGCCCGTTTCGGATCACTATGGGAGCTTTGGGTTTCCCGCATCAAGTTATCCCTTGTTTAGGGGATACCAGGATATGGGAATACATCACCCTTCCATTCCCATTATCCTTTTTTTAGGGGAAAACAGAAAAGTGCAAAGAAGGAGTGTTGCGAGGCCCCACTGGATCCAAAAAGTTTTAGAGTCATCATCTTTATTTTAAGGCAAAAATAAAGCAAAACCAGAAAAAAAGAAAACCAGAGATAGAAAACGGGTTCGGAGGCTAAGTTACGAGTTGGGAATGTGCTAGGCACCCAACTCGCCCTTTCGGTCTCAAAATAGTTTTTGGCTAAAGTATGTTTATTGTTATATTTATTTAGCAAATAAATAAAGCATTAAAAGACAGGAAAATAAAAGAAATACATCCATGGCTACATTTTTTACGGACTTGCAGCCATTTCCATACAATAATTACAAATGTATTAAAAATATTTGGCCATTATTTCATATTCTAATCCGGGCAGTACAACGGCTTATATTGACTACATTGTGCTGGATTTAAATAACAACTTTTTATAAAAAATAAATTAAAAAAAGTAAATAAATAAAACGCCCTTAAAGGCTATTACCTTTTAGAGCGGGGTGTGCTCGCTCTGTCCTTTCGGGAGAGGGAGGCTTTTATTGCTGTCGCTGATGTGATTCGGGCAGAGTGACGGCTTATATATGGTAGTTTTGGCTTACTCACTCGAGTAGAATGACGGCTTAGTTTTGGTGGTTTTGGCCTATTTGGTTGGGCGAAATCACGGCTTATTTCGGGTGATTTCAACCTATTTACTCAGGCAGAGTAACGACTTACTTTATGGTTTTGGGACCGAGGAAATATGGTGGATACCTAACTAAAGGGCTAGGGAAGATTTTAATCGGTTGGATTTGTGTTTAGAGGATGTTTGGTAGGGTTTTGAGGCTTTAGGAAAGGGGGATCAGACGCTGCGTAAAATTTACGCAGAGTTTTCCTAGGCTTCAAGCCTTCGGCGAAAATTATGTCGAAATGGGGAGCCGGGCACCTCTATTTATAGTTGGATCCATGCTTCATTGGCTTGTACCGCGCGCTTGACATTTTGTACAATGCATTAACTGAGCGGGTACTGTTGAAGACCTTGGCGCGGACAAATAGCTCCTTGGGCGCGGCGCCAAGCATGGTGGGCGCGGCGCCAACTGTTCTAATTCCTCAATTTTTTGACACTTTCGCCCTCTGCAGTTCACTATTCATGCATCCAACTTTCTCCTTTTGCATTTTCAACCCTGTAACTTGACATTTTGTTAAGTTCAAGCAGTTCTTGATATCGCATGCCAGAGTTACCTATCAGGGGTATGAAATTGGGGTGTCTACAGAGTCCCTCAACGATGGAGTCTACGGGTAACCCAAGGCTTACTGAGTAGACGAACATCGTTGATAAACAATAGACTCTCCAATTTCGTTCAATTATAAAACGGAGAAGAGATGCAACAGGTAGTAGTTATAATGCAATAGTTTATAATGCAAGCCAAACCTCACATATCCTAGACATATTTAGTCAGTTATAGCAAGTTATCGTAGTTTTTAAGCAAATATTCAAATTAAATGATCTAATGGTCGGACCTACTAGTGTAGGCTGCCTACGTATCCCTTAATAAAGGAACTCAGACCAAAACGTAGTTCAGGCCAAAACCTAAACTATCATTCGTACAACGGTCGCACCTACCGAAATAGGTTGCCTACGTATCCTTAAACAAGGAATCAGACCGAGACGTAGTTCACTTAGCTGGGGACTAAATGTTGCGGTACAAGTGTTGTGGTGCAAGTGCGGCAATACTAAATGAGCAAGTGCATGCAAAGCTTTATCAAATGAGTGCGGCAAGGGTAAATAACATGTTATGATGATCGCGTCTACTGAGATAGACTGCCTACGTATCCTTAGCCAAGGAATCAGACCAATCGTAGTTCGCCACGCGGCTGGGGGGAATGGATTGTCTCCTTAGGAACTCAACCTTCATCGGAGGGCAAGACCTTTCCCTATTAATCCGGGGTTGCGTGCCCCTTAAAGGAAAGTTTCCTACACAGCCAAAAATGCATGGAATGTATTGCCTCCTTACGAACTCAGCCTTCACTGGAGAACAAGACCTTTCCCTATGAATCCAGGGTTGCGTGCCCCTTAAAGGAAAGTTTCCAAACATCATACAAATGCACTGCCAAAAAAGGAAAATACCTTCCTTTTCTTACCTTTGTCGTGCCCATGCAGCAAATTGCTGCTGTTGTTGCTTTGCTGCTTCTTGCTGCTTTACGCTGTTTTCTCTTGCTGCACCTTGCTGGAGATTTTTCTTTTGTCACTGTTCCAGCCTTCGCTGGAAAATCTTTCCCCTTGTTCCGCTATGTTTTCGGCTTTAGCTGGAAAAATTTTCTTGATGCTGCTGCATTTTACTTTACTGCTCTTTCTAACCTTGGTCAGAAATTTCCTTTCCTTGCTGCCGCATCTTTTGGTACCAGCTAAAATCATCCTTTCTTTGCTACTGTTTTCTTTTCGCTCCATTTTCTAGCTTCAGCCGAAAGTTTCTTCTTCTGCCGCCGCATTTCCTTTTGTTGCATGCACTTATAAATTTTTCCTTTTCTTTTCTTGTACATGCATTTTCCCCTCTCCCGATTTTTTCTTTTTTCTCTTTTTTTTTCTTTTCTCTCTTTTTTTCTTCTTTATTCTGCATGCTCGCCATTTTTCTTTATTTGCATGCTTATTATCTGTTTATTCTCTCTCTTTTTTTATATTCCTCTTTTTTTTCTGGTTTTTCAATATTCCTCTTTTTTTTTTATCCGCCTGGATATACTTCAGATCTGCTAGATTTTGGCACTGTTTGGCACTTTTGAAGCATTCCTGACTTTATTAATAATGCTTATGCATGTCCTATTTATGCTTAAATGATGCAATTAAGTAATGATGCATAAAATTTATGCAATTTATTCTTACGATGCATGATTGAACTAGTGGTCACTATTTGACCTTACCATGCATGATTTATATTATAAATGCAAATGGAGCTATATGATGCATGTTCTAGGCTAAAACATATTTTGCATGCTATGTGTTCAGGAAACTGACTTTTCGGAATACAATTCATTTTTTCTGAACACATTTTCAGGCATATTCTCAGATGAATATGGGACAAAACAGGTATATTTTATGCCCTAAAATTTATTTTTCATGCATGCTTATGCTACAGGGACATAGTAAATGTCATGAGAATATTTATTTTCATGATTGGTGACATTTTATTTTCTTTTTAGCGTACCCCTAATGCAGCTTATTGGATAATAAATGCAAATGTTGGATGCATGTACTACTTTACTTGATGCAAATGTGATGCCTAAAAATTATAGGATGCTTACTAACATGATGCATGGGCATTCTTTATTCTATCATGCATACGATAATGCAGTACATATTTTTAAAATGCAAAATACACTTTTTTATGATGCCTAGGATGAAAAAATGCCTATTTAGACGCAAAACAATACATATAATCTTTTTTTTTCTTTTTTCTTTTTTGTTTGAAAACATGTACAAACATTTACAATGCAATATAATTTTATATGATGCAAAATAAATAAAAAACATGCAGACTCAAGACGCACGCACAAAGCAAAGCTATATCGATATCTAATAGGTAATGGCACGCTGTATCTCCAAAACGGATTTTAAAGGAATATACCTTTGGGCTCGAACATGCTTTTTTTTTTTTTTTTTATGATATGTGGGGAGAGGAAAAGGCAGTCACCCCCTCCTGTTCTCGGCCATATAATTGTTGCAGGGCTATACTTGGCATAAGGCTATTGTCCTAGCCCCTGCATTTTTCATCGCAATCAGACAGGGCAACAGTGAATGGTCGGAATCCAAGTCGTCTGGCTGTTTCAGGACAATGGCAACGCAGATGATGAATAAGACGAGGACACTTCTGGTGCTTCTCATTCTAATGAGACTGAGCCTTTTCTGTGCCTTGCAGAAGAAGTACATGGGCCCGGCCCGGCGAACGCCGCAGGTACTGATGGATTGCTCTGAGGCTTAAGCTGCAAATGAAGGATAGTTTTGGGGGAAACAAAGGGGGTAGAGGCAATAAATAGATATGTACAGGCAATTAATGTATAACCTAAATTTCTTTAGCAATTATTCCTAAGTTGCACCTTAGGACCTGAAAATTTTATATTTTAGTGTTTTGTTGCGAGCTTCCTGTCGTGGTTTTTTCTTTTTTTCTTAGTCGGTCGAGCCCCCTTGCATCTTTGAAGCGGAGGTAGGATGCCGAGGTTTCAAAGAGTGTTTTCCCTCCTCTTTTTCTCCTGATATATATATATATATATATATATATATATATATATATATATATTATTTATTTATTTATTTTATTTGGCTCTAACTTTTGCCTAGGCTGCCCTTTCGGGTTTTCAACCTAGTGAGTCCTTATTTTTATTTTTTTTACTTGCTCTAATTTTTGCCTAAGCCACCCTTTCGGGTTTTCAGCCTAGCGAGCCCTTATTTCTCCTTTTTTTTATATTTTGCTCTAATTTTTGCCTAGGCCGCCCTTTCGGGTTTTCAACCTAGCGAGCTGGAGAGGGAAGCACTTGCCAGATAGGGTGGCTCAAGCATAATACCTTTTAAGCTCATTAAGATTGGAGGGCTGAACAAGGTCTTCTTTTTCCTGGTTTGTGTGGAGTATGGCACCTCCTGACCGGATCTCTTTTGACAATACACGGCACATCGTGGAAGAGAGTGGTGGCAGCCTTTTGATAAGTAGCCCCAGCATTTTTTAGCCCAGATGGCATGACATGATAGCAGTAGGTCCCCCAAGGGGGTAGTGAATGAGGTCTTTTATTGGTCCTCTATCGCCATTTTGATTTGACTATAGCCCAGCATGCCGTCGACGAAGGATCTGATTTCATGAGAAGCAACGGCGTCTACC
The DNA here is from genome assembly GCA_013146195.2 of Codonopsis lanceolata. NCBI lineage: Eukaryota > Viridiplantae > Streptophyta > Magnoliopsida > Asterales > Campanulaceae > Codonopsis > Codonopsis lanceolata. The sequence goes on along the minus strand of CM028382.1, from coordinate 69,904,179 downwards.
ACAATATTGATATTGGGTAGAGGGAAGTCATCTTTGGGCGACGCCTTGTTGAGGTCACGAAAGTCTACACAGATCCGGACCTTCCTGTTGGGCTTGGGAACGGTCACTATATTGGACAGTCAGATCGGGTATTTTTCTCTTTCTTTTTTTTTACTCTTTTTTTTTACCTTTTTTTTTACTACCCGAATGAAGTTGACGCGCAGCTGCTTTATAATTTCTTCTTTAACTTGTAGTGACCATTCCGGCTTGATGCGGCGGAGCTTTTGCCTGATTGGCCGAGCATCCAGATATATGGGGATCCGGTGTTCGAGTATGGCTGGATCTAGCCTCGTCATGTCTTCATAGGACCAGACAAATATGTCCACGAACTCTTTGAGGAGATCCATGAGTGTTACCCTTTCAGAGCCTTGCAGGTAGTTGCCGATTTTGATTTCTTTGATTTCATTGTCCAGCCCCAGATTGATAGTGGATCGATCTTCGATTCTTGATTCTTTGTTGATGAATGATGTTGTCCACAGTGCTCTCTTCGACTTTACAAGCTCAAGCAAATATATATATATATATATATATATATATATATATATATATATATATATATATATATATATATATATATATATTATCTTTTGGGTCCTATTAAATGACTCATTATTATAATTATTTAACGCGTCTTTTAATGTAGGTGCAACTAAGAAATAAGCAAAGACATTTAGATTATTATTAAAAGCAAACCGTACAGGGTTTATTACATTATTGAGGACCTGGGGTTTGAGATCCTCAACTTTAGGGTGCGGATCGGTAGATGACCGATCCGTAAGGCTAGGGAAAGGAATAGGGATAATATATCCGAAGCGGTCCACGGTGTCAAGGCGTCAAAAGTAGGTCGTACTATACTAGTTCTGCGGAGGCTTATTAGAAATAGACTCAAACTCAGCAGGGAGCTACTCGTAATCAGTACCTCTGCTTATCATACCCAGGAAGTTTTCATCAACCTCAATCATGTTGATTTGAGGTAAAGGGTTATTGACTATATTTGGTCTGGGAGAAGGCTTTTCAATAACCTTATCATCTATAAGATCCTGGATAGCATCTCTGAGTATATAACATTTATCGGTGGGGTGACCACTGCAGCGATGATATTCACAGTACTGGGCATGATTCCAAGTCACAGGCGGGGGTTTGGTGGCTTATAATTTTCCATAGGCTTTAACACTCCTTGTGCCATTAGCCCTGCGGATCACGCGGGAGGCTTGCGGTTCATCATAATGTCGGTTCGATTTACGAAATTTACATTCGGGCCATTATTCCATCCGACTGTGCTGACAGACCTGTCCGCTCCATAAGACCATGGAACAGTGCCATAATTTTGGGTAGGAAAAGTGGTTGATGCATTTCCTACCATATTGATGACTGGTGCGGAGGCGTATTGACTTGTAATTGCCCCGTCCATATATCATCATCAATACGGGCTCCTATCTCATTTATTTGAAATTGGTATAGGGGAGATACCGCATGTGTTCCAGGTAGATGGGCTGGAGGTTTTTGATGAACATTCTGCATGACTTCGGCGGATCGAGTCTGAAAAGTCAGGCCAACTTTCTTTTCCACATTGCGAACTCGGCCGGGTTTCTTTTTCCCGTTGGGTGCACGACTCAAGGTCCCTTCTATTTTCGGGGCGGGTGTTGTCTTTGTACCTTTCGAGGAATGCTTGACTATCGGTCCCACGTATTCATGGTGTGCTATCGAGACAACATTAGCCATTGTTTAGCGGCCCTATTAGGGTGAGGTGAAAATTGGAAGCCATAGCCTCAAAGCTAGCTCCCCTTGACTGCATGCCAGTGGAATAAGATTTTAAGTGGGATATAGGGCATCCAGTCCCATCAAATTTTTCTATGTCGGGCATTTTGAATTTGAAAAGCAATACTGCCGCATGTTGTAATGTCAGTGCCCGCGTAGAAAATTCCCCTTTGTTGAGAAGTTTGAGTACCATGGCCTTTATATTTTCCATGTCGGCCTCTATTTTGGTGGCTGGGGGAGTTGGTTTTGGTATATCTTGGTTTGGATTAGGGAATTTGGGTTAATTTAAATTTGAGGTATTCGGTAAGGATTTTGGGTTGGATATGGATTTTGGGTTGGTGGATTTTGGGGATACGGATTTTGGGTGGTAAAACTTGGGTAGGATAAGGATTTTGGGTTGGTGGAACTTGGGTAGGATATGGATTTTGGGCGGTGGATTTTGGATGGTTTTGGGCGGCGGGATCATTATAAGGTAAATAAGTGGTAACTTGGCCTGGCGGGTTATAACTTTGTGGGTCCATATGTGGGTTGTTCTGGAGTTGGTTGGTTATGGGAAAAGAGAGGTCATTTGGGCTTTGGGGAATTTTGGTGCCTGGGGAAGGATATGAAGGGTAGGACGGGTAAGGGCTGATATTTGGGTAGTAGGGACTTGGTGGAGGATTGGGATTTGGGGTAGTGGCCATATGTGGTGGGTTAGTGTTTGGCTGGGGAGTTGGGCTTGGAGGCACATGAGATGTTGATGCTTCTGGGGATTGAGGGGAAGAGTTCACCTCACCCTAGGCTTTGGACCTTGTATAAGACTTGCTATTTGGCTTAGCAAGCGATCATGTCGTGCATCAGTTTTGGTCTAGCCTTTGCATTCGAGTCGGGCGTATCTTGGAGCCCCGAATGCGTACCCATATCGGACTTGCTCATTTGTTGCCATCTTGCTCGGATGTTCTCTCGATCGATCTTGATACCTGCAGATTTACGCACTTATTTCCCGTATGAACCGGCAGTACTATCTATGCCTTCCCAAATTTGGGTCGGGTTTAAGGAAAATGGGTTATGGAGGTATCGAGAAGGTTGGTGAAGGCTTTCTAGGTTTGGAGTCAGCGTGTCTTTATTAGTATTTTTTATTATTATTTATTTGTTCCTCTACAGGTTGGACCGGATAAGCACACGCTTTATTTTGGCAGTCTCGGGACTTTCCACAGAGCAGTGGATTCTTTCTCAGTATAGGACCAACGTATTCCACTTGCCTTTCGACTCCCAAGATCGGATGATCTCGAGGCGAAGGGCCTATACTCTTTCGGGATCCACCATTCGAAATGGTCTAGGTCGAGCATCAAAGAATAATAAATCAGCCCATGTTTATTATTTATTTTTTTCATTATTTTTTTGTTGCGCAATTTATTTTCATCATTTTTTTTAACTTGCGCATTTTTTATACACACACACATATACATATATATATATATATATATATATATATATATATATATATATATATATATATATATTACGGTGACTCATAATTCGGAGATGCAAAAACGGTCGGTCTATGGAAGTGTCACGAAAATCTATATGCATTCTAACGTTGGTTTATGCGGGGGTAGGGGCCGTCATGGTGTAGGGTAACAATTCGGAATATACCTATATGCGTAATGCGTGTGTGTGGTATCTAAAAAGCGATAAAATCTTTATTTATTCTGAGATATATAAAGCAGGAAAATAAACAGATATGGCATGTCTTCTTTGTTATGTATGGATTTTCTCGGCTTTTTAATTTGAGCGCAGCAAGCAAGCAAGCACACCATATTAAGAAATAGAAAGAAAAGTGGGGAAACTATATATCCTATTAATTACAAATTTGGTCCTATGTCCCCAAAATAAAATATGAGAATGAATGCAAATATGTACAAATGTGAGAATAAAAAAAAAAAGAAGAAAGAAATAATATCTGAGGCGAAAATAAAGCAATAATAAAAATAAAGCCCGGCCCTTATTGTCTTTGCCCGAATTTTATTGCAACATATATATAATATATATATATTTTTTATTTTTTTTTTCTGATTTTGAAATTTTTTCGAAATTTTTTCTTACTTTTTTTTAAAGAATATTTTTAAATACACACATTTATCGAGCAAGCTGGCAAGATGGAGGATCATATCCACAAAAATAGGCACACGATGTATAAGAGCATAATATTCAAATGCATAAATTAATATAACAAGCATACTTTAGCCAAAAGCAAATAAAAACAAAAAAAGTTTTATTTTATGAGTCTAGCCCTCCATTTTATTTAAAATAAAACAACTCCCAGCCAGTCGCCACTGAGGGGTTGGCCGCCCAGCGCCTTGGTTAGGGGAATGCAGCGTGCGTGCGGATGCGGGACACCACTGCTCTCGTTCCACCCTCCCTTGTTTAGGGGAAGACGAAATCAAAAGTGCGAGAGGAGTGATGTCTATGTTAGCGTGTTGGAATGCGCCTCGGTTGCCTTTATTGGATTTTTAACCCAATATGGGAACTTATGGTTTCCCGCATCAAGTTATCCCTTTTTTAGGGGATACCAAGATATGGGAATGCATTACCCTTTCATTCTCATTTTCCCTTTTTAGGGGAAAACGGAAAAGTGCAAAAAAGGATATTGCGACGCCCCCACTATGGATTTTATTAAAAATAGCCTTATGGCTCGTTTCGAATCACTATGGGCGCTTTGGGTTTCCCGCATCAAGTTATCCCTTGTTTAGGGGATACCAGGATATGAGAATACATCACCCTTCCATTCTCATTCTCCCTTTTTTAGGGGAAAACGGAAAAGTGCAAAGAAGGAGTGTTGCGAGGCCCCACTGGATCCAAAAAGTTTTAGAGTCGCCATCTTTATTTTAAGGCAAAAATAAAGCAAAACCAGAGATAAAAAGCGGGTTCGGAGGCTAAGTTATGAGTTGGGAAGGTGCTAGGCACCCAACTCGCCCTTTCGGTCTCAAAATAGTTTTTGGCTAAAGTATGCTTATTGTTATATTTATTTAGCAAATAAATAAAGCATTAAAAGATAGAAAAATAAAACAAATACATCCGTGGCTACATTATTTACGGACTTGCAGCCATTTCCTTACAATGATTACAAATGTATTTAAAAATATTTGGCCATTATAACGGCTATTTTACATAATATTTCCTAATTTAATCTAGGCAGCACAACGGCTTATATTGACTACATTGGACCGGATTTAAATAACAACATTACAAATAGTAAATAAATAAAAACGCCCTTAAAGGCTATTACCTTTTAGAGCGGGGTTGTGAGGTTCCCGGGGTGCGACCCGCGCCCCGCGCGCCCTTGGATAGGGGTGCGCGTACGTGCGGATGCGGGACACCACTGCTCTCGTTCCACCCTCCCTTGTTTAGGGGAAGACGAAATCCAAAGTGCGAGAGGAGTCTTTGTCTATATTAGCACGTTGGAATGTGCCTCGGTTGCCTTGAGTGGATTTTGTATCCAAAATGGGAACTAATGGTTTTCCATGTCAAGTTATCCCTTATTTCGGGGATAACAGGATATGGGAATGCATTACCCTTCCATTCTCATTCTCCCCTTTTATCTTTCAGGGGAAAATAGAGAAGTGCAAGAAAGGATATTGCGACGCCCCCACTTATGGATTTATTAAAAATAGACTTATGGCCCAACCAGATCACTATGGGAGCTATGGGTTTCCCGCATCAAGTTATCCCTTGTTTAGGGGATACCAGGCTATGGGAATACATCACCCCTCCATTCCCGTATCTCCCTTTTTTACGGGAGAACAGGAAAGTGTAAAGAGGGAATGTTGCGAGGCCCCACTCGATCTGAAAGTTTTAGAGTCGCCACCTTTATTTTAAGGCAAAAATAAAGGAAAACCAGAAAAGAAAACCAGAGATTTTAGAAAAGCTGGTTCGGAGGCTAAGTTACGAGTTGGGAAGGTGCTAGGCACCCAACTCGCCCTTCGATCTCAAAACGTTTTTGGTGAAGTATGCTCATTGTTATATTTATCTAGCAAATAAATAAGGTCTTATTTTGACAAGGGAAATTTAAAGATACATTCGTGGCTACATTATTCTGGACTCGCAGTAGTCTCCTTCCAATAATTACAAACACATTTAAGAATATTTGGTCATTATAACGGCTCTTTTACATAATATTTCCTATTCTAATCCGGGCAGCACAACGGCTTATATGGACTACATTGCGCCGGATTTAAATAACAACTTTTTGAAAATAAATAAAAAGACAGAAAATGTAAATGAATAAAAATAACAACGCTCTTAAAGGTTTTACCTTTTAGAGCGGTGGTGTCTTCGCTGTCCTCCTCGGAGAGGAGTCTTTTTTTGTTGTGTGTGTGTGTGTGTTGTTGCGTTGATTTTTGAAGTTTGGGCTTATCAACTCGAGCGAGTGGACTTTATTTGGGTAGGTTTTGGCCTTTTGGTTGGGCGGAACCTAGACTTAATTTATTGACTTTTTAGCTCGTTACTCGGGCGAGTAACGGCTTACTTTGGGATTTTTGAATTTGGGATTTTGAGGTGGATACCTAACAACTAGGCTAGGGATCACTTATAACCTATGGGTTTTTGATTTGGCGAGTTTGGACGGGGTTTGAAGATTATAGGGGCTTCCACTCACCTATCTCGCACCTCTCGTACTAAGCGTATCGAAGAATCGCGAAGCGAGCTTGCGATTAAAATTCGCGTAAACTGAACAACTGAAATGAGGCCGGGGGTCTCTATTTATAGTAGAGACTGAGGACACAGTGGTAATTTCTTCGTTTGTTCTCCGTGCATCGGCAGCTTGTACGTTGCGCTTCAAGAGTTGTACTTATTTGATCGTGAGAGAGCGCATGAGAATTGAATTGTTTAGTGCGGCCAAGGTGGTGCGGCACCAAGGGGCGGCACCAAGCTGCTTTGAGGTTTGAAAATTTGTCACTTTAGCCCCTGCGGTTCATTGTTTCGCGCATCTGCTTTTCCTTTCGCATTTTTGACTTACGCAACTTGACATTTGTTAAGTTTTAGCGAGTTCTTGATATTTTATGTCGGTCACATACCATGGAGTGCGAAATTGGGGTGTCTGAGCCCTCAGCGATGGAGTCTACGGGTAACCTTACGGCTTCTTGAGTAGGCGAACATCGTTGATAAAAAGAACTCTCCAATTTCGTTCAATTAAGACGGAGAATGCAATTGGTAGCGATTATAATGCAGGGAACATGCTATCAAACTCTATAACCTAGACATTTTTAGTCGGTTATAAAAATTATCGAAGTTTTAAGCGGATGTGAATTTAATGTGCTCGATGGTCGGACCTACTAATGTAAGGCGCCTACGTATTCCTATTAAAGGAAATCGGACCAAGCGTAGTTCGGGCCAAAACCTTAAACTACAACGGAAAAAAGATTTTTGTGTTTCGAAAAAGCCGTATTCTTAGGTCAGAAACCGTTGTCAAATACGGTATGAAGATTTGAATGTTTTTACGTTACCACCTTTCAACCGGTAAATACCTTGTAGTTGAAGCGTGTTAAGAAGAATTTTCTAATTATGTACGGGCCTTGATCATTGTCTTGTTTCGGACATAACCCGAAAACTTTCAAATATCCGAGAAAATTGTGCTTGACTAAAGATCCATCGCCGAGCAACTGCGAATTGCTTTTGTTACCACAATTTCAACCGGTCAATACCTTGTAGTTGAAATGTGTTAAGAAAGAATTTTCTAAGTATGTGCGGGCCTTGATCGCTGTCTTGTTTCGGACATATCCGAAAATTTTCAGATATCCAGAAAATTGTGCTTGACTAAAGATCTATCGCCGAGCACGGCGAATTGATCATTCTTCAAGTATTTTCGAAAATTGTGAAGTGGAAAATATTCTTTTTCCTTCCTCTTTCTTCTTCTTGTTTTTTTCTTTTCAAATATTCCTCTTTTTTGTGTTTTTGAAATATTCTTCTTTTTTTGTGTTTTTGAAATATTCCTCTTTTTTTTTTTTTGAAATATTCCTCTTTTTTTGTGTTTTTGAAATATTCCTCTTTTTTTTTTTTTTTTTGAAATCAAAACTCATTTTGAAAAAGAGTTTTTTTTTTATTTTGAAAAACAAAGCAAATTTTCAAATTTTCCTAAAAGGAAATTATTCTAAAGTCGGGGTAGAATAATGTACGACTTACCTTTTTGGGGTGGGCGCGGATTCGGTGATTCGACATTTGCCACTCTTCTTTGGGGAATTTATTCTTTTTTTTTTTTTTTTTTTGTGATGGTCGGACCTCGATGTAGGCGCCTCGTATCCTTTTTCAAGGAATCGGACCAAAGCGTAGTTCGGCGATCTTTGGAATTTTATTTTTGCTTGCTCTTTTTTTTTTTCTTTTGATTTTTTTTCTTTTCTTTTCTTTCTTTTCCTTTTTCTTTTGATTTTTTTTCTTTTCTTTTGATTTCTTTTTTTTTTTTTCTTTTCTTTCTTGATCTGCTGGGGAAGTCATTTCCTTTGTCCTTTGGTGAATGGTCGCAAATTTTGGTTAACAAGACTAACTTTGTTAACTTTCTGTTAGGCTCAGGGACCATTGTGAGAACTTTGAAACTTCGAGGACGAGTCTTTGTTGCAAACTTTGGAGGGAAAAGGAAAATTCCCTTTTCTCCCTTAAGTGGGCGGGAAATTTGAAGAAAACTCTTGCTCCTTCTTTTCCTTTCTTTCTTCTTTCATTCTTCTGCTCCTTCGCCATACTTGCCTTCTTCTTTTCTTTTTTATTTTCTTCATTTTGCTCCTTTTCTCGATTTTCTTCGCCAATTTCGGTGTTTTACTTAGCGGATGGCTTCTTCTTCACGATCCGGGAAGGGAAAAGCACCGATGCGCCCAGAATCGGTGGTAGGAGGAGAACCTCTAGCAGTTCGGAATCGGCTCAATTATACGTACTCCAAGGATGACTGGGGCAACCTTTTGCGAGATCGGGACACCCACGTGTCCAATCTTCCCTTAACCACTGTAAGATTTCTCTTTTCAAGCAATTTTCCTGGCTATTTTTCAGATCTGCTAAATTACTGCATTGTTTGGGACTTTTGGAGCACTCTTGACTTTGTTAGTGATGCATATGCATGTCCTATTTATGCCTAAATGATGTAATTGAGTGATAATGTATGTAATTTCTGTGATTTATTTTTGCGATGCATGATTTGAAATAGTGGTCACTATTTGACCCTACTATGCATGATTTATGTTCTAAATGCAAATGGGGCTATATGATGCATGTTTTACACTAAATCACATTTTTGCATGCAATAGAATCGCGAAACGGGAAATTTCGGAGTATAAATTTAATTTTTCGAGACACTTTTCGGGCATATTTTCGGATAAAAATGGGACAAAACAGATATTTTTCATGCCCTTAGATTTATTTTCCAAGCATGCAAATGCTGCAGGGGTATAGTAAATACCACAAAGATATTTATTTTGATGATTGGTGGTACTTTACCTCCTTTTTGTCGTACCTCTATGGCAGCTTATTGGACAAATGAAATGCAAAATATGAATGCATGAATTATCCTATTTGATACAGATGCAATGTAGAATACGTATGAGATGATGCATGAATTTTTCACATTTTATCATGCTCATGACAAATGCAGTTATAATATGTACGTTAAGATGCAAAATTAATTACATATATGAATTGCTTGTTTTTTTTATGAATGAATTTTTTTTATGGATTTTGTGGATTTTGAAAAAGAATGATTTTTATGTACATGTAAATTTATGCACATGTATGAAAATAGTGTGTGACTATTTAAAGAATTATTTATTATTTTTTTTATGAACAAGATTTTTTTTTATTTTATTTTTTTTGCTAAAAAAAATTATTGTAGAAATCATGAAGTATAAGACATGCGATATGTTCATTATTTATTTTAAGAACTGTACAGAAAAAGGAGATAAGGGTAGGAAACTTACCTTATTTTTTTTTCTTTCAGGTTCGCAGGAAGCTTGATAGGGTTCGGGTATCATATGGTGATGTAGATGACATTTATAACATGTTACCCAAAGATGCTCAATTGCTGGTAGAAGGCTCGGGCTTTAGCACCTTCTTGCATTCTTTTTCTCATTTTACCAGCTTCCTCCCTATCTTCGACGTGCTCCGGGACTTCTGGTGGGACACCACCCACACTTTCCATTTCAGCTGGGGGGAGGCAACCATGACCCCTTGCGATTTCGCTGCTATTACAGGAATCCCTACCAGCATAGGGGAGACCTTGGCTTTGGATTTCACTCTCCGACATCGTAGGGAGGAGATCATAGACCTCCTGGGCTTCGAGCCTCGCTTCAAATCGTCGGATGAGATTTATATTAGCAGCGTTCGACACTGGCTTCTTAATAATGCCATGCATGTACCGGTGATGATGAGGCCGCCTATTACTCGAGTAGCTCGAGCTTTTCTTTTCTTTCTTGGCTCATCACTTTTTGCTAATTCTTACGTCACCACGAGGGCCTCCGTCTTGGCTTGCCTTACGGACTTTGATCGGATCCACTTATGATTGGGGGGCAATTTGGTTTGGCTGAGTTATATGCTTCCATGGACAGAGCTAGCCGAAATGATTCATCGACCCTGAATGGGTTTGCCCCGGCGTGGGAGGTACATGCCTTTTCCTGCTTTTTCATTCACACATTTTTTTTATGCATCTTTTTTTTTTATTTCATTTTTTTTTGATCATATATTTTCTTTTTGTGCAGGTCTGGGCTTTTTCATTCTTTAGATTTTCGCGGGCCTCATTCAACGGGTCTACCGGCCTCGTGCGTGTCCCGATATGTTGGCGATATGAGGTCGATTTGGCGGGCGGTGGTTGCAAAACCGGGGGAAGAGTCTTTGGAGCGAATTGTTGGCTCGATCTGGCTCGATAAATTTTCTCCCTTGGGAAAGCACGGAGGGTCATTATCATCTTGCTCGGCGTTCGGTAGTTGCCGAATATTGATGGTTTCCATCATGGTAGATTCTTTGTACATGGGCGGCGGGTGAATCGTCGGCATCAATATTTTCTAATGGCTCGGTGGTGCCTCCTCGGCCCCTGCAGGTGATAGAGCTGAGCGGCTCGGCCGGTCTCAATATTTGGGGAAATACCTCGTTCTGCGGCAGTTATCCGGTGATGTCATACGAGGATTTCACGAGATTAGAGCTGCATCCCCCTCCTCGTGCTCTGTTGTGCCCGGCGGCATTCGATGCTACTACTGTCGGGCTGGGTCATCTACTTCACGTCTCGGCGAGAACGATGTTCTGAGCGATGATATTTTCTCTACTTTTCGGTATGAATGGGGCGGTGGACTAGTAGAGCGGGTTCTTCCGATGTCGAGATCCCGGGAGGCGTCGCGTCGGGCGAGCTCGTTCGGTAGACACATCCACCTTTATTGTTTCTTTTTTTTTTTTACTGCGCATACATTTTTCTTTGAGACTGACATTTTTTCTTCATCTTCATTTTTTTTATTTTCACTTTTTTTTCTTTTTTTAGGTGAGCGTGTCTACTTACAAGAAACTACTGCGGGGATTCTTGATATCGGCAAATTATATCGAAGTTGGCGATGAATTTTCTTGTAAGGGGCGGCTTCGTCTGGCGGCCGACGTCGAGATAGCGATGATGATGATGATGATGATGGCGGCGGCCGAGGTCGAGGAGTCGTAGCGGGTCCCAGAGTCAGGGGTGGTGGCCTTCCCAGAAGCCAGTCGTCCCGAGCACATTAGTCTTTGAGTTCCTGCGAACATTAGTATTTCTTTCTCTCTTTTTTTTTCTTTTGCATTTTTTTTTTTATTTTTATTCTTTTGTATATATATTTTTTCTGTAAAAGAAATATGTACAAACATTATGGAATAATGCAATATAATGTATATGATGCAATATGTTACACATGCAAAAATAAATTCACACAGAAAATAAAACTATACCAAACATCTAAAATGTAATGGCACGCTGTATTTTGAAAAAAGGGATTTTTGAAGAATACACCTTTGGATAAGAGCGGGCTTTTCGGGTGATATCGGAATGGGAAAATGGCCGAATCTCTTATTTTTTTCGGTGCATTGTGGCTGTTGAGTCTGTGGCCGTAGCCTCCTTTTGTAGGTTTTTTTTTTTTTTTCGCGATCAGACGCAGCAGTAGACGATGGCTGGAGCCGAAATATCATGGTACCAGGCAGCACCTCTATCCGGGATAATGGGGACATTGATGATGAGGATGAGGACACTTCTGGGGGCTCTCATGCTTTGATGAGTCTAGGGTTTCTTCTTCGCCTCGCGAGAAGGAGTATATGGGCCGGCTCGGTGGGCCGCAGAATGATGACCGACCACTCGGGGCTATGGGCGCAAGAAAAGGATTGTTTGGGGAAAACAAAGGGGTATAGGCAATAATAGATATGTACATGCCATTAATGCATAATCTAAATTTCTTTTGCAATTATTCTAAGTTGCACCTTAGGACCCGTAATATTATATTTTAGTATTTTATTGTGAGCTTATGTCGTGGTTTTCTTTTTCTTACGTCGGTCGAGCCTCTTTGCATCTTGAAGGCGGAGGTAAGGATCTTAGAGGTTTCAAAGAGTGTCTTCCCTCTCCTTATTCTCTGATATATATTATTTTATTTGTTTGGCTCTAACTTTTGCCTAGGCCGCCCTTTCGGGTTTTCAACCTAGCGAGCCCTTATTTATTTTTTTATTTTTTTTTTATGCTCTAATTTTTGCCTAGGCCGCCCTTTCGGGTTTTCAGCCTAGCGAGCCCTTATTTCTCCTTTTTTTTTTTTTTTTTTTGAATGCCCTAACTTTTGCCTAGGCCGCCCTTTCGGGTTTTCGGACCTAGCGAGTGGAGAGGAAGCACTTGTCGGATAGGGTGGTTCAAGCATAATACCTTTTGAGCTCGTTAAGATGGAGGTGAACAAGGTCTTCTTTCTTGGCTTGTGAGATACGACATCTCTGGATCATTTGACCATATATGACACATCGTGGAAGAGAGGGTAGCAGCCTTTGATAAGTAGCCCCGAGCATTTTTTAGCCCAGACGGCATGACATGATAGCAGTAGGTCCCCCAAAGGGAGATGAATGAGGTCTTTTCTTGGTCTCCTGTTGCCTTTGATTTGACTATAACCCAGCATGCCGTTGATAAAAAAACACTGTTGGGCTTGGGAATGATCACTATATTGGACTGGATCGGGTATTTTTTATTTCTTTTTTATTACTATTTTTTTTATTTTTTGTATTTTTTTTTTTTTACCGAATGAAGTTGACGTTTGTTTCATGCTTTCTTTTTTTCAACTTGTAGTGACCATTCGACTTGATGCGGTGGAGCTTTTGTCGATTGGTGAGCATCGGACATATGAGGGTCAGGTGTTTGGCTATGGTGGGTCTACCCTTGACACATCTTCATAGGACCAAGTAAGCATGTCCACGAACTCTTTGATGAGATCCATGAGTGTTATTCTTTTTAGAGCCTTGCGGGTAGTTGTTGATTCGACTTCTTTTGATTTCCTTGTCCGGCCCAGATTGATAGTGGATCGGTCTTGATTCTTTGTGATGATGATGTCTCGGCTCTCTTGACTTTACAAGCTCAAGCAAACATTTTTTTATCTTTTGGGTCCTATTAAATGACTCATTATTATAATTATTTAATGTGTCTTTTAATGCGAGTGCAACTAAGAAATAAGCAAAGACGTTTAGATTATTATTAAAAGCACATCGTCAGGGGTTTATTACATTATTGAGGACACAGGGTTTGAGATCCTCAATTGTAGGGAGCGGATTGGTAGATGACCAATCCGTAAGGCTAGGGAAAGGATCGGGGATAGTATATCAGTAAGCGGTAATCTACCAGTCTGCGGGTGTCAAAAGTGGGCGGGCCGGTAGTATACTAGTTACTGCGAGAGGCTTATTAGAAATAGACTCGAACTTCAGAGCCTTTCATAATCGGTGCCCGTCTATCATACCCGGAACACTTATTGGGGAAACTCCTTTATTGATCAACGTATTTTACAACACCTTTATTCATACTTAATTTAGACCAACTTGCTTTTCTTAGACCTCTTGGTTTCAAAGATTTTTGTGGCCACCGTAATTTCTTTGTTGTCGATGAGGTCTGAATGGCGTTTTGGTATAGCATTGATCGTAAGATGACCCATTTATGGCGGGCATGGTTGAAGGTGATGGGCAATGTTTTGGGTGGGCAATTATCCATGGGTTTCGGTATCCCATGGGTTGTTTGGAGTATTTCGGATTGCAAGTCATCGTAATGGATTTCTTGGCTTTGATACATGGCTAGGTCGGGTTTTGGTTGGGTTTTTTTTGGATAAGGTTGGATTGGCTTGGGATAAGGATTTTTTGGATAATGATTCTTTTTAAGTTGGATCATGTGGAAATAGGCATCGAGGGGTCGAGGGGATGATTTTTGGTGGTAATAGGCATTGGGTGGGGGATAAGGGATTTACGGAGGGAATTTGGGTTAGAGGGGGTATTGGAAATCATGTTTCCTTGATGGTGGGTTGGTAGCGGTTGATGGTTTTTGGAAGCTTGGAAAAGGATATTTTCGGTGGTGTGGAGTTTGGAGAAAGTATTAGGAGCATACCAGGTTGATTTGGAGAAAATGGCAAAGCTTGGAAGGTCACTTACCACGATCCATTATTCTTGCATGGTCATCTTCCTTCTTAACCAAGCCTCAAGCCCGGGAGGAGGTGCATAAGGAGTTTCCCCTTTTGTCGGTTATAGCTTGTTTGTTCTTTCTTTGCCATCTTGCTCGGATCATGCTTGAGGCGATTACGCCTATCGATCGCGATACCCGATCGATTTACGCACTATCTTTCCCGAATCAACGGCCGATACTATCTGCCTTTCCAAATTCGGGCCAGGTCTCTGAGGAAAATGGGGTTTGGTAGGTATCAGAAGGCTGGATGGAGGCTATATGGGCTTGAAAATCTGCGTGCCTTTTTATTAATATTTTATTATTATTATTTTCATGTTCCCTACAATTGCCAGGATAAGCACGCTTTATTTTGACGATCTCGGGACTTTTCTGGAATAGTGGATTCTTTCTCAGAGTATAGGACCAACGTATTCCACACGCCTTTCGACTCCCAGGCTGGGCGGTCCCGAGGCGAAGGGCCTATACTCTTTCGAGGATCCACCATCCGAAATGGTCTAGGTCGAGCATCGAGAATTATAAGTCAGCCCCTGTTTATTATTTATATATATATATTTGTGCGCACTTACTATGTATTTTTTTTTTGAACTTGCGCATTTTTTTTTTGACATATATATATATTTTTTTTTGATTTTTTTTTCGATAGGTGACCCATAATTCAAAGATGCAAAAACCGGTCGGTCTGTGAAGTGTCCTGAAAGACTATATGCGTTCTAACGTTGGCTCATGCAAGGGGTAAGCTGGCCATGGTGTAGGGTAACAGTTCGGAATATATTTATATGCGTGCACGTGTGTGCGGTATCTAGAAAAACAGTAAAACCTTTATTTATTTTACAGGTATAAAAAATAAAACAAATTTGGCCTGTCTTGCTGTTATATATGGATTTTCTCGGCTTTTTATTTTTGGCGCAAGCAAGCAAGCACACCATACCACTTTAAGAAATAGAAAGAAAAGTGGGGAAACTATCTATCCTATTAATTACAAATTTTGGTCCTATGTCCCCAAAATAAAATGACATAATGAATGCAAATATACAAATAAAATAAAGTGAAAAGAAAAAATGAAAGAAATAAATGAAATAAAAATACAGAGCCGGAAAAAAGTAAAGCCCCAGCTCTTTTGTTGTGCTGCCCGGAATTTTATTGTAATATAGATATAATATATATATATTTTTTGATTTTTCAATTTTTTTTATATACTCGAACATGTGCAAAGGTATCGGAGCGAGCTGCGGATGGAGGATCATATCCACAAATATAGCCACGGTCGTAATGGGAACACTTTATTGAAATGCGTAAATTAATATAACGAGCATACTGCAGCCAGAAACAAAGAAAAACAAAAAAATGTTTTATTTTATGAGTCTAGCCCTCCATTTTATTTAAAATAAAACAACTCCCCAGTCGCCCTTGTGAGGTTCAGGGGTGCGACCCGCCAGCGCCTTGGATAGGGGTGCGGCGTGCGGATGCGGGACACCACTGCTCTCGTTCCACCCTCCCTTGTTTAGGGGAAGACGAAATCCAAAGTGCGAGAGGAGTGTTGTCTATGTTAGCACGTTGGAATGTGCCTCGGTTGCCTTGAGTGGATTTTGTATCCAAAATGGGAACTAAAGGTTTCCTCATGTCAGGTTATCCCTTATTTCGGGGATAACAGGATATGGGAATGCATTACCTTTCCATTCTCATTCTCCCTTTTATTTTTCGGGGAAAATAGAGAAGTGCAAGAAAAGATATTGCGCGCCCCCACTTATGAATTTATTAAAATAGCCTTATGGCCCAATCAGATCGCTATGGGAGCTATGGGTTTCCCGCATCAAGTTATCCCTTGTTTAGGGATACCAGGATATGGGAATACATCACCCCTCCATTCCCGTATCTCCCTTTTTTAGGGGAGAACAGGAAAGTGCAAAGAGGGAATGTTGCGAGGCCCCACTGGATCTGAAAGTTTTAGAGTCGCCACCTTTATTTTAAGGCAAAAATAAAGGAAAACCAGAAAAGAAAACCAGAGATTTTAGAAAGCGGGTTCGGAGGCTAAGTTACGAGTTGGGAAGGTGCTAGGCACCCAACTCGCCCTTTCGGTCTCAAAACGTTTTTGGCTGAAGTATGCTCATTGTTATATTAATCTAGCAAATAAATAAGGTCTTATTTTGACAAGGAAATTTAAAGCAGATACATTCGTGGCTACATTATTCTGACTTCGCGGCCGTCTCCTTCCAATAATTACAAACACGTTTAAGAATATTTGGCCATTATAACGACTCTTTTACATAATATTTCCTAATCTAATCCGGGCAGCACAACGGCTTATATTGACTACATTGCGCCGGATTTAAATAACAATTTTTGAAAATAAATAAAAGGAAAAAATACAAATGAAATAAAATACGCTCTTAAAGGTATTACCTTTTAGAGCGTGTCTCGCTCGTCCTTCAGGGAGAGGGAGTCTTTTTGTTTTGAATTGAACTGGATGACTGCTTGATTTGATTGATGTTTTGAGTTTTGGGCTTATCAACTCGGGCAGAGTGACAGCTTTATTTGGGTAGGTTTTGGCCTTTCTAGTTGGGCGGAACCTAGACTTAGTTTTTGACTTTTTTAGCTCGTTACTCGGGCAGAGTAACGGCTTATTTTGGGATTTCTGGACTGGGGTTTTGAGGTGGATACCTAACAACTAGGCTAGGGATCACTTATAACCTATGGGTTTTTGATTTGGCAGAGTTTGGACGGGGTTTGGAGACAATAGGGGCTTCCACTCACCTATCTCGCACCTCTCGTACTATTGATATCGAAGGAATCGCAGAAGCAGAGCTTCGCTGCGATTTTTCTATCGCGTAAATGAGCAACTAAAATGCGAGGCCGGGGGTCTCTATTTATTGTAGAGACTGAGGACGCAGTGGGAATTCCTTGATTTCTTTCCGTGCATCAGCCGCTTGTACGTTGCGCTTGAAAAGTTGTACCTATTTGATCTGAGAGAGACGCACAGGAAATCCCATGGTGCGGCCAAGGCAATGCTTGGTGCGGCACCATGGGTGTCATTGGCGGCACCAAGCTCCTTTTGGAGTTTCAAAATTTGTCACTTTCCCCCTGCGGTTCACTGTTTCGCGCATCCTCGCTTCCTTTTCGCATTTTTGACTCCTGCAACTTGACATTCGTTAAGTTTTAACAGTTCTTGATATTTTATGTCAGTCACATACCAGGGGTACGAAATTGGGGTGTCTACACAACATCCAGAGTCGGGGCAAGTATAACCCTTCCTTGCAAATATGACACGCCATAAAAGACAAAAAAAATTACAGATACATACTTTCAACAATTTACTGGATCAAATTATATGATGCATTAACCAAAAGGCCATGTGGAACTTCCATTGTTGCAACACCATCATTTTCACCATCACACGTACCGTCACCGATACTTGAAATCCATACAGAAAATGCCTTCAACACGAGACTACATTCGTCATTGCCAAGAGCTTGTAGTCTCATGTTTTTTGTACGTCTCAAAACTTTGCATTGCGTCCATAAATGGTATAAATGTTAACAAAAAACATGTCGAGTTCTTTCGAATGGTCATTATGGTAGTACTGTTTTGATTCCAAGAATGTCACTACATCATCTAATCATAGAATTTCATTTAAATTCCAGATAAGACAGTTTCCACTCATGGTGTCTTACGCAATGTTTATATATAAACATTAGGGTTGCCTAATGTATGACTTCTTTTGAACAAACATGTTTGTAGTCTAGCCAAATGTATATCATTTTGTCTAGAGTTACTGATCATAAGGGCCTTCAAATTTTTTAATGTGATAGTGATAGTTGTAATAGTCGTATATGTTCAAGGATAATGTTATAAAACGAAGTATTCCAAAATTTATAACAAAACTTTACATTGAGTAAGTGAAAGATGTATATTTAAATGTTTTTTCTTGATCGAAATGACAATAGGATTTGAACATTCTCCATGATTTGTTGAATCAATAATGAGCGAGATACTTGAACTTGTGAAAGGTGAGTAGGTATAGAAATTGTTCTTCCTTTGTGTAGCTACGAAAATGAATGTATACTTTAAATATAAATAAATAAAAATTTTAATAAAATTTACTTGAAAAATAATATAATAAATTTTACCATTCGTGATATCCGATAAAGGATGAACTGAAGTAGGATGATTAGAACATTCAATATTATACTATTGGGAAGCAACATTTGCTGCAACATAATTCATATAAGATTATTAAATTAAAGAAACAAACACCAAAAAAATCCTCCATTCATACTATAATTTTCATATGGACTAAATAACTCAAAAATCTTTAATACATTTCTTTCAAAAGACTTCAACAAAATTATCAAGACATAATATTATTTTATTGGGTTATAACCGGTACCTTTTGGTAAAATGTTAACCGCAAAAGTCCACGATTTTTTTTCCAACCACTAAAGTACACTTTTGGGGGGAAATGACATACACACCCTTAATGAAGACGTGCACACAAAGCCCCGCCTAAAGAAAAGCTGGGCATCGCAATGGAAAAGATGGGCGTCAGAACTTACGATGTCGGTGTCCGAGAACTTACGATCTTTGGCGTTGAAACTGTGATGCTTATGATGCAAGCATCAAAATATGTCAAAGCCATTATTCTCAGATAATAGCGATGATCCATTCCGATAGCTCCCATCCCGCGCCTCCCTGAGTCATGGAAGAATTGCAATGGTCACTCACTTTCTGGTATATTTTTGTACCATTTCTACGAGAAGAGCAGTTTCTCGATTGATGAATGAAGAAGGGGAGAACTTAGATGAAGAAGGATTCGAAAAGATAGAAAAGACGAGTGAGAGACTTAAAATAATTTTATAAAATTATTTTAAACTGAGGTTAGTAAAACGCATGTTATGTAATGAAACAGACCATGTCCTCAGTTTACTTCTTTTCCTCCAAACTAGTTTTTTTAACCCATGTGTTAAACGCACGTCAATGTCAATTAAATCGTACATAAACAAAATAAAGTGGATAAAAAATCTTAAAGGATAAAA
Source organism: Codonopsis lanceolata (assembly GCA_013146195.2). Classification (NCBI taxonomy): domain Eukaryota; kingdom Viridiplantae; phylum Streptophyta; class Magnoliopsida; order Asterales; family Campanulaceae; genus Codonopsis; species Codonopsis lanceolata. The sequence goes on along the minus strand of CM028382.1, from coordinate 69,884,709 downwards.
TAAGAAAAATCAGTTTATTAACAATTATCCATAAGTATATTACTAATCATTATAAATTCTAAAAAATTTCCTTATACACAACATTTGTTGTCTTATTAGTTGGTTTTTCATCTTCACCACATATCAATATCTTCAAACCAAAATACTTTGTTATTCTAGAAAGCTGCGACAAATAACGTCCATGGCTAAATCTTGGTTTTTTCAAAAGAGACATATCCGCAATTATTGATTTTGACACTTGTTAACGTAAGTTGCATATGATACCAATAATGAAAATTGTCTTCTATAGAACATGAAAGACAATTTTACATTGGATGAAGTTAATGACAATCTTGGGATAAAAATCTCTTCTCCAACATTGCTTCCCTTCAAAAATTTGTTTTGAGATGTGATCACCAAGATTTATGATGATTAATCTTGTTCTATTGCACAACCCTGCAGCATGGTCAATGTTTCTCAATAGCATTATTGGAACACCAATTTTAAGTGTTAATTCATGGTCTGGTAACCCCGAACACTTTATACTATTCAAAAATTCTGTAGAATGAATGTCTTCGAACAAACTTGAATTTTTTCTATCCTGGAAATAGAATCTGAACTCAAATAAGTTCTTCAATTTGAATGATTATTTTTATTAAATTATATTTATATTTTATGAATAAAGAAATTTCGATAAGAAAATAAGCTAAAATCAAAATAACAAATTATTTACCGTTAACTATTATTTTGTTTCATAAATTATTTTGATTTTCCTAACTTCCATTATATTTTTTTGTTTTATGAACTTCGTAACTATTATTTTTGTTTTATTTTTATGGACTTCCATTAAGAATTAGTTATATGGAAAACTTTTGTTCCGTAAATTATTTTTATTATTTTTCTAATCTCAATTTAAATTATTTTTTTATTGACTCTGCAACTATTATTTTTGTTTTATCAAATATTTTTATTTTACTAACATATTTTTGTTTTTAAAGAATTTTTTAAAACTTTTGTTCCATAATTTATTTTTATAATTTTACTAACCTCAGTTTAAATTATTTTTGTTTTATTGACTCAATAACTATTATTTTTGTTCCATCAAATATTTTTATTCTACTAATGTATTTTTGTTTTACATAGCTATTTTTAAGAATTTGATTTAAACTTTTGTTCAGAATTATTTTTATTATTTTAGTAATCTCAATTTAAATTGTTTTTTGTTTTATTGACTTTGTAACTATTATTTTTGTTCCATCAAATATTTTTATTTTACACACACACACACACACACACACACATATATATATATATATATATATATATATATATATATATATATATATATTTAAGAATTTGTTTTAAACTTTTGTTCCGTATACTATTTTATTTTACTAACCTCCGCATTAAATTGTTTCTGTAACTTTTATTTCTATAGTGGCATGTTCCATAAATTTGAAGGCCCTTAGGATCAGTAACTCTAGACAAAATGATATACATTTGGCTAGACTACAAACATGTTTGTTCAAAAGAAGTCATACATTAGGCAACCCTAATGTTTATAGAGGTGGTCTCCTGTAAGACGGTCTTACGGATCCTTATCCGTAAGACGGAGCCCCATTTAGGAAGTCGTGGGTTAATAACTAAATATGTTAATAAAAAGCATAATTTTCTGCTTGGTAAGATGTACGGAAGCGCTGCTTTAAGGTTTGGGCGGCCAGAGGTCGGTGGTTCGAAACCCCTTAGCTACGTTATTTGGTTTTAATTCTTCTTAATGAGAATTATAAATTTTCAGGTCATAATAAATTAATAATACGTTATAAAAAGTCATAAAAACCAATTTGGTGAGATGGTTCACAACAAATTTCATAAATTGTTGGAATTTTCATGGTCTAAGGTTCGAAACCTCTTAGGATAGTTTTGAAGTTTTATTACCGAGATGTGTCATTTTGACATTGTTTACATTTACGATCAATAAGAGTGTTAATTTTAGGCTTGGCGTGTGTCACTTTGAGAACAAAACTGTGTCACTTTTGGATAATTGTTGCCTTAGGTCTGATTAAGTTTTACTTAGTTACTTTAAATCAGAGTGTCACTTTTAAACATAGAATGTGTCACTTTTAAGTTTTACGTGTGTCACTTTTGGCAAAAAAAAATCAATTTTCATCTTTAAATTTTTATTCATAAGTGTCACGTTTAGTATGTCACTTTTAGGCATTAGGTGTGTCACTTTTGGTAAAACAACCTATTTTTATAATCATACAATTTGTATCAATAAGAGTGTCACTTTTAGGGTTGGAGTGTGTTACTTTTAGGACTAAAGTGTGTCACTTGAGCTAGTGATTTTTAAGAATAACCAATTGAACACTACTGAAACATATCTTCTCATTCATAGAAATGTATATAATCCCAAGTGTCAATCGTTAAAAACACAAAACCATAACTTTTTCAAGGTAAAGTATATGTTTCTTACTCAAACATACTAAATTTACTGAAAATATGTCTAAAATAACCGAGCATTAGGAGTCTTGGAACCAAATTCCTTGGCTTGATGGAAATCAGAAAAATCAGTAGTCTTTTTCTTGCCCTTTTCAATACTTCCCTTAATTCTTTTTCTCTTTCCCTTCGTAACAAAGCGAGCATGATCTAGGCATGTAGAAGATTAACTTGAAACACAAGATGATTCATTTTGGTCCGGTAAATTATTTAAGGAAGAGTGTCACTTTTTAGTATTAATAGTGTCACTTTTTAGCATTAAGAGTGTCACTTTTTAGTATTAAATGTGTCACTTTTTGTATTAAGAGTGTCACTTTGTATTTTAATAAAAATTATAATAAATTTTCATTTATAGTGTCACTTTTAACATTAAAATGTGTCACTTTTTGTGTTTTTAATGTGTCACGTTTGGTTTTAAATGTGTCATTTAGCATTTCGTCAAAGTCCGTTAAGATTTGTCAAGTATCCCAAGGCAATTGATGCTAACGGAGCTAACAAACATTGAAAGTGGAGGGGCAACGGAGCAAATAGAGGAAATGAACACTAAAAATAAAATTTGTAGCTGGGCAAGGTGTTTGAACCGATCAGTCGCATCTAAAGCCTTAGGGGTCACCCTTCACCAACTCATCCAACCAACTTTTGTGAATAATGTTAACAGGTTTAATTATTAACCCGCGAATTTTTAAATGAGGCTCCGTCTTACGGATTTAGGATCCGTAAGACCGTCCTATACAAGTCTTTGCCATGTTTATATATAAACATTGCGTAAGACACCATGAGCGGAAACTGTCTTATCTGGAATTTGAATGAAATTCTATGATTAGATGATGTAGTGACATTCTTGGAATCAAAACAGTACTACCATAATGACCATTCGAAAGAACTCGACATGTTTTTTGTTAACATTTATACCATTTATGATATGATATTGACAAGCCATAAGCGTGTTTCTAAGAGTTCAGGGATCTACTGGTTAAGCTTGGCAACTTGTAGGCAAGTTTGGAAGCTTGGAAAACTGTTTGGATACTTCAGGGGGTCAAAGTGGCAAATTGGAGAAGTCGTGTGAAGCTTGCGGATCTAGGGGTCTACAGCCTTGCGACCGCAAGTCTCCGTAAGAGGCCGTCGTTTTTGTTTATTGTCCTGTTTTTTTTTACTGTTTGGGTATAATTAGAATTTTAGAGTTTCCTTTTATTTAGAGTTTCCTTTATTTAAGAGTTTCCTTTTAATTAGAGTTTCCTTTTAATTAGTTTTCTTGTCCTACAAGAATTAGGGTTTATTTTGTAAGCCTATAAAAAGGCATTCTTAAAACATTGTTTGAGGTGGAGAATTTTGATTAATAAAAGTTGAGTGATTTTCTGGTTAGAAAATTGTTTCTTATTTGAGTGTCCTTGATTGGAAGCTCGGATTATAAACATCGTGGATTCGTTGTTTATAGTTGAAATTCGACTTATCAGTTGGAGAGTTATCCCAATTGTGGCGTCATTCACAATTCCAAGGTTCGCATTATCTCGAAGGCGTTGGGTTGCGGAGTCATTCATCCTAATACCTTTCTAGGAGATCCTTGGGTTCCGTTCCGTTATCAATTTATGGAAGCAATGCAAAGTTTTGAGACGTACAAAAAACATGAGACTACAAGCTCTTGGCAATGACGAATGTAGTCTCGTGTTGAAGGCATTTTCTAACTTTTAAATTATTGACTTTTGAGTTATCATTCTATTATTTCTCTCTCCTATCTTCTCCTTATTTTCTCTGATTGTATTTCTCTTTCTCTCTCCCGTTTCCTCCATATTTTCTCTCTTATCACCACCATCTCCTCTCTTTTAATTGTGTTTAAACATTTTTCTCTCTTTAAATATAAAAAATAGTAACTAAAACAAAAATAATAGTTGCGGAGTCAAGAAAAAAAAAGAGGTTAGTAAAATAAAAATCTATCCCTCCAAAATAAAAGTGAGATTTGGTGGCCTCCTTTCGAACAAAGCTCCTCTAGAAATCAAGCAAGGACGAGGTGATCAACACCGAGCAGAAAGTGGTGGCAGCCACAATCAAGTAACTCGTGTGGTCGAAGTTCACGAGGAAACAAATAAACGGGATAGGCACCGTGTAAACACTCCAATTTCGTGCCCCTGGTATGTAACATGACATGAAATATTAAGACCTGTTAAAAAGCTAACAAATGTCAAGTTACAGGGTCGAAAATGTAAAAAGCAAAAAGCGGATGGGTAAGCAATTAAATGCAAGGGGCCTAAGTGCTAAAAGAAAAGGAAAAGAGGTGGCGCCGCCCATAGCCACTCTTAGGCGCCTGCTTCCACCATGGGTGGCCCAATAGTGCTTTGTGCACTATAGCCTTTGCCTAAAGTGCAATCTCTCAAACGAGCGGCAAGCACAAACCAATGAAGCTACGTAAAGAAAAATCATAACGAAGGAAGACCTCTCGGCCTAGAAATAGAGGCCCCGTTTGTGAATTCACAAACAGTTCACGCAGTGGAAAAACACACTCAACGCAATGAGTTCTCCCAGAGCTGTTGTGAGATTTATTCCTCTAGCCCCGAAGCTCCGCCAAATCTCCCCAAACACTAAAACCAAATGGCCAAAGGGAAACCTAGTTTTTTAACCCGTGTGTTAAACGCCGCGTCAACTAATGAAGATGAGGTTAGTAAAACACACGTGATTTTAAAGACGAAAGATGAGGAATAAGAAGGCTTACGACAGAGAGATAAGAAGAAAACCGAGGACATGGTCTGCTTTTCATTACGATTTTGAATGCGGTGCAATTAGAAGTTCCACTCGCCTTTTCTATCTTTTTTAGAGTCTATAATGATTAGTGATAGAAAATATTGATTTCACCATTAACGCACATGTTAAAAAACACGTCACTCTTTCACTCAATCTTGCTCTCTCCAATCTCCATCAAGACACCCTCCCACACTCCAAGTTTTAGCCTCGGTGCCTCCGGTGAACCATTGTCATCCCCATCCCCGACGAGCAAGCTCTCATCTCCTGGCTACACTATAGTTTCTCTCCACTCCACGATAATTGCACTCCTCCCGGGCACGTACCAAGTTTTAGTCCGAAACTCCCTAGCACGAGCACAAATCTGAACAAATCCAAGGTCAAGGGTTTGCAATCGGCCCTCTATTATATTTATTTATTGAATATAATTTGAGTTTTGTATGGGTTTTTGAGTCTGTTATTATTTTTATGTCATAATTTTCCATGTATAGATACATCATTGGTCTAATTGGTTTAATTGGTTTAATTTTCCAATGTTTGGTTTATAATTAGTGGTTAAATGTGTAGTTGAACTTCCTCACTCTTCGGTTGGTCCTAATACCTTATTTCTATTTCTATTGTACGATTTCAACCCCCACCCAATTATTCATTTTTTTCTTTTGACCCACCTTTTTTTTCTTTCTTTCTTTTGAAACGACTCACCACACCATTTTGCTTGAACATAACACTTTTTTCCTTGTTTAGAAACTAACCATCACTTTGCAACACATAATGGTTATAAGATGAGATTCCATATTTCACATGATCATTATCCAATTCCTTGACATCGGAAAATCAAAATAGGTCAAAACGAAAGGCTAAAGGTTCATTTGAAGGTTTATCAAAAAGAAATTATTTAGGCTCAAAATGGTTAATTAGGGGTAAACATTTATGGGTATGATAGAAAAGATAGACAAAAGTGGTGATACCTAAGTGCTTTAATCATATTTGTGCAAAGAACTCATTGATGTGATCTTGGTATGTATACAAAAATGCGAGTTCTAGAATAATCAATCTGCGCAAGAAAATCACTCAAAGAAACAAGAAAAGAGCATATATAATGAAATGCTCAGAATTGGCTTAAAATATCACCAAAGTGGCTAATGAGTTAAGACTTGTACACACTAGTTGAAAGCATCATGTTAACAACTTTTTTTTTTCAATTTCATGCAAAAAAATCAAAATGCTCATCATTTATCATAAATTCCTCAATTCAATCTGATAATGCACATTTGTCAACATAGCAATAATGTCTCATTTTCATTTCAACCTATCAACCCAAATCATGTGATGAAAGTTAAAAATCCCCATATAAAGATATATACAAAGAAAAATGCACCACCGCTATCCCATGTTAACATGCTCAACCCCCTCCACACTTAAACTATACGCTTTCTTCAATGTATTATATATGTAAGATGGGAAAATAGGACAAAAGTTTAAAACAGAAAATAACAAAAGAATGGGGGAAGACAAGAACTTCCTATGAAGTGAAGGTCCGAAGGAAGGAAACCAACGAGAAGCAAAAGAGGCCATCACATTGAATGGAAAGAGGAGTCATGGATGCGGTGTAGTAAGCGGACTGGCAGCGGCGTGGAATAACCTCGATCCTCCGGTTGAGAGACCTTCTTCTCTCGAAAGAAGAAATATGAACGTCTTCGTAGTTGGGTCAATGGAGGATTCCTCATCTTTGGATCCATGATGAAACCGCAATAGGGGTTGAGGGCTGGGCAAAGAAGAGGAAGTTGGGCGCTCAATTTCTCAAGAGGGTAAGTGTGAGAACCCAAACCCTACTTGTGTAACATGCCTTCTATACTTGATTAATATGTTCATTATGTGCCTTAACATGTTTTAGAGTCCATATTGTTCATACCATGCTCGCATTAGGTCAACCATGATCGTAGTTGCTTGTATGCCTTCTATACGCTGCATGCTTTGTTAAAACCGCCTGTATCATCTTAGTACTTAACTAAATCCTACTAGAGCCTTAGTACCTTTATAACATGCTTATCGATGCCTTAACATGTTAGAGACTTCATTTTGTTCATGTCATGCTTGCATTAGAGTTGTTACGTTCATAGCCGCTTGAATGCCTTCTATGCATTGCATACCTTGCCGTTTGTGCTTTGAGTGTTCGCCTTAGCATGTTAGAACTTAACCAAGTCTTGTTGGAGTGCTATTACCTTGCACACATGACTTATAACATTCATCTTGATCATAGTAGGCTTGGTTGAGAGTTTAGAAGCATTGTTGCTTCGTTTGAGTCTTAGGGTTTCTCGGGATTTGCCTTCGTTGCTTGTATTCTTTGTGTTTTCAACTTGTGAGAAGTTCATTTGAGTTATAGACCAAGTGTACTAGTATTTATCATGCTTGCACAATCATTGTTCATAGACTTGTTGAATTTGGTAATAAGATGACCAATTTATTCCTTCACAGATCAGTCTTGTTTTTGGGTAAACTTCGGGAAAATTCTGGTACCAATCTACTAAAGAGAATTTTCTAAAAATTTAGTATGTTTTACCTACATATGTTAGATACTCTCTGTAAAATTTGGTAATTTTCCAAGGTGTCTAAGTACCTCAATTAGGTCTTGACTTACGGCTGTGCCAGAATTCAGTTTTCAGAAAAACAACTTCTGTACTTGATTTTTGTTGTAACCATATCTTGATCAATATAAGTCCAAATGGAGTAATTTAAAATCCTAAAATATAGTTTAATGAGTCTAGTTTCAGAAAAATCAAGAATCACCTCATTTGGAGTTGTGAGCGATTTATGGTCGATTTTACAAGATTGACTGTCCAGTAACTTATCAATAATGGTCATGAACTTAGCCCCAGTATCTGAGGCGCCCGCCTGGGCTTTGGTGAGGCGCCCGCCTCAACTTCAGAGGCCATCTACGGGATTTTTACTTCCTGTTCTGGTATGTACGACTTTTGCCACTTAAAACCCCATCCTAATTGACCCTAAACCATCCTATTAGACCCTAATTGAGTGGGATTAAGCCTAACCACAAGCAACCTCCTTTTGACATGTGGATTTGTCCACCCTCCTCCTCTTGACATGTGGATTTCCACCCAAATCATGCAAGGTATAAAAGCCTCCATTGTTGATCAGACACTTAAACCTTCATTCTCAGATTTTCTTCCTCTCTTTCTTCTCCAAGCTTGTGTGTGTAGAGAAAGGTGAGACTAGTGTGTGTTTCCTCCATGGATTGAGCTCCCGACCTCCGTTTGCCAAACCAAGACCACCGAAGTGAAGCTACCGACGAGGAGCACGATTCCCTCCGATTAGTTTGTGTCCTTTCCATCTCTTTCTTGGGTGTAAGGTAAGCTATCGATTCCCCTTAGGATGTATGATAGAAATTCCATGTACCCCTCTTCTTGTAATTCCCATGCTCCTACCATGCCCATGCCATGATTTTTGATGACTTGGTCTTTTGAGATTTTTGATTAATATGATCACCTTGTTAATTTAGTCCTATGCCTAGAATTGAATGTGTTCTATGCCTCCTTAGGAACAACTATTGTTCTTGGACTAATGGATTTTGACAACTCTTAGAGATTTTGATTTCTAGGGTTCATATGCTATAAATTGTTCATCCTATTGAATTGGGTCCTATGCTTAGAATTGAATGTGTTCTATGCCCTCTTAGGAACAACTATTGTCCTTGGACTAATAGATTTTGACAACTTTTGGAGACTATGATTTCTAGGGTTCCATATGCCATGAATTGTTCATCTTATTGAATTGGGTCCTATACTTAGAATTAATTGTGTTCTATGCCCTCCTACGAATAAATAATGTTCTTGGACCATTGCATTTTATCAACCTTTGAAATAATAATTCTAAGGTCCCTTGAAATTGAATTGTTGACAATTCTTGCCTATGGTTGTTAAATGGATTAATGACCTAGCCGATCATATACGAGAACTTAGAAAAGGGTTTAAGATGCATATAGCATATAAACTCTATTGGATGAATTGTTAGAGACGACTCAACGGAGTCAAGTTTAGCGAGCTATTGAACAATACCGGCTCACCGATCAATCCCTACGACGTTCTAAACACGTTTCCCTAAGAATAATAATTCTAGACTCTTGAACTTGGATTGATTACCTTGCTTGATCTTGAATGTCATATTATAGAATGCCTAATTGACATGTGAGTTCGCTCTTGTCGAACTCAATCCTACTTGGTTATTGATGAGAATAATTTACTTGTCATGAACGAGATCGCTCTTGTCGACCTCGTTCACTACTTGATATTTTGTTAAGTAAACATTACTTGGCATTGCAAGATGAGTCCACCGTGGCATCCTCGTCCTTGTACACACCACTTGTACGGGAAGTAACCCCTTGTTGTAATCAATACGAGCACCATTGGTTCTATCCCGGCATTCCTCGAAGGTCGATGTACTTACACGCATCTGACACATGCACGCTCAAGATAACGCTTGTATGCAGGAACTACGAAGCGGCCCGGCTCTCCATATATCCTTATCCTATGTGATCTAATTATGCGCACTTATGTGAAACAATGTGCATCTTGGATATATGACCTCTATGCTTATGTGACTATAACTTGCCTTGTATGTTGCATATGCCATGACATGCATGATTGATAGCTTACAAGTCTTTATGACTTACCCTTTCCCTTTATCGCTTAGATCCTAGCAAGACAGTCCAGCCTCGTTGAGATTTGTTTGTGTTCGTGCTTTGTCCCCTTTTGTTCCGTTGCTATTTGAAGAGGTGGTTTAGATGTCCTCTTCCTCTTGTTTTATATTTAGTAAGGACGATGGGTTAAAGCAAGTCAATTAGACTATGCTTGGGTATTTGTATAGAACTTGATCTTGTAACTCTTATTAGCCGCTAGTAGTTATATCACTTGTAGTAACTTGTAACCCTTTGTGTTTGGCATTGTGTAAGCCGAGCTTTGATTACCTTGTTAATATTCCACTACGTTTAAGTCTTCCGCTGAGCATGCTATTAGCTCTTATTTAATTCTTGTCCATAAACTGTTAGTTTGGGTTCCGGCATGTAGTGTCGCCGATGACTTGGTTTTATTGTTTAACTGTTCTATCAGGTTTTAAAAGTTTTAAAAATACCGGCCCTTTAAGGCCGAGGCGCAACGCTCTAATGTCAAGGCCACGTCGTTTTCTTAAAATGAGTCCTTGCATGTTTAATTGCCTACCCCCTTGTTGGGCGACTGACCTCGCGGTTCCACTCTCGGGCCTAATACAAGAAGTTAGATGAAAAACCATAGTAAAAATTGGGGATTTTAACCGTTTGTTTGAACCTAGGTACTATTCACCCGCCTGCTTCCTTTTTTCCTTTATTTACTTTTCACCCCTCGTATTCTTAAGTTCAATAAACCCCAGTGTCCTACTTTGAGCTGCAAAAGTCTTGCTTCCAGTACTTCACCAGAACATTGTTTTTTCATCAATGCTTCTATAATTCAAACACCAGCTTCTACAAAGATAAACTAAAAACAAAATTAAAGCAACAAGAAAATAAATTTAACCTATACAAACATGAAACTAAAGCATTAAAATTAAAATTGTTTGGTTGCCTCCCAATTAGTGCAGCCTATTTAATGTCTCAGAGCTAGACTCAATACACACTTTTCTTACAACATACCAAATTATTACCAATAATAACTGCAATCTGGAGGAAGAATTTGTCACTTGAAAATGGTAAATCTTAAGAGAAGAAAAATCACACGCCCGCCCCTTCGTTATCTCGGTTGGCGTGCTATACTTGCACTTCTTCCTTTGTTGACTACATGCTTGGTTTTGAGAGAGGGTCTAGATGTGTTTGAGAGACCATATTAAGACCAAAGCATTATATAGAGACTTCATATAGTTGTTGACTTGCTAAAGTCACAAGTCGTGACTCGACGATAGCCCGAATGCGACGCGATTGAGGGTTTGCTGCGTTTTGTGTCCTGACCTCGGTTTGGGTCCTAGACCTCTTTTTAGATGGTTTATTAACAGGTTTAGATACCTTATACTTCAAGTTGGAAGTGTTCCTTAAGTCTAGCGATGATTTGGAAGTTTTGGAGATAGCTGCCTCGTCTCTATCAGTAGTTCGGGAATCGAGTCGCGAATCGTCTCCTTTGGGATTCTTATTTCCCTAATTGTTATTCAACTTCCTAGAAGTATTTAAGCTTCTTCTTTAGCCCTTAGACTTGTCTTAAAAATCTCCTCGTTGCTCGCTCGATCATGAAGTTCATTCGCTGCCCGGCAGCATTGTCGCACCCCTTCCCTGCTTTCGCCCGAGTTGCTTCGGAGTTGTTCGGGTGTGTTTTAGACTTGTTTTGTGTAGGGTTAGACCTTAGAATGGTTGCCCATAAGTTTGGGACCATTTAGACCATGTTTGGACCAAGTTTTGGAGATTCAGAGGCCGAGGCGCCCGCCTCGGCACATAATAGCGCGAGGCGCCCGGCCAAGTACCGAGAGCATCTTTGGCCGGGCAGAGCCCAGCGGCCGCATGGGAGCAAAGTTGTCACGGGATTTTTGCCCCTGCTTTGGGTTTGGACGAATTATACCTATTCTACCCTCATTAAACCCCTCTAAACCCTTCCTAACCTCTCATACTTAACCCTAAACATGTCCTAACATTATTTAGAAGTTAATTAAGGTTAGATTAGTGATTGATTTATCCTAATCTCTACTAAGTGTACTTGGGAAAAGTCTATTGTGCCCTTGTTGTTGAGAAGTATAAATAGCCTAACCCTTCACCAATTCACCAAATCCTCTCATTTTCTCTTCCACAAACCGCGAGTTAGAGAGAGAGACTCCTGGGAGACTCTTGAGCCCTAGCTTCTTCTCTCTTCGATCCTTGATGATCCAACCACCCGATTTCCTTCAAACTTTGGAATCTTGAAGCCCTCGATCGAGTAGAGCAACTTCACCGATCGGATTTGTGTTCTCTTGAGTTTTCACTCAAGCTAGGTAAGTTACTCCTTTTGATTTTGGTTCATTGGCCCTAAGGAAAACAATCTATATGCTATTTGTGGGCAATGAACACTTGTTATGCTATGTTTGCCCAATTTTGGGGATTTTTGGAAGTATGAATTTGTTAGGAGCATTTGTAGAGTGATTTCTATGATTGTTGAATATGTTATTACTCTTCATTTTGTGTTTCTAGGCTTATGAGCATGCTAGAAATCATGCCTATATGCTATTTGGGTTTATTGTGGAATTATGCCTACGATTGGGGCTTGATGTATGAACTCACATGATATCATGAGTAGGAACATTTAAGTGGGATTATGAGATTTATGAAATGGGTTTTGATTTATGTTGGGATTTTGTTGTGAATTTTGGCTTGAGAATTTAAGCCCGAATTATCGGATATATTGTTGTTAAACAAAGTGAGTATTAATGTTGACATGGATGAAAGGTTTAAGAATGAAACTTAGTGTTTAGACTCACTGAGTCGTAATGGGTTCAATATTGTGTTAACGAACTCGGTTGAAGTCCTACGTCATTTGGGTTTCGTTGACTATGTCTATGATGAATTCTTGGATTTTAGGCTTGAGAAATAAGCCCGGATCATTTTTGGGATAATTTCTATAAACTTGAATGATGTGCTAAGTTGGGTTGTATGAAATGTGTATTTAATGAAATGCGATATTTAGACTCAATAGAGTTGTTATAGGTTCAATATTATGTCAGTGAGCCTTAGGTTTAAGTCCACGATGTTCGGGTTTGGTTGGTTTTGATTGTGAGTACCGAAAGCATCTCGAATTGTGTCCCATTTGTGACACCCATGACATAGAAGCTTATTGGTGATTTAATTAGAGCTGCTCGTAGAGCACTGAGCATTAGAGGTCAACCTATGATCTCGATACCTTAAGAAATGATTATTTGAATGAGTTCTCTCTTAGGGAATTTGGTCAAGGCACATGAAAGCACTTGCAAGAATATGACTACGGCTTAATTTTAGTACCCTTGAGATTGGTTTGAGAATGTCGAGTATGTATGACAATTGGGACTATGGTTGAGTCCGTGTGCCTTTAAGCAAAGCTAAAATGCTAAGTCTTGATTTATGATTGTTCTTAGACTAAAGTAATAGTCTTTGGTTTGATCTCGAGTAGGGTTATAGTAGACCTCACATTGTGATTTCTTGAGCTTATATGCTACGCTTGATGGTTGTGACTTGAGGGTTATGAATACCTCAATAAGTGGTTCTTCGACTTAACGGATAGGTTGGTTGATTTGTTAAGTGTATACATATGTGCATGTTAATTTGGTGTGTAGAACTTTATGTCCTACATGATTTGATATGTCCGCTATGATCGGTCTTGGTTCTTGTTGAGCATGAGAGTAAATATCTACTTGGCATTGCATTGAGTCCAATGGCATTAATTGGTTTGTTTATCAAGTCGTGGTGGACGATGCACGCCTTCACGATTATGGGATTCGTGTCGCTATGGATCGCCGCACCCTGACTCACACACACCTTCACCGGGGCAGCGGGAAGTAGCCCTTTCCGTATCAATAAGTGCCGCATTGGCTTGTTAATGATATCGAGTAAAACTCGATGAAAGTCGATGAATTCACAAAACATCGGTGGCACGAACTAGTAACATTGTGTATTGCAAGCAGCAACACAACGAGCTATTTGGGTATCTTCTATCCCTTATGTGGCTTACTATGAGCACTTATATGAAAGATAACGTGATATGTGATTTATGAAGTTCATGATACTTGATGACTTAATAACAAGTTTATTGTTGATATACGATTTAGATGCCATGAGTTTATATATGCTTGTGCATTATGCCATGCCACGCCATGCTATGCCATACATTGCATTTAGTAACTTATCGGGTCATTATGACTCATTTCGTGTTTGTTTTCCTTAGTTTTTGCAAAGTGATCCCGTTAGTACGCCGTGGCGCTTTGATAGTGATTCCTAGAAGGTGGTCTCCCGGCTTTAAGCTTGGGTTTATTATTATTAAGTTATTTTGTATTTGTGAGACACGATTGTAAAGTTAGACTTTACTTGGGTAGATTATGTTAGTATTTTGTTATTGTATTATTTTGGTAGCCGACTTGTTTGGTCGAGCCGTTGTATTCTTATGAGTTGTTCCTTTTATTATTCCGAGCATGCTTTAGCTCACTGCTCTAGTATTGTTGGTATTGTCATCTCCGACGACTTTAGTCGAGAGACATTGGTTTAGTGGTTAGTATTTTATCTCTTACTCTTTTAGTTGATTTATTCCTCCCGCATGTTATACGTGAGTTGTCGCATCGTGGGTTCTTGATGCTTCGCCGCCTTAGGTTGCCGATGGTTTGTTGTCCATGCGCAATGTTGCGCCACGCGAGTCGTAGATTTGTCGAGAGATAGTCGCCTCAGCCTGAATTCCTTAGTTTATAATTATAGGCTTTGGTCCCACTTATGATTTGCCCGCATATTTTAGTTTTTGGTTATTCGCTTTTGCCGTTATGGCTTTTCATTCCTCGTTTAGTGTTTGTTAGTTCAACTCTAGACTCGCACTACTACGCTTAGCGGGTGCTTGTCCGTCTTTTAGCTTGTTTTGTCGGCACGACTGGGATTCGCATCGAGTCCTGCCGGGTCGTCACATTGGTATCGAGCTATAGGTTAGCTATTTCGCCAGATAGGTTCCTTGGCCTTGTTTGGGTTGGGTTTATTGTTGAGTTATTAACGCCGAGTGTTCTTTGTAGGCGTATTATGTCAGAACTTGGCGTGAGCTAGTTCTAGTAGACCGGTTCTGATGCAGCTGGCGATTTAGGGGAGAGAATGTAAACGATCCGCGTGTGACTCCTCAACGATGTTTGGATCGGAAGACGACTCTACCTGCCCTTGTGAAATTCTTGAAGTTTAAACCGAAAGTTTCATGGAGAGCCGATACTATTGAGGCGAAACATTGGCTAGAAAGCATGGAGAATATCTTTTGCATTGGGTAGTACGTCGAGGAGAAGGTTACCTTAGCTTGTTTAGGTTGATGGTGCGGCCGAGCATTGGTGGCTTGAAATACGAGATCATTGGAGACAAAGATGGAGTACCTCGAGTCGGGAAAACTTTGTCAAGGAGTTTATGGTACGGTTTGGTCCCAGAGTAACTCGAGAAAGAGGAGAGATGGAATTCCTAATTAGAACAGGAGATATGACCGTGGCTCAAGATTCAACAAAGTTTATGGAGTTGGCTCGTTATCGTGAGTTACTTGGTGCCGATGAGGCTAAGAAGACCGAGAGGTTTGTGAAAGGCCCCGAAGACGAATTATCGAGGCGCCTTATTCCGCTACTACTTACTTGATTACCAAGGGTCGTGGATCGCGATATGCGATGGAGCCGACATCGAGGAGTACTCAAGGAAAATATCAAAGACTAATAGGGCCCCGAGGATAAGAGGAGGCAACCAACACCTCAAACAGCTTAGTCAGGAGCATTCGGTGGCCTGAGGGTGTTACTACTTCTACTCGATAAGACGAGGTGACGTGTTGACATGTAACTTTGTAAGAGGATAGACACACCGAGGATAGGTGTTGGGGAAAGACCGAAGTGTTACTATTGTGAGACGGAACTCACTTGAAGAAAGATTGCCCGAAGAGGAAAGTTAGTCGCCCGAGTACTAGTCAACAATCGCTGGCTCCAAGAGAGATTGTGACTGGCCACCAGAGTTTAAAGCAAAGACGCTGGCGGTTGGTCGTCATGAGTTTTGAGACCTATCCGAAATAGGAAGGTACATTTTGTATATATATACGTAAACTATATCGTTACTACTATTACCCTTATTATGAGTACGCTTTTAATCGTTAGCTCATGTGCATTCATACATACATTATATGGCGATTTGCGAATATTGTTTGTTCGATCGAATAATACCCCAACGTGAGATCAATATATGATGTGGTTCGCTTGTGAATTACCTGTAAGTATCGACGTGTATGGATTCTGTTTAGTATATATATATATAAGACTATGTTATATATATAGAGTTGTGGTTGTGTGGTTATATAGAAAGGCCATAGTATGTATATTTATGAAGCATGAATTGTAAGTTGATATTTATTGGTTTGGTATAATGTTTGTCTATTCGAAGGATATGTTTTATGTAATGACTAATATGATATTATATTGATGTTAGTGGTTACTATGCGAGTAGGATATACACTCGAATTGTGAGAAGATTGAAGAATGCGATTTAGAAAATAATCATGGTTACACGGAGAGATTGACGCTCACCGTGAGTACGGGACGCACGTTGTATTAGGATGCTTAGTGCATTGGTCGTGAGACTTGGCCTAGAGCTTAAGAAATGATAGTTT